>CM022297.1:298605140-299000884 GCA_011799875.1 Thinopyrum elongatum | reverse complement strand
GTTGGCTATGAATATGAATGTGTCCTGTGAACCTGAGTTTGATATGAATGTTTACCTTTTCTGTTGTACTTGTGAGTGAACTTGTTAGAATATCTACTGTGGGATTGTGACGTGTGAGTGTCAACGACACACCTTCTTCCCGAGAAGAATTGCACCTGCTTGTTAGGGTAGCAACGACGCATCAGCTCTTTTTTATCTTTTTGCTCTGTCTTCCCCCCCTCCCCCGCTCAACCCCTGCCGTAATGTTTTCAGCCTCAAAAAAACATAGTACTGCGTTGTTTTCGGGCCTTGATGAAAAATCAAGTGCTGCTTTCTGTAGGTTGGCCCGTCCAGCAAATGGGCTGCTGGTCCACCACGGACTGGGAGGCTAAAAATACAAGTTGTATGCTGCAGAGGCAAATAAAAAAAACGCTATCGAGAGCCATCCACTGAAAAAAATCGCGTCTGATGTGCTTCTTCAGTTGTGCCGCCGGCCCCCTCTTTAATCCAGTTCGCTCCATTCCCCAACCGGCTGCACGGGACGGAAGTTTATTTCCCCCTCGCGCTGCCGGGGGATTGAAGAAGCGTGGCATCGAATCCAACACCGGCGATGGCTGCTTGTCCAAGTGATTTTCAGATAAGAAACTACATGTTTCAGAGGCAGAGCATTTAAATCAACACGCACTTTTCAAACATGGATAATAGAATGTTGGAAATTTTATTCATGGTAAAAAAATGGAACTAACAACAAGTTAACATCATGCTGGTCAACATTCATGTATAGCACATCTTCATATGATGCAAAGTCAAAAAGATATGCTATTTTCAAAATGGCAAGACAATGTTGAGTGTGCGAAAAACTGGGTAAACTATGGACGAAATTTTGGCAAGTGTTAGATATTTTTCAACTGCACCAGTTGGAATCCAACCCGGGCAGTACAACTTTTGGGTGAGAGGGCTGCAGCCACCGGGCTAGTGCGGTATGTTGGAAAGAATGAAGGCGTCTTCCCCGGCTCTGGTTCTTTCCCGTCCATGTGTGCTCGCCGTGGCACCGCCATATGCCGTTGTCAACATGCTCAACAAACAAGAGGAGTCCGGAGAGGACTGTACGCCGAGAGGCTGACAGTGGGGACCCACCAGGTCCAAGCCGTACGCAAGCAAGTGCCTCATTGGAAAACAAGCTTCCTCCTAATTGCATACTGATGTTGGGGCCCTCAGGTTTGTCAACCTAGTCAATAAACGAAATAAATTTCCAACAATGACTGTCATCGGGGAGCTTTTTTTAGGGGTATCAGGGATCTTTTTTTTTGTTGCGGGAAAGGGGCATCGGGGATCTAGCTGGTATCATTTTTTTCAGAGGGCGGACAAGTATCAGCTAGGCCTAGGTTTTGTTTTTTAACATGCGTAGCCCACAACATACCGAGACAGTGGTTTCAACTTATTTTTTGAGGTCCATCATGTACGTACCGGCCTATGGGCCTCCCAGCGTAGGTTTTACTTTTTCTTAAACATCGGCAGCCCAATGTATTTTTTTTAATAAAACGCAGATCTTTGTTCTATTTATCTATATAAGAATAATAATGCAGTGTCCAATTTATGTTTTCCCTTCTAACCACATTATATATATTTATATTATTACTATTATCATGTATTTAATAGAGACTTATATATACATTATAAAAACATCCCATGTCTTATTAACTTATAAAAGTAAATGTTTAACAGAAGTTGGCAAGGAAAATCCTGGTTGTTTTTGACTCACAGGCAAGGAAAATCCTGGTGATTGCGTACAAAAGCTTGCGAAGATTTTAAGGACCAATGTAATAATAATGCGCTCATTTTTCTTTTGAGCAATAACTCGCTAATTTGTTAATCTTATATATAATAAAATGTGTAGCTCCGGTTTATTTTTTGATATTAATTGCTCCTTCTAACCTAACATTAAATATGGAACAAGCCCAGCTAATTCGTGTATTTAAAGAAAGAGCAAATGGGCTGGGATTTCTTATAAAATATTAAATGGGCCGCATTGACGCGAAATTATTTGTTCACCCAGCCCAGCAAATGGACTGTAAATTCTAGAAAACATGGGTTAAATATATGCCATATTTTTGCAGGCTGACATGTGGGCCAATAGGTCGAAGCCTACGCAAGGCGTTGTCAACTTAGTCAACAAATGATTCTGACATCCACAACCATTGGATTTATATCCAATGGCCGGCATGCACCTTACTTCTCTCGTCTTCTTCCTCCAGCGACGCTGGGACCGCCTGCTCCGACCTCCGGCGGCTAGCGGCTCTGATTAGAATGCATCGCTGCGAAGCGCTACCAAACCGCCGGCCAGGCTATCCCTCCACCCCTCCACACCTCCTGTTATTCTCCACCGACTGCAGCCCCACGCCGCACCAGAACCAGTTATAACCCTTGTACTCCTCTCAATCTACGACTCCACTGCCGCGTCTTCCCATCTCCGGGTCGTTCCCATCCGGGGCCTCGCCGTCGTCCACCGCCTTGTTGCGCTCGGCGCGGCGTGGTCAACAAACGAGTGTCATCGGAAGAGGACTATACGTGGAGAGCCTGACAGCTGGGACCCACGAGGTCCATGGTCGCACGCAAGGAAAGTTCCTCCTTATTAAGCTGAAAAAAATGTTTCCTCCCCCTAATAGCTGGGACCCACCAGCTGTATCTTCGCACAGAAGGAAGTGCCTCCTTGTTATGCGAAAAAAACTATTCCTCCCGATGACAGCTGGGACCCGACAGATTTGGTGGCTGACTTGTGGGCCTACTAAGCTGACGCATATGCAGGGCTTTGTCAACTTAATCAACAAATGATTCCAGCAGCTGGACCGTTGGATGCTAATCCAACAACCGTGTTGCTTCTTCAACCTCTGTTCTTGCTCCTGTCTCCCGTGGGCGGCAGTGCTGCTGCGCACCCGAACCAGTCAAGTTTCCCACTCCTCTCCATCTGCGACTCCACTGCCGCGTCTTCCCCATCTCTGGGTCTTTCCAGTCTGGGACCTCGTCGTCATCCATCAGCCTTGGTGCGCTCGGCACGGTGTGGTAAATGTGGTTAACAAACGAGAGTCATCGGAAGATGACTGTACGTGAGAGGCTGACAGTGGGGGCGCACCACGCCCATGGACGCATGCATGCAACTGCATCCTTTTTACCCTAAAAAATAATGTTTTCTCCCCCTGACAGCTAGGACCCACCAGCTACATCTTTGCATGCAAGGAAGTGCGTCCTTATTACGGGGAAAAAAATGATTCCTCCCCCTGACAGCTGGGACCCAGCAGCTATATCTTCACACGCAAGGAAGTGAGTCCTTATCCTCCCTGACTGCTGGGACCCACCCGGTAGAAGTGTACGTAGCGTTGTCTATCTTGTCGCGAACGTGTACGTACATACTGGTCGATCGGTCGCTCTACAACAATGAACCGTGGCTGAGTAAGTAGCAGCACATGTCATAGTAGAGCCCCCACGTAGCAGTTCAGGTTGTCCCATCTAAACCATGTACACGTACATACAGCCACATGCCAAAAAATACGGCCACGTACATACATACGAGCGGGGTCTCAAAACATGTACTCGCGCATACGGACGGCCAGGGCTCGTGTACATGGAGAGGCAACGGACGGCAGCGACGTCGTCCTGTTCATCGGCAGCTAACCGGCTGGGTCAAAACAGAGGAAACAACGTTGTGTTCACCGGGAGCCAAGTGACTGGGTCGGAATGCGTCCTATTCATCGGGAGCGAAGCCACTGGGTCGAAACACATCCTGTTCATCGGGAGCCAACCGGCTTGGATGGAACAGCCGGAACGGGGTCTGGCGTACCGCAAAACGGAGGAAAACGGCGCATACGATCGAAACGGGGTCCTGTTCATCGGGAAGGGTCTGGCATACCGCAGAACAGAGGAAATGGACTTGTGTTCGAGTGCCTACGGTCGAAACGGGGTGCTTGTGATCGGGAGGTGTGTGGCGTACCGCAAAATGGAGGAAAGGGACTTGTGTTGGAGCGCCTATGGTCGAAACGGGATCCTGTTCATCGGGAGGGGTGTGGCGTACCGCAAAAGAGGACTCCACGGGGCTACTGTTCATCCTTCGTCTACGGCCTCGCTCCAGCCTCCACGGGCTACTGTTCATCCACTGTCGACTTCCTCCAGCCTCCACCTACTACTGTTCATCAACCGTCGACTTCCTCCAGCCTCCACCTGCTACTGTTCATCCACCGTCGACTTCCTCTAGCCTCCACCAGCTACTGTTCATCCACGGGGGTCCTGTTGATCCAGCCTCCACCGGCTATTGTTCAACCTGCCCTCCACGGGGTCCTGTTCATCCACCCTCCACCGGCTACTGTTCATGGAGCCTCCACGGGGTCCTGTTCATCCACCCTCCACCGGCCTCCTCGATCGGGGTCCTGTTCATCCAGCGGCAACAGCCTCTACTACCACGGGGCCCTGTTCATCCAACCCCCACCGGGAACTATTCGTCCAACCCCCAACAACGGTCACTGTTCATCAAGTGGCAGCAGATTCGATCGGCTTCAGTTAGCAGCAGTAGCGAAGGAATCGCTCGATCGGGTTCAGTTAACAGCAAGGGATCGATCGCTCGGGTTCAGTAACATGTAGCTAGTGCAATGGCTCGGGTTCAGTAAGCGAATGCCTTGTTCGGGTTCAGTTAGAGCCCAATGCCTCACCGCACACATGCGCGTACATGTATGAGAGAAATGCGCAATCCCTCCGTGCATCGCTCGGCCCCGACCACCCACCGTAACCGGGAACTCCCCGAAATTTTCCTCGCCCTCGCTTCTACCATGATTTTTTCCGTCATGGACGGCCCAAAGAATGTCATGTAGGTGTGTCTCCGGCCCGCCCAGGACGAAAAGCCCATTTTCTGTCATGATTTTTTGTCATAGAAGTAGGAGCCCACGACATCTATGATGATACTGGATTTTGTCACAGTTATCGTCATAGAAGTGTCATAAGCATGATAGAAAAAAATTCGTTCGTGCCAAAATGTCACGGATGTGTCTTTTTTTGTAGTGTTTGGTTTGGCCAACTAGATTGGTTTTTCTTGCAATGGAGAGGTGCTTTGTGATGGGTTCAATCTTGCGGTGTGCTCACCTAGTGACAGAAGGGGTAGCGAGGCACGTATTGTATTGTTGCCATTAAGGATAAAAAGATGGGGTTTATATCATATTGCTTGAGTTTATCCCTCTACATCATGTCATCTTGCTTAAAGCGTTACTCTGTTCTTATGAACTTAATACTCTAGATGCATGCTGGATAGCGGTCGATGTGTGGAGTAATAGTAGTAGATGCAGAATCGTTTTGGTCTACTTGTCACGGACGTGATGCCTATATTCATGATCATTTCCTTAGATGTCTTCATAATTATGCGCTTTTCTATCAAGTGCTCAACAGTAATTTGTTTACCCACCATATGTTTTCTTCAAGAGAGAAGCCTCTACTAAAACTTATGGCCCCCGGGTCTATTTTTCATCATATATTTTCAGATCTATAAACCAAAAAACCCAAAAATACCTTGCTGCAATTTATTTATATTTACTTTAGTTTGCTCTTTGATTTATCTTTAATACCTATCTCTATTAGATGTTCATGACCGTGAAGGGATTGACAACCCCTTTTTCGCATTGTGTGCAAGTGTTTGTTAGTTTGTGCAGGTGCATATATTGGAGACTTGCTTGTGCCTCCTACTGGATTGATACCTTGGTTCTTAACTGAGGGAAATACTTATCTTTACTTTCCTACATCACCCTTTCCTCTTCAAGGAAAAAATCGAGCAAGCTCAAGAAGTAGCAGGAAGAATTTCTGGCGCCGTTTCTGGGGAGGTTCTACATCAAGCCTACCAAGTACCCATCATAAGCTCTCATCTCTTACACTTACATTATTTGCCATTTGCCTCTCGTTTTCCTCTCCCCCACTTCTAAAACGTTTTCAGAAAAACACAAAAATATCTGCCTTTTTATTCGCCTTCTTTCCGTATGCCTTTTTGCTCTTTTGCTATCTTTGTTTGTGTTGCCATGTGCCTTCTATTTGCTTGCATCTTTGCTTGCTAAAAATCTATTGATATGGATCCACTTAAAGTTTTCTACTTGGATCATCTTCGATCCATATGTGCTCGTGCTGATACCCCAACTAGTTTAGTTGAGGGAAAATCATTAGATGAGCATGCTCTTTTTGTGCGTCGCCGTTTATCTCAAAAAGGGGGACTCTTATGGAATCAAATAATTTGTTTGCTATGCTATGCTTGGAATCTATGTGAAATTTATGATTTTACTTGTTGCTCGGAGAACCCTAAAAAACACCTTCCCTACCTATGTGAGTTTAATGATAATGAAATCCTATCTTCTTATGCCAAAGGTGTTTATAGTTACTATGATATCGAACAAATTGAAGAATTTGTTGCTTTTAAGGGTGCTTATGAAGTTGCTTCTTTGATTGAAAAGTATGATATTACTCTCTACAAATCTGAAAATTTTGACATACTTAAATATTGCTATGAAAACTATGCTCATAATGCCTATGTTAAAGAATTTATTGAGAGAATGACCGTTGCTTTGGAAGAAAATAATGATATTTAAGCATATATAGATAATTATGATTCCGTTGATTTGATTGAAATATCCCCCCTTGATGAACATGATGCTTGCTATTCTTATGGTCATGATGCTAATATTAATTATACTTATGGACATGAACTTGCTATAGTTCCTTATGTTAAACATGAAATTACTGCTATTGCACCCCCACTTGATAGCTCCTTGAATGAAAATCATGATTGCAATGATGTTATTATAAATTCTATTAATGTCAATTATGCTAATAATATGCAAAACCCCAAGCTTGGGGATGCTATTTTTGCTATGTCCACTACTTATTGCAATGATCATGATTGGGGTGATGATTCTTCTTATGATCTTGAAAATTTATTTAAACCTCATGATAAATATGTTTGCAATAATATTGAAAGTGGGTTTGGAAGAGTGTCAACTCTAGGTAATAATGATCCCAGTACTTTGGAGAATGATCAATATTATGAAATTTTTAATAAAAGTGGGCTTGGAGAGGTCATGACTTTATTTGGTGATAATCCCACTATTTTGGAAGAGTGTCAACTTTGCATGCATGTGGATCATGTAGATAAAATTTTATGTGATAGCTATATTTTTGAATTTTATTATGATCCTACATGTAATTATTATGAGAGAGGAAAATATGGTTGTAGAAATTTTCATGTCACTAAATTACATCTTGTTATGTTGAGATTGCTATTGTTTCTTTCTTCTTCCTTGCATATGCTAGTTTTTGCTTGTCCTGATATTTTATTTGATTATAAAATGCCTATGCATATTAAGTATTTTAGACTTAAACTTGTTTTTCACATGCCACATGATGCTCTCTTCATGTTTCAATTGCTATCTTTCATGTGAGCATCATTAAAATTACCAACGCCTAGCTAAAAGGCTTTAAAGAAAAGCGCTTGTTGGGAGACAACCCAATATTTTTCTTTTCTATTTTTTAATAAATACACATTATTACCTCTTTAGTAATTGTGTTTTAGTGTTTTAATTAGTGTTTGAGCAAAGCAAGACCTTTGGGATGCTTTGGTATATCGTTGATTTGGTTTTGCTGAAAAGTAGAAACTTTTGTGTCCAGTAATAGAATTGTTTAAAATCACTGGAGCGTGGAAAAATTCGGAATTTTTTACAAAATATTTATATACAAAATTGCTAAATTTTCCTAGTTTTTCAGAATTTTTGGAGTTACATAAGTATAATAAATTTCCAGACTATAACAGACTGTTCTGTTTTTGACAGATTCTGTTTTCTATGTGTTGTTTGCTTATTTTGATGAATCTATGGGTAGTATCGGGGGGTATGAACCGTGGAGAAGTTGGAATACAGTATATATAACACCAATATAAATTTAGAATGAGTTCACAACAGTACCTAAAGTGGTGATTTATTTTATTATACTAACGGATCTTACGAGTTTTCTGTTGAGTTTTGTGTTGTGAAGTTCTCAAGTTTTGGGTAAAGTTTTGATGGACCATGGAATAAGGAGTGGCAAGAGCCTAAGATTGGGGATTCCCAAGTCACCCCAAGGTAATATTCAAGTACAACCAAGCATCTAATCTTGGGGATGTCCCGGATTGCATCCCCTCTTTCGTCTTCAATCCATCGGTAAATTTACTTGGGGCTATATTTTTATTCACCACATGATATGTGTTTTGCTTGGAGCGTCTTGTATGATATGAGTCTTTGATTTTTAGTTTGCCACAATCATCTTTTCTATAAACACCTTTTGAGAGGGACACATATTACTCGTGAATTTATTAGAATACTCTATGTGCTTCACTTATATCTTTTGAGCTAGGTAGTTGCTCTAGTGCTTCACTTATATCTTTGTAGAGCACGTCGGTGGTTTTATTTTATAGAAATTGATGAACTCTCGTGCTTCACTTATATTATTTTTAGTCTTAAAACAGCATGGTAATTTTCTTAGGTTATGAATTTAGTCCTAATATGATGGGCATCCAAGAGGGATATAATAAAAACTTTCATATAAGAGCATTGAATAATATGAGAAGTTTGATTCCTTGCATTTGTTTTGAGATATAAAGATGGTGATATTAGAGTCATGCTATTTAGTAATTGTGGATTGGTAGAAATACTTGTGTTAAAGTTTGTGATTCCCGAAGCATGCACGTATGGTGAACCGTTATGTGATGAAGTCAGAGCATGATTTATTTTTTGATTGTCTTCCTTATGAGTGGCAGTCGGGGACGAGCGATGGTCTTTTCCTACCAATCTATCCCCCTAGGAGCATGCGTATTAGTACTTTGATTTGATGGCTAATAAATGTTTGCAATAAGTATGTGAGTTCTTTATGACTAATGTTGAGTCCATGGATTATACGCACTCTCACCCTTCCACCATTGCTAGCCTCTCTAGTACCGCGCAACTTTCGCCGGTGCATTAAACCCACCATATACCTTTCCTCAAAATAGCCACCATACCTACCTATTATGGCATTTCCATAGCCATTCCGAGTTATATTGCCATGCAACTTCCACCGTTCCGTTTGTTATGACACATACCATCATTGTCATATTGCTTTGCATGATCATGTAGTTGGCATAGTATTTGTGGCTTGGCCACCGTTCAAATTTTCTATACATGTCACTCTTGATCATTGCACATCCCGGTACACCGCCGGAGGCATTCATATAGAGTCATATTTTGTTCTAGTATCGAGTTGTAATTCTTGAGTTGTAAGTAAATAAAAGTGTCATGATCATCATTAGAGCATTGTCCCATGTGAAGAAAGGATGATGGAGGCTATGATTCCCTCAGAAGTTGGGATGAGACTCCGAACTTAAAAAAATAAAAAAGAGGCCAAAGATCCCAAACAAAAAATGAGAGAAAAAGAGAGAAGGGACAATGTTACTATCCCTTTTCCACAATTGGGCTTCAAAGTATTGCCATGATCTTCATGATAGAGAGTCTCCTATTTTATCACTTTCATATACTAGTGGGAATTTTTCATTATAGAACTTGGCTTGTATATTCCAATGATGGGCTTCCTCAAAATTGCCCTAGGTCTTCATGAGTAAGCAAGTTGGATGCACACCCACTTAGTTTCTTTTTGAGCGTTCATACACTTATAGCTCTAGTGCATCCGTTGCATGGCAATCCCTACTCACTTGCATCAATATTAATTGATGGACATCTCCATGGCCCATTAATTTGCCTAGTTGATGTGAGACTTTCTCATTTTTGTCTTCTCCTCACAACCTCCACCATATTCTATTCCACCTATAGTGCTATATCCATGGCTCATGCTCATGTATTGCGTGAAAGTTGAAAAAGCTTGAGAACATTAATGTCGGATTCAGGGCTCCGCGGACCGAAGAAGGTTCGAACTCTGGGCCCTGTGCAAAGAACTCAACCTCTCAAGCCTGCCAACTCATCGCCCCACAGCCTAGCCTAGCCGGACTCGCGTGAGCGGGGAAGAAGAAGAACACGGCAGTTTACCCAGGTTCGGGCCACCTTGCGGTGTAAAACCCTACTCCTACTTTGTGGTGGATTGGCCTCATGAGGGGCTGAGGATGAACTAGTACAGTGAATGAACAGGCTCGCGAGGGCTATGTTGGTGAGGATGGAAAGGATCCGATCCCTCTCTACGATGGTGGCTAACCTATATTTATAGGGGCCTTGGTCCTCTTCCTCCAAAATGTAGGCGGGAAGGGATCCCATAGTGGCCAATTTGAAAGGGGACAAGTAGTACATCTTATCCTGACGAAAGGTGGTCTTCACTTGCAAAGCTTCTGGTCGTGACGCAGTGGTGGGCTCGGTGATGACATCCATCCTGCTGAGTGTGGTCTTGGTCTGGAATGGAAACCTTTGGAAGATGCCTCGGGAACCCACGACTGTCCTTGCCTCCTTAGAACCAAAGAGGAAACTGCCTCCTCTGCGCCCGTTGGCGCCCGCCTGGCCTTGGTCATCATGGCTTGCGTCATGGCAGCCTCATGAGGCTGGTACCTGCATAGAAATATCCGCTCCTCGGGAGGTAGCCTGGGGAGGTCGCCTCCTCAGAGGTCTTGGTGTCGTCCGCCTCGCAAGGCCAGGGGGCCTTCGCGAGGGTCTTGTCTTGGCGGTCTTGTACATGGTCCATACCAGGCCGTCGAAGGAGCCACACCGTGGGCCGCAGGCAGGAAAGTTTGGGTACCCTGGCTCCCAGAACACCGACAGTAGCCCCCGGGGCCAAGGCACACTCGGGCTTGGCTTCGAGGCGAAGCCAAGGGGCAAGGGCAAAGCGCCGCGGGGCCGAACTGCCTGCGGGCCAGGCCGACGTGTGGTGCTCGACGGGACGTGGGCATCTCTGCTTCCCCACATCGCCTCAGCAACTGCCCGACTTGACAACCGCCTGCTGCATGTAGCGGGGCCATCATTGCTTGGAATGCGAGGGGCCGCCAGTTAGCCTTCCTCCGCCTATAAATGGGGAAGGAGGGCGGAGCCCCCAGCCCATCTTCATCTTCTTGCTGCTCGCCCCTTCTTCGTCTCCGTCGTCCTGCCATCTTGCCAAAGCATCCATGGCACCGGTGAGGAGGTTTTCCACTACCGAGTAAGGAAAGGCCCCCAAGGAGGGACCATGCTTGCCACCGCCCAAGAGGGACCGCGGCAGTCCCCGCAAGTATGCTGCGACGCCGGCGGTGGCTCCCCGAGGGCGTGGGCGCACCCCCTCAAAGGTCGGTGCCTCCTCTGGCAGTCGTGGGAAGGCCCCCTCCTGCGCTGGAAGCTGCCGCGGCCAGGGCGGCCACGACCAAGGGGTGAGCATGCGGCGGCCGTCCGGCTACCGCGCCCGCGATCCCATTCAGCCGACACGTCCTTAGAGTTTGAGGTGTGGGCGGAGAGGCCGGCAAGCACCTGGTTCCAGCTCCCGCGCTTCTTCGTGTGCGCGCTGCCGGCCGGATGGCCTGGCGGCCTCTGGCTGCAGGTCGACGGCTGCTGCAGCAAGGCCTCGTGGGTGGAGGTCGAGGTCATCCCCGCCGGCAACGTGTTCCTGAACTATGGGTGGCAGCCGTTCACCCACGCGCGCGGCCTGTAAGGGAGATGTACCCTCCACTTCAGGCACGATGGAGCGGCGACCCTCTACGTCAGGATCTTCGAGGAGGACGGCAAGCTTCTGGGGTGCTGTCCGGAGGGCGACGATGACGACGACGACGAAATCCACCCCTCCGACGATGACGGCTGGAGGGGCGGTGGCATCCTCAGTGGTGAACTCGCCCTTGGCGCCAGCCGCGGCGCTTCCAGTAGTGGCGGCTCTTCCTCTGGGGAGAGCACGAGCGACGATGACTATGATGAGCCGCCACATCACCGATCTTGGACCGAGGAGGGCGGCGAGCCACCCCATCACCGCGCTCCCGCTCAGGAGGACGACGAGCTGCCTGTCCATCGCGCTCCGGTGAAGCAGGAGGAGGACTCCGACTGAGCGCAGATGTCGCTGGAGCCAGGCCTCAGGAGCCGCGGTGGTCGCGAGGCCGCTTTTGCTTTTTTTTCTTTTTCCCTGCATCAAGAAATGTAGAAGGCCCTGCTGGGCATGTGATGGACCATGGCGCTTGCGCCATTATGTTAACGTTTTTATTTCATATCTTAGCATTAGTGTTGCTACCAATCGACAGGTTCTTGTTCATCGCGATTAGGATAACTTAGCTTGGTGTGCTTGTGGTAGACTCCTGCGTCGCCTGGGCGTGCTCCTCCAGAGTTTGGATCCCCTGCGTGCCTCTCGTTCCAGAGAGATCTCGCCAGGGGTTTCCTTCTCAAGGATCCAAAGGTTCTGCGGCCTCAGGAGGCGCCCAGTGGCCGCGAGGTCTCTAGCGGGCCATGAGGATATGGGGCCTCTACAGATGCCTCACAGGGCACCGCGCCCCACGCGACCCCCGAGCGAGGACCGAACATCACTGGTACGCCAGGTCGTGATGCCCGGCGAGGCCAGGAGATGAGGACTCGGGAGGGCATACATGCCCGTTGGCTCGTTTAAGAGCGCCGCGCGAGGATTAGGACGCCAAAGATTAGGACACCAAGGCTTTGGCAAGGTGTGTTCGTGGGCGGACCCAGGCGTACACACCGTGCCCAGCCCCTGCTCGTAAGACGCGCGGGGGAGAGTGACGGGCAACTGCCACTCCCCCTAAAGCAGGACTCGCAAGAGCAAACGTTGCAAGGAGAAAAAATCCCATCCCATTCAAATAAAGAAGCGAGAACTTCAAATTTCATTCCAAGAAGTGGCAAATCGGCTACAAAAGCAAGCAAAAGAACAGCCGCATCCGGCGCCTACACTAGTGTTCTAGTCTTCCCGCCAGCACGGAGCATGGGGCTTCCTTTTTTTCGCGAATACGCAAGAGTGCGTATCATTTCATTGATAGGAAGGAAGCATACAGGAGAATTGGGGGGGGGTGCGAGCTCGATGCCTTGTATGCTAAGGGCAAGGCAGGGAGCCGCAGAGCATTGGTGACGGGATGCTCAACCCATTACATGTATAAAACTATGCTAGCAGAAGGTTGAGTCCGGGTGCGCCCGCTCTGGCCCAGGCGCTGGCTTCGTCCCGGATCGACGTGAAGAGTCATGAGGTGGAGGGGGTCTCACCATCGAAGACGCAGCTGTTACGGTGCCGCCAGATGGACCACGCCGTGAGCACAACCAACGTGGCAAGGCCCTTATGGTAGCCAGTGGGTGATCCGTTGATGGTTGCCGTGCACCATGAGAGGAAGTCTTCATCACCAGAAGGAGGGGGGGTGGTAGCATGCACCCAGGCAAGCACGTCATGCCAGATTTGCCGAGAGAAAGTGTAGCTGATGACGATGTGCTGCATGGTCTCCACAGCTTGGTCGCAGGGAATGCAACGGTCATTGGGGCTTCCACTAGGCATGGGCATAGTCGTTGAAAGACCGTGTCGTCCGCCAGCACGGAGCATGGAGCTTCCACTTGGGCGTGCGTGAGAGCCCCCGTGAGGCCCTAGGGCAGCGCTCAGGAGACTCCGGGGCGTGTACAGCGCCACTCCTTATTAGGTGAGAGTGTCACGGGTAGAACTTCCGGTGGTGCTTGATGTTCCAGGCATTCTGGATTGGGACCCCGTCCTGCATCTCCAGGCGCGCGGCGCCAGGCCTGGAGACACGAGCGATCCTGAACGGGCCCTCCCACATAGGCGAGAGCTTGTGAAGCCCCTCCCTGGAGAGCACCCGCCTCAGGATGAGGTCACCCACCTCGAGGGTCTTGGAGCGAACGCTGCGGCAGTGATATCGCCGCAGTGCCTACTGGTACCTCGCGGCATGGAGCGAGGCTTGGCGGCGGGCCTCCTCCCCGAGCACGAGATCTGTCCCCCGCGAGGCGTCCTGGCGTGCCTCGTCAAATGCTAAGACCCACAGGGAGCGATGTTTGACCTCGTGTGGGAGGACCGCCTCAGTCCTGTAGACGAGGAAGAATGGGGTCTCGCCGGTGGGCTTAGTCGCGTTGGTGTGGATGGACCACAACATAGACTGAAGCTCACCGAGCCAACCCCTGCCACAGGCCTCAAGCTTCTTCTTGAGGCACCTTGTCTTAAGGCCCCTCAGGACCTCCGCGTTGGCGCGTTCGGCCTGGGCATGCCACTGAAGCGTAGCATATCTGCGTTCCAAGGTTAGCACAATATGTTCTGAAGAGATTGCTTGTGAACTGAGAGCCATTGTCAGTGATGATGCGGTTGGGGACCCCGAAACGGATCACGAGGCCCTTGATGAACTTGACAGACGAGCCAGCAGGAATGGTGCGCACGGGCTCCACCTCTGCCCACTTGGTGAATTTGTCGATGGCGACATAGAGGTAGCGATAGCCCCCGGCTTCTCGGGGGAACGGGCCCAGGATGTCCAACCCCCAGACCGCGAATGGCCACAAGAGCAGGATGGTCTGGAGGCCCTGAGCGGGCTGGTGGATCTGTTTGGCGTGGAACTGGCAGGCCTCACAGGATCGCACCAGCTCGGTGGCATCGTTGAGCAACGTGGACAGTAGAACCCGCTGCAGAATACCTTGCCCACGAGGGTGTGTGATGAAGAATGGTGCCCACAATCCCCGCCGTGGATGTAAGCCAGCAATTCGCACCCTTGCTCCTTGGATATGCATTGCAGCGAGACGTCGTTGGGGCACCTTCGGTAGAGCTCGCCGTCCTGCAAGCAATAAGCGATGGCCTGACGGGCCCCACGTTTCGCATCTTCCTCCTTCTCCGGCAGGGTGCCGCGGAGCAGGTACGCACGCCTTGAACTCTTCGGTCCAGCAACCCTCCTGAGGTTCCTGCGCCAGGAGCAGGCGAGCTCCTGTGGTTGGGCCGCAGGCCAGGGCGCCCGAGGGGGGGCCTGGGGAGGCCCCTCCCGAAGCAGCGTCGGGCCTGCCGCGGGGGGGAGGGGGGGCTGCCGATGGTTTGAAGAGCCTTTCCTCGAAGATGCTAGGCTTCTAGGGCTCGCATCGGGACGCCCTCTTGGCAATGCATCTGCCTCCTTGTTCGTGCCATGCGGGACATGCTGCAATTCCAAACCCAAGAATCATTTTTCAATTTTGCGTACCTCTTTTAGGTATTCCTCCATGTGCTCATCCCTAGGCTTGTATTCCTTGTTGGAGAAGTTGACGAGGAGCTGAGAGTGGCCCTTGATGCTGAGATGCTTGACCCCCAGGGCCACCGCAGCCCTGAGGCCAGCGATCAGGCGCTCGTATTCTGCGATGTTGTTGGAGACTTTCTGGCCATGCTGAAAGCAGAGCTGCACAGCGTAGCATAGCTTATCCTGGGTTGGCGAGATGAGTACGGCTCCAGTCCCCGCGCCCTGCCGCGCAAAGGCACCGTCGAAGTACATGATCCAGCCGTCGGGCACCTCGTCTCCGAGCGCGAGGGACGGGTCTTCACCCATCCCTCGGTCAGGGGCATCTGTCCATTCTGCCACGAAGTCAGCGAGGGTCATGCCCTTGATGACCCTGGTGGTGCTGAACTCCAGCTGGAATGCTTGCAGCTTGGTGTTCCACTCGGCGACCCTCCCCATGGCATTGGGGCTATGGAGCACCTTATCCAGGGGGTACGTGGAGACGACCTTGATGGGGTGGACTTGGAAATAGTGGCACAGTTTCCTGGAGGCGACGAGGAGCGTGAGCAGGAGCTTCTGCGGCATGGGGTAGCGCGTGCGTGTCACACAGCACCGTGCTGACAAAGTACACCAGGTGCTGGACGAGGGAAGAGGCGTCGATGACGTCCCGCTCCGCTTGGGGCGAAGGGGCCTCGGGAGCCTTGCCGTCCGATGGAGTAGTTGAGGCATCAGGAGTGCCATCCTGAGGTGGCAATGGCGCGACTGTACGCGGGGCGCTACGCCGTGCACCCGCACCTGCATGCTCCTCCCTGACCGCCACGAGCGTTGTGCTAGCCGAGTGGGGCGTGGCGGCCAGGTAAAGCACCAAGGGCTCAAGAGGATGAGGTGCCACCATCACCGGCGGGCTTGTGAGGTACCTCTTGAGGTCTTGGAAAGCCGCCTCAGCCTCCAGAGTCCACTCGAAGGGGCCCTTCTTTTTCATCAGCTTGAAGAATGGGAGGGCGCGCTTGCCAAGCTTGGAGATGAAGCGCCCCAGCGAGGTTATGCAGCCCGCGAGCTTCTGCATCTCCTTGAGGGTCTGTGGCGGGCTCATCCTTTCTATTTCCTTGACCTTCTTGGGGTTAGCCTCGATCCCTGTGTGTGACACTAGGAAACCCAGCAACTTGCCGGACGGGACACCGAACACGCATTTCTCCGGATTTAGCCGCAGGTTTACCTTGCACAGGTTGGTGAATGTTTCTTCCAGGTCTTCGACCAGGGTCCTTGCCTCCCGCGACTTGAC
Organism: Thinopyrum elongatum; assembly: GCA_011799875.1. Lineage (NCBI taxonomy): Eukaryota > Viridiplantae > Streptophyta > Magnoliopsida > Poales > Poaceae > Thinopyrum > Thinopyrum elongatum. The sequence continues at coordinate 298,984,499 of CM022297.1, read as the reverse complement.
CACTATGTCATCGATGTACGCCTCGGCGTTCCTCCCGAGCTGCCGGCCCAGAGCGATGTGCATCAATCGCTGGAAGGTCATGCCGGCATTCCGCAGCCCAAAGGGCATGCAGGTGTAGCAGTACACCCTGCACAGGGAAAGGAAGGATGTCTTCTCGACGTGCTGTACCACCATCTTGATCTGGTGGTAGCCCGAGAAGGCGTCCAGGAAGCACAGCAGGTCGCACTCGGCGGTGGAATCAATGATCTGATTGATGCGCGGAAGAGGGAACAGGTCCTGAGGACACGCCTTGTTGAGACTCGTGAAGTCGACGCACATGCGCTCCTTCCCGCCCTTCTTGGGGACGATGGCCTGGTTGGCCAGCCATCAGGGTGCCGCACTTCCCGAATGACGCCGGCATCTTGTAGCTTGCAGACCTCCTGGACGATGAACAATTGCTTCTCTTGGGCTTGCCGCCGCACCTTCTGCTTCACCGGGGCGTGCACTGGGGCACACCATCAAATGGTGTTCGATCACATCCCGTGGGATGCCGACCAAGCCCGCCGCTTTCCATGCAAACACATCCTTGTTCACACGGAGGAAACCGACCAGCGCCTCTTCCTGATCTGGGGGGAGGCCGGCGCCTATGGTGAAGGTGGGGCCTGAACCTCTGTCGTCGACGGGCACCTGCTTCGTCTCGGCCCGGTCTTGAGAGAACAATTGTTTCTTCTTTGGGGCGCGGCCTCCAGGATCTCTGGAGCATCCCAAGAACCTGGTCGCATGGCTGCCGCGGCCTTGAAAGCGAGCTTGAGGGCCAGGAGTGCATCCTTGGTGTCCCCCACCATGGTGATGATGCCGCTGCTTCCAGGCATCTTGACGATGTTGTAGCCAGGGTGCGTCGCCGCCATGAACTTGGCAAGGGCTGGATACCCAAGGATGGCGTTGTACGAGAGGCCGATGTTGGCGACGTCGAAGTCAATGAGCTCGGTGCCGTAGTTGTAGTGCGTACCGAAGGTGACCGGGAGGCGTACCTGCCCCAAGGGGGCGGTGGAGCCATCGACCACCCCCGAGAAGGGCTTGGTGGGTGCGAGCTAGTCGTAGGGCACTTGAAGCAGGTCGAAGGCTTCCACGGAGAGGACGTTGAGGCCAGCACCACCGTCAATGAGGGTCCTGGTGACTGCGACATTGCTGATGGTGAGCGTGCACAGCATAGGGAGCGCACCGGCGCCGACCGTGGTCTTGGGGTGATCCCTGGAGTCGAAGGTGATATCGGTCTTAGGCGCTGCACGGCCTGGAGGAGCCCCCTGCCGTGGCCGAGCAGCTACCACCTGACAGAGGAGCTGCTTGACGTGGCGGCCCGAGGCTAGCGCTTGCGACCCGCCGAGAATGGACGCAACAGCGTGGGGCGCCAGTGCCGCAAAGCACACAAGGAATAGGTCGCACAGCTCCTCCCAGGAGGCCACCGAAGACTTCAGCAGGCTGAGCATCCAGGAGCGCGGCACGCCCATGAGAGCCATTGGGAGCCAGTTCGCCATGACCTTGTCATCTCCACCCGCCGTCCAGATGGCCTGCACATACAGCCGGAGGAACTCCTCGGGGTCCGCTGCGCCGTCGTACCATGGGGGCAGCGCCGGCCGAAACCTCTGCGGCCACTGCACCCGCCACAGGCCGGGGGTAAAGGCCCGATGGCCCGCAGTGCCTCCGCAAGTGCCCGGCGGCCCGACGGGTGGGATGGCGTCGGCCATGGGAACCGTAAAGTGCGGGCAGAGCATGGTTGGTGAAGAGGCAGAGCTTCGACACGCCCCTTCCTGGCATGCCAAATGTCGGATTCAAGGCTCCGCAGACCCAAGAAGGTTCGAACTCTAGGGCGTGTGCGAAGAACTCAACCTCTCAAGCCTGCCAACTCGTCGCCCTACAGCCTAGCCTAGCTGGACTCACGTGAGCGGGGAAGAAGATGAACACGGCAGTTACCCAGGTTCGGGCCACCTTGCGGTGTAAACCCCTACTCCTGCTTTGTGGTGGATTGGCCTCACGAGGGGCTGAGGATGAACTAGTACAGTGGATGAATAGCCTCGTGAGGGCTATGTTGGTGAGGGTGGAAAGGATCCGATCCCTCTCTACGGTGGTGGCTAACCTATATTTATAGGGGCCTTGGTCCTCTTCCTCCAAAATGTAGGCGGGAAGGGATCCCACAGTGGCCAATTTGAAAGGGGACAAGTAGTTCATCTTATCCTGACGAAAGGTGGTCTTCGCCTGCAAAGCTTCTGGCCGTGATGCAGTGGTGGGCTCGGTGATGACATCCATCCTGCCAAGCGTGATCTTGGTCTTGTAGTACCGGAATGGAAACCTTTGGTAGATGCCTCGGGAACCCATGCCTGTCCTTGCCTCATTAGCACCAAAGAGGAAACTGCCTCCTCTACGCCTGTTGGCGCCCGCCTGGCCTTGGTCGTCATGGCTTGCGTCATGGCAACCTCATGAGGCTGGTACCTGCATAGAAATCTCCGCTCCTCGGGAGGCAGCCTGGGGAGGCCGGCCCCTCCAGAGGTCTTGGTGTCGTCCGCCTCGCGAGGCCAGGGGGCCTTCATGAGGGTCTTGTCTTGGCGGTCTTGTAGATGGACCATACCAGGCCGTCGAAGGAGCCACGCCGTGCGCAGCAGGCAGGCAAGTCTGGGTACCCTGGTTCCTAGAACGCCGACAATTAAAAGTATGAAACAATTGCTTGGCTTGTCATCGGGGTTGTGCATGATGAAATATTTTGTGTGATGAAGATAGAGCATAGCCAGACTATATGATTTTGTAGGGATAACTTTCTTTGGCCATGTTATTTTGAGAAGGCATGATTGCTTTATTAGTATGCTTGAAGTATTATTGTTTTTATGTCAATATTAAACTTTTTTTTTGAATCTTATGGATCTGAATATTCATGCCAGAAAAAAGAAAATTACATTGATAAATATGTTAGGTAGCATTTCACATAAAAAAATTTATTTTTATCATTTACCTACTCGAGGACGAGCAGGAATTAAGCTTGGGGATGCTTGATACGTCTCCAACGCATCTATAATTTTTTATTGTTGCATGCTATTATATTATCAGTTTTGGATGTTTTATATGCATTAATATGCTATTTTATATTATTTTTGGGACTAACTTATTAACCTAGTACCCAGTGCCAGTTTTTGTTTTTTCCTTGTTTTTGACTTTTATAGAAAAGGAATATAAAACGGAGTCCAAATGGAATAAAACTTTACGGTGATTTTTCGTGGACCAGAAGAAACCCACGAGACTTGGAGAGGAGGCCAGAAGCCCTACGGGGAGGCCACAAGCCGTAGGGGCGCGCCCCCAGGGCTTGTGGGCCCCCCGAAGACCTTCCAACCCTAATTCCACCACTATATATTATCAAATATTCCCCCTATACCATAGGGCACACCAAAAATACTTTTCTGCCACCGCAAGCCTCTGTTCCAGTGAGATCCCATCTTGGGGCCTTTTCCGGCACTCCGCCGGAGGGGGATTCGATCACGGAGGAACTCTACACCAACCTTGCTGCCCTTCTGATGATGTGTGAGTAGTTTACCATAGACCTACGGGTCCATAGCTAGTAGCTAGATGGCTTCTTCTCTCTGTTTGATCTTCAATACAATGTTCTCCTCGATGTTCTTGGAGATCTATTCGATGTAATCTTCTTTTGCGGTGCATTTGTTGAGATCTGATGAATTGTGGATTTATGATTAGATTATCTATGAATATTATTTGAGTCTTTTCTGAACTCTTTTATGCATGATTGAGATAGCTTTGTATTTCTCTCCGATCTATTGATTTGGTTTGGCCACCAAGATTGATTTTTCTTGCAATGGGAGAGGTGCTTTGTGATGGGTTCAATCTTGCGGTGTCCTCACCCAGTGACAGAATGGGTAGCAAGGCACATATTGTATTGTTGCCATTAAGGATAAAAAGATGGGGTTTATATCATATTGCTTGAGTTTATCCCTCTACATCATGTCATCTTGCTTAAAGCGTTACTCTATTCTTATGAACTTAATACTGTAGATCCATGCTGGATAGCGGTCGATGTGTGGAGTAATAGTAGTAGATGCAGAATCATTTCGGTCTACTTGTCACAGATGTGATGCCTATATTCATGATCATTGCCTTAGATGTCTTCATAATTATCAGGTTTTCTATCAATTGCTCAACAGTAATTGTTTACCCACCGTATGTTTTCTTCAAGAGAGAAGCCTCTACTGAAACCTATGGCCCCCGGGTCTATTTTCCATCATATATTTTCAGATCTATAAACCAAAAAACCCAAAAATACCTTGCTGAAATTTATTTATATTTACTTTAGTTTGCTCTTTTATTTATCTTTTATACCTATCTCTATTAGATGTTCGTGACCGTGAAGGGATTGACAACCCCTTTTTCGCGTTGTGTGCAAGTGTTTATTAGTTTGTGCAGGTGCATATATTGGAGACTTGCTTGTGCCTCCTACTAGATTGATACCTTGGTTCTTAACTGAGGGAAATACTTATCTCTACTTTGCTACATCACCCTTTCCTCTTCAAGGGAAAAATCAACGCAAGCTCAAGAAGTAGCAATACCTCCTCGATCTTCGAACACTTCATCCACACAAAACTTAACAAAACCTTCATGGGATCCGTTAGTATAATAAAGGAAATCAACACTTTAAGTACTGTTTCAAACCCATTCATATTTTATTTTTGCATTATACCTACTGTATTCTAACTTTACCATGGCTTCTACCCACCGATACAACCCATAGATTCATCAAAACAAGCAAACAACGCATCAAAAACAGAATCTGTCAAAAACAGAACAGTCTGTAGTAGTCTGAACATTGACCATACTTTTGTAACTCTACAAATTCTAAAAAATTAGGACAAAATAAAAAAATTCATAGCAGTACCCTATAAAAATTTCAGAAACTTTTGACGTTTCAGTAAAAAAATGTAAATTCACGCACTACAACCAAAGTTTCTGTTTTTGCACTGCACATACCAAACAAGCAATTTAAACATCCTAAAGGCAAAGCTTGGCACATTATTTTTATAATACAATGGATTTGTACAAGTCGATAATTATTTTTTTTGAAAATTTTCTGTAATTCAAGATTCACAAAGTTCCCATGTGCATGAACAAAGTTCAAGGATATCCCCCACTTCAACGGTGTTCGTCTTTCTCACTTTCACTTTTATTTTTGAAAAGTTTTAGTTTCCCCGCTATATATTTTTTGTTTTAAAACCTTTTTAAAAGCACAAAAAAATCACTCTCTAAAACTTCCGGGTTGTCTCCCTGGCAGCGCTTTCTTTAAAGCCATTAGGCATAAAGTGCTCAAGTAAGTGCTCCACCCTAATCCCAAGGTATATCAAAGCCAATTTTAATTAACAATTATTTGAAATTTAGTAGTGAGCACAAAGCAACATATATCATGCAATTAAGAAGTCTAACTCTCTTCCTATGCAACGGCATGTCATAAAAGAACAATTCATGCACATGAAGTAAAGGCCAATACATAGCATAAGTAGTTTCTTGCAATTTTATCGTATTGGAAACATAGAGAAGTGGAGATGTAGTTCCTCTCTTATAATAAGTGCAAGTAGGAGCAGCAAGCACATGCATATTATATTAATCAAAATCATCATGTGTAGGAGTAAAACACAACCCATCGATATAATCCTTAATAAGTGCAAACTTCTCCAATATAGTGTAGTTAGGAGAATTCAAATAGATAATAGGACTATCATGTGTGGGTTCAATAGAAAAAATTTCATGTTTAACATAAGGAACTATAGGAAGTTCATCTCCATAAGCATAATTCATATTGGCATCATGGCCACAAGCATAGCAAGCATCAATTTCATCAAAAAGGGATATTTCAAATGAATCAATGGGATCATAGCATTCATCCTTCGGTAAGCACGAAGTGAAATTAGACAATGTATGAATTGAAGGGTTACTTTCATCAGAAGGTGGGCACGGGTAGCTAATCTGCTCTTCCTCCTTTTGTTCTTCGCTCTCCTCATCATCTTTTTCATCTAATGAGCTCACAGTTTCAGCAACTTCTTCTTCCATAGATTCCTGCAAAAATATTAGTCTCCTCTTGGACAACGGAGGCATCCTCAATATATTCTTTGACATAAGCATTAGAAGCATAGTTTTCATGGCAATATTTAAGTATGGCAAAATTTTCAGATTTGTAAAGAGTAACATCATACTTTTCAATCAAAGAAACAATTTCATAAGCACCCTTAAAAGCAACAAATTCTTCAATTTGTTTAATATCAAGTAATTATAAACACCTTTGGCATAAGAAGATACAATCCCATTATTCTTAAACTCACATTGGAAGGGAAGGTGTTTTTTAGGGTTTTCAGAACAACAAGTAATATAATGTATTTCGCATAAATTCCAAGCATAACAATGCAAATTATTAATATGATGCCACAAAAGTTTCCCCATTTGAGATAAGCGGTGCGCACAAAATAAGCATGCTCATTTATTGATTTTCCCTCAGCTAAGATAGTTGGGTTTTCAGCACGAGCACAAAGGGATCGAAGATGATCCAAATAGAAAGCTTCAGCAGTATGATAGATTTTGGGTGGTTCTTCAACCATTGGGTTAGCAAGTACAACTATATTTTTTTGGAATTTTACGTTTCCTACCCATAACTAAAGATAGAAAACAAGAGTACAAAATAAAAACTACTTACTGATAAAGCAAACAAGCACACACGAGAATATAAACCCCACGCTATTGCTCCTCAGCAGCGGCGCCAGAAAAAGGTCTTGATAACCCACAAGTATAGGGGATCAATTGTAGCTTTTTCGATAAATAAGAGTGTCAAAACCAACGAGGAGCTAAAGGTAGAATCAATATTACCTTCAATTTCTATCGACCACCGATACAACTCTATGCACACTTAACATTCGCTTTACCTAGAACAAGTATGAAACTAATTTGTAGGTGTAGGGATAAGTTTGCAAGGATAAAACTAGATGTACTTAGCGATAATAAAACTACGAGTAATTTGCAAGATAATAGAAGTTAGTTTTATCAGAGAGCTTTTTGTAACACAAGAGAGTTATTTGTCCCTAGGCAATCGATAACTAGACCGGCAGTCATTATTGCAATTTTATATGAGGGAGAGGCATGATCTAACATACTTTCCGTACTTGGATCATATTCACTTATGATTGGAACTCTAGCAAGCATCTGCAACTACGAAAGATCACTAAGGTAAAAACCCAACCATAGCATTAAGTATCAAGTCCTCTTTACTCCCATACGCAACAACCCCCTTACTCAGGTATAAGCTTTTGTCACTCTCGCTACCCACTATAAGAGAATCATGAACGTATTGCAACACCCTACAGCGGGAATCCCACACGCTTGCGCGACACGGAGGGCACCATAGGACAGCACAAAAATAAAACATACAACTCAAACCAATCACGATCATCAATCAACCCATAGGACAAAATGAATCTACTCAAACATCATAGGATGGCAACACATCATTGGATAATAAATAGTAGCATTAAGCACCATGTTTAAGTAGACATTACATCGGGGAGAAGAGGTGTTACACCACTACATAGAGGGGGAGAGAGTTGGTGACGGCGGCGAAGTTGTTGGTGTAGATCACCGTCACGATGATTGCCTCAGCGGCGCTTGATACGTCCATTTTACATCATGCTTTTATGTTGTTATTTATTGCATTATGGGCTGTTATTTCACAGTATGGTACAATACTTATGCCTTTTCTCTCTTATTTTACAAGATTTACATGAAGAGGTAGAATACCGGCAGCTGGAATTCTGGACTGGAAAGGAGCATATCTAAGATACCTATTCTGCACAACTCCAAATGTCCTGAAACTTTACGGAGAATTATTTTGGAATATATAAAAAATATTGGGCGAAGAAACAACAGAGGGGGACCCACCAGGTGGCCACAAGCCTGGGGGGCGCGCCCTGCCCCCCAGGGCGCGCCCCTAGGGCTTGTGGGCCCCCTGGCCATCATCCGGTGCCCATCTTTTGCTATATGGAGGGTTTTGACCTAGAAAAAATAATAAGGAGGCTTTCGGGACAAAGCACCACCGTCTCAAGGCAGAACCTGGGCAGAAGCAACCTAGGGCTCTGACGGAGCTATTCTGCCGGGGAAACTTCCCTCCGGGAGGGGGAAATCGAAGCCATCGTCATCACCAACGATCCTCTCAGTGAGGGAGGGTTAATCTTCATCAACATCTTCAACAGCACCATCTCCTCTCAAACCCTAGTTCATCTCTTGTATTCAATCTTTGTCCCAAAACCTCAGATTGGTACCTGTGAGTTGCTAGTAGTGTTGATTACTCCTTGTAGTTGATGCTAGTTGGTTTATTTGGTGGAATATCATATGTTCAGATCCTTAATTATATTCAATACCCCTCTGATCTTGAACATGAACAAGCTTTGTGAGTAGTTATGTTTGCTCTTGAGGACATGGGAGAAGTCTTGTTATAAGTAATCATGTGAATTTGGTATTTGTTCGATATTTTGATGAGATGTATGTTGTCTTTCCTCTAGTGGTGTTATGTGAACGTCGACTACATGAAACTTCACCATGATTTGGGCCTAGGGGAAGGCATTGGGAATTAATAAGTAGATGATGGGTTGCTAGAGTGACAGGAGCTTAAACCCTAGTTTATGCATTGCTTCGTAAGGGGCTGATTTGGGTCCACATGGTTCATGCTATGGTTAGATTTATCTTAATTCTTCTTTCGTAGTTGCGGATGCTTGCGAGAGGGGTTAATCATAAGTGGGAGGCTTGTCCAAGTAAGGACAACACCCAAGCACCGGTCCACCCACATATCAAATTATCAAAGTAACGAATGCGAATCATATGAGCGTGATGAAATCTAACTTGACAGTAATTCCCATGTGTCCTCGAGAGCGCTTTGCTTTATATAAGAGTTCGTCCAGGCTTCTCCTTTGCTACAAAAATGATTGGGCCACCTTTCTGCACCTTTGCTATACTTGTTACTTGTTACCCATTACGAATTATCTTACTACCAAACTATCTGTTACCGATAATTTCAGTGCCTGCAGAAAATACCTTGCTGAAAACCGCTTGTCATTTCCTTCTGCTCCTCGCTGGGTTCGACACTTTTACTTATCGAAAGGACTACGATTGATCCCCTATACTTGTGGGTCATCAAGGCTCTTTTCTGGCGCCGTTGCCGGGGAGTGAAGCGCCTTTGGTGAGTGGAATTTGGTAAGGAAACACTTATATTACATGCTGAAATTTATTGCCACTTGTCACTATGGAAAATAATCCTTTGAGGGGCTTGTTCGGGGTATATTCACCCTGACCGGAAGAACAAATAGTTCCTCCTCAACCTACTGCACCTACTAAAAATATTTATTATGAAATTCCTTCAGGTATGATAGAGAAACTGCTAGCTAATCCTTATGCAGGAGATGGAACACTACATCCGGATTTGCATCTAATCTATGTGGATGAAGTTTGTGGATTATTTAAGCTTGCAGGTTTACCCGGAGATGAAGTCAAGAAGAATGTCTTCCCTTTATCTTTGAAGGGAAAGGCATTAACATGGTATAGGCTATGTGATGATGTTGGAGCTTGGAATTACAACCAATTGAAATTGGAGTTTCATCAGAAGTTTTATCCTATGCATCTAGCTCATCGCGATCAGAATTATATATATTATTTTTGGCCTCGTGAAGGATAAAGTATCGCTCAAGCTTGGGGGAGGCTTAAGTCAATGTTATATTCATGTCCGAATCATGAGGTCTTGATACGTCCATTTTGCATCATGCTTTTGTGTTGATATTTATTGCATTATGGGCTGTTATTACACATTATGGTACAATACTTATGCCTTTTCTCTCTTATTTTACAAGGTTTACATGAAGAGGGAGAATGCCGGCAACTGGAATTCTGGACCGGAAAGGAGTGAATCTGAGAGACCTATTCTGCATAACTCCAAAAATCCTGAAAATTTACGGAGAATTTTTTGGAATATATAAAAAATATTGGGCGAAGAAAATACCAGAGGGGACCCACCAGGAGGCCACAAGCCTGGGGGCGCACCCTACCCCCCTGGGCATGCCCCTGTGGCTTGTGGGCCCCCTGGCAGGCCTCCGGTGCCCATCTTCTGCTATATGGATGGTTTTGACATGGAAAAAATCAGAAGGGAGCTTTCGGGATGAAGCGCCGCTGTCTCGAGGCGGAACTTGGGCAGAACCAATCTAGGGCTCTGGCAGAGCTGTTATGCCGGGGAAACTTCCCTCCCGGAAGAGGAAATCAAAGCCATCATCATCACCAATGATCCTCTCATCGAGAGGGGGTCAATCTCCATCAACATCTTCACCAGCACCATCTCCTCTCAAACCCTAGTTCATCTCTTGTATCCGATCTTTGTCTCAAAACCTCCGATTGGTACCTGTGGGTTGCTAGTAGTGTTGATTACTCCTTGTAGTTGATGCTAGTTGGTTTATTCGGTGGAAGATCATATGTTCAGATCCTTAATGATATTCAATACCCCTCTGATTATGAACATGAATATGCTTTGTGAGTAGTTATGTTTGTTCCTGAGGACATGGGAGAAGTCTTGTTATAAGTAATCATGTGAATTTGGTATTCGTTCGATATTTTGATGAGATGTATGTTGTCTTTCCTCTAGTGGTGTTATGTGAACATCGACTACATGACACTTCACTATTGTTTGGGCCTAGGGGAAGGCATTGGGAAGTAATAAGTAGATGATGGGTTGCTAGAGTGACAGAAGCTTAAACCCTAGTTTATGCGTTGCTTCGTAAGGGGCTGATTTGGATCCACATGTTTCATGTTATGGTTAGATTTATCTTAATTCTACTTTCATAGTTGCGGATGCTTACGAGAGTGGTTAATCATAAGTGGGAGGCTTGTCCAATTAAGGTCCACCCACATATCAAATTATCAAAGTAACGAACGCGAATGATATGAGCATGATGAAAACTAGCTTGACAATAATTCCCAAGTGTCCTCGGGAGCACTTTGCTTTATATAAGAGTTTGTCCAGGCTTGTACTTTGCTACAAAAAGGATTGGGCCACTTTGCTGCACTTTAGTTACACTTGTTACTTGTTACCTGTTACGAATTATCTTATCACAAAACTATCTGTTACCGATAATTTCAGTGCTTGCAGAGAATACCTCGCTAAAAACCGCTTGTCATTTCCTTCTGCTCCTCATTGGGTTTGACACTCTTACTTATCAAAAGGACTATGATAGATCCCCTATACTTTTGGGTCATCAAGACTCTTTTCTGGTGCCATTGCCGGGGAGTGAAGTGCCTTTGGTAAGTGGAATTTGGTAAGGAAACATTTATATAGTGTGCTGAAATTTACTGTCACTTCTTGCTATGGAAAATAATCCTTTGAGGGATTTGTTCGGGGTATCTTCACCCTGACTAGAAGAGCAAAGAGTTGCCCCTCAACCTACTGAACCTACTGAAAATATTTATTATTAAATTCCATCAGGTATGATAGAGAAACTGCTAGCTAATCCTTATGCAGAAGATGGAACATTACATCCTGATATGCATCTAATCTATGTGGATGAAGTTTGTGGATTATTTAAGCTTGTAGGTTTGCCGAGGATGAAGTCAAGAAGAAGGTCTTCCCTTTATCTTTGAAGGAGAAGGCATTGACATGGTATAGGCTATGCAATGATATTGGGACTTGGAACTACAACCGATTGAAATTGGAATTTCATCAGAAGTTTTATCCTATGCATCTAGTTCATAGTGATCGGAATTATATTTATAATTTTTGGCCTCGTGAAGGAGAAAGTATCACTCAAGCTTGGGGGAGGCTTAAGTCAATGTTATATTCATGCCCCAATCATGAGCTCTCAAGAGAAATTATTATTTAGAATATTTATGCTCGGCATTCTCGTAATGATCAATCCACGCTCGATACTTCTTGTACTGGTTCTTTTATGAAGAAGACTATTGAATTTAAATGGGATTTATTGGAAAGAAGTAAACACAACTCTGAAGATTGGGAATTCGACGAAGGTAAGGAGTCAGGTATAAACCTCAAGTTTGATTGTGTTAAATCTTTTATGGACACCGATGCTTTTCGTGAATTTAGCACTAAATATGGACTTGACTCTGAGATAGTAGCTTCTTTCTGTGAATCATTTTCTACTCATGTTGATCTACCCAAGGAGAAGTGGTTTAAATATCATCCTCCCATTGAAGTGAAAGTAGTAGAACCAATTAAAGTTGAAGAAGAAACTATTACTTATAATCTTGATCCTATTGTTCCTACTGCTTATATTGAGAAACCACCTTTCCCTGTTAGAATAAAGGAATATGCTAAAGCTTCAGTTGTGGTTCGTAAGAGTTATACTAGAACACCTACACCCCCTGAAAAAATTAAAGTTGAATCTAGTATTGCTATGGTTAAAGATCTCTTGGTCGATAATATTGATGGGCATGTTATTTACTTCTGTGATGAAGCTGCTAGAATTGCTAGACCCGATGATAAAGATAAACATAGACCTGTTGTTGGCATGCTTGTTGTTTCAGTTAAAATAGGAGATCATTGTTATCATGGCTTATGTGATATGGGTGCTAGTGTGAGTGCAATTCCCTTTACTTTATATCAAGAAATTATGAATGATATTGCACCTGCTGGAATAGAAGATATTGATGTCACTATTAAGCTTGCTAATAGAGATACTATATCACCAATTGGGATTGTTAGAGAGGTTGAAGTCTTGTGTGGGAAAATAAAATACCCTACTAATTTTCTAGTCCTTGGTTCCCCACAAGATGATCTTTGTCCCATTATTTTTGGTAGACCTTTCTTGAACACTGTTAATGCCAAAATAGATTGTGAAAAAGAAACTGTTACTGTAAGTTTTGGGGATGTGTCTCATGATTTTAATTTCTCTAAATTTCGTAGACAACCGCATGATAAAGAATTACCTAATAAATATGAAATTATTGGTCATGCTTCTATTGCTGTGCCTCCTACTGATCCTTTAGAACAATATTTGCTAGACCATGAAAATGATATGTTCATGAATGAAAGAAAGGAATTAGATGAAATATTCTTTAACCAAATGCCTGTTTTGAAACACAACTTGCCTATTGAGATTCTTGGGGATCCTCCTCCACCCAAGGGTGATCCTGTATTTGAGTTAAACAACTACCTGATACCCTGAAATATGCTTATCTTGATGAAAAGAAGATATATCCTATTATTATTAGTGCTAACCTTTTAGAGCATGAAGAAAAGAAATTATTGAAAACTCTGAAGAAGCACCGTGCCGCTATTGGATATACTCTTCATGATCTTAAGGGCATTAGTCCCACTCTATGTCAGCACAAAATTAATATGGAGCCTAATGCTAAACCAGTTGTTGATCACCAACGATGGTTAAATCCTAAGATGAAGGAAGTGGTAAGAAATGAAATACTAAAGCTTCTGGAGGCAGGTATAATTTATCCTATTGCTGATAGTAGATGGGTATGTCCTGTTCATTGTGTCCCTAAGAAGGGAGGTATTACTGTTGTTCCTAATGATAAGAATGAATTGATTCCACAAAGGATTGTTACAGGTTATAGAATGGTTATTGATTTTAGGAAGTTGAATATAGCTACTAGGAAAGATCATTATCCTCTACCTTTTATTGATCAAATGCTAGAAAGACTATCAAAACATACAGACTTTTGCTTTCTAGATGGTTATTCTGGTTTTTCTCAAATACCTGTGTCAAAAAGAGTATCAAGAAAAAACTACTTTTACTTGCCCTTTTGGTACCTTTGCTTATAGACGGATGCCTTTTGGTTTGTGCAATGCTCCTGCTACCTTTCAAAGATGTATCACTGATATATTCTCTGACTTTTGTGAAAAGATTGTTGAGGTTTTCATGGATGATTTCTCCGTTTACGGAACTTCTTTTGATGATTGCTTAAGCAACCTTGATCGAGTTTTGCAGAAATGTGAAGAAACTAATCTTGTCTTGAATTGGGAGAAGTGCCACTTTATGGTTAGTGAAGGAAAGCTTCTCTCTAAATGGGAAGGTCCTTATATTATCGAGGAGGTTTACCATTCCGGTGCCATCAAAATTAACAACGCCGAAGGCACCAACCCGAAGGTGGTGAATGGGCAAAGAATCAAACATTATATCTCAGGTACTCCCATAAATGTCGAGACCAATATTATTAATACCATAACATCGGAGGAGTACATAAGGGAAACCTACCAAAATGTTTCAGACCCCGAAAAGGAATAGGTATGTGGTACAGTAAGTAAACCGACTACAAAACTTTTTCAATGGCAATTTTTCTCCGTTTTGGAATATTTAAAAAATTAGGAAAATTAAAAGTAGTTCGAAAATTGCACGAGGAGGCGACAAGCCCTGGGAGTGAGCCCTACCCCCCTGGGCGTGCCTCACTGGCTTGTGGCCACCTCGTGTGCCCTCCGGACTCCGTTTTCTTGTGGAACACTTCTTTTGGCCGGTAAAAATTCATTATATAATCTCCCGAAAGTTTTGACCACCATACCACGGAAATATCTCCTATTCTTGTTTCAACCTATTTTTCTTGACAGATCCAGATCGCCATGACGTCTCCAAGCGCCCCCAAGGACAAGTTTTCTAGAAGGTCATCAACCCTTACCTCGCGGAGGTGCTGTAACACCCTCAAACCATTGAGATGCATAAGGGTGTGCTGCATATCTGTGATGTTGAAGGACCAAAGAGGACCGGAAGCGTGGAGACAAGGCTCGAAGCAATGGAGCAGCAAGTCTTCATGTGCCAAGGGATGGTGGAACATGGACTCAATGCCAATCACTTGATGATCACTGAATTCACCCATGATCACAAGCTGGATGCCAAGAACATTGGGGAGGCCATCTTCAAGATTCATGAGAAAATCGAGCATCTCCAAGCCCAGATCTTTGACCTGCAAAACCAGAACTGTGAGTATGAATACAGATTTAAGAGGATGAGTTTGGCTGCAGATTTGAGGATCCCGAAGACTCATTCATCTTTTTACGATGGTGAACCTATGCCCTAGAAGAGGAGGATAAAATTCTTTCATCATCAACAACTCCAACATCACCACCTTCGAAGAAAGAGACCTAAATACATGGGTATGGGCACTCCCCTTGGTAACTGCCAAGCTTGGTGGAGGTGCCCCGGTATCGTATCACCATCACATTCTTACCTTTATCGTTTTTCTTAGTTCGATCCTTTTGATTATATCTCAGTTTAGTAGAATAAAAATTTAGTGTGATCTAGCTTTGAGTTTTCCTTTATGTTCCCTCTATGTAACCGAGTCCGAGAGTTATATAATAAAGATTAGTTTTGAGTTGAGGGCTTTGCTTTCTTGCTATGATCATGAGAAAAAGAAATAAAGAATTAAAGAAATGAAAAGATTGTATAATGATCTTATGGGAAGTGACGACTTCACATATAAGAAGTATGTCACATGAAACTCGTTGTTAGTTGACAAACATAGTTTTGGTCATTGTTGCAATTAATAGGAAGTAATAAAGAAAGAGAGGTCTCACATATAAATATACTATCTTGGACATCTTTTGTGATTGTGAGCACTCATTAAAATAATATATGCTAAAAGGTTGATGTTGGACAAGGAAGACAACATAATGGGTTATGTTTTCTTACATCCGAATAGAAGTTATATTGTCATGGATCCTCATACATGTTGAGCTTGCTTCTCATCCTATGCTAGCCAAATCTTTTGCACCAAGTAGAGATACTACTTGTGCATCCAAACATCCCTCAACCCAGTTTTGCCATGAGAGTCCACCATACCTACCTGTGGATTGAGTAAGATCCTTCAAGTAAGTTGTCATCGATGCAAGCAATAAAAATTGCTCTCTAAATAATGATGATCTATTAGTGTGAGGAAAATAAGCTTTATACGAACTTGTGATATAGAAGAAATTAAACCGATAGACTACATAATAAAGTTCTTTATCAAAAGCGGCAATATAAAGTGACGTTCTTTCGCATTAAGATTTTGTGCATTCAACCATAAAAGCGCATGACAACCTCTGCTTCCCTCTGCGAAGGGCCTATCTTTTACTTTTATCTTCTACCCTTATACACGAGTCATGGTGATCACCACCTATTCCTTTTACCAGTTTTTATTTTTGGCAAGCACTATATGTTGGGGGGAGATCCAGATATATATATCCACTCGGATATAGATATTCATAAGCTATTATTGTTGACATTACCCCTCAGGTAAAAGGTTGGGAGGCAGAACCATCAGCCCCTATCTTTCTCTCTGTCCGATTGAAACTTTGATCTCATAAGTATCGCGTGAGTGTTAGCAATTATGAAAGAATAAATGATAGTTGAGTATGTGAACTTGCTGAAAAGCTCTTACATTGACTCTTTCCTACGTTACGATAAATTGCCATTGCTCCAATGTCGTGGGAAACCATGGCCACCTATGGGGCCATGAGCCCCTTTTGGTTCGGTGGGGGGTTGGGCACGTTGCACAAAGAGCGGAGAAGCGTCGCGCAGCACGGCAGAGATCACACGGGCAGTTTTTACCCAGGTTCGGGCCGCCGTGAGGCATAAAACCCTACTCCTGCTTTGGTGGATTGATGGTCGATAATGGTGGTGGACGTAGCACACTCGCCCGACAAGGTTGCTCTGGGGCGAGAGTGGCTACGCGCGTATGAATATGCCAGCGACCAACCAACCAACCTCTTCTATGGTCGCCATGGGCCTCCTTTTATAGATGCAAGGGGTCACCACAATGGCAAATCAGTCTTTGCATACTGATTAGATAGCTAACAGTGCTATCATACCTAACTCTGCAGGCTGGCAGAGCGCATTAAATGCGCCGCTTAGTGTCACATCATAGCTCGCCCGGCAAGCCCTGCCGGGCTGTTTTGCCAGCTTTGCGCCTGCTTGTTTGACACGTCTCAGGACGGGTGTCATATGGAGGTGTTCGCTGTAGGAAGTGGCTGCCATGTGGCAAAAAGTAGCCACTTAGTCACCTTGGAGCTCGACACCACTCTGATTAATGACTTGCGTCGCTTGTGAGGTGGAGCGGTGGAGTGGCTTTCCTCCGCTAGCCCCGGCAGGCCTGCCGGGACGATCTGGGAGCTTGCTCCCGAGGCAAAACCCAACCTTGCCGGGCTCGCCTGCACGGCAAGGTAGGTCCTTCCCTTAGTGATGCCTTGCTCCTCAGGCTCACCTTTTCCTTCTCGACCTGCACTTGGATCCTTCAAGGGATTTGATCTTCCTTGCTTGATCTGATCTTGGTCTTGTAATCTTGTCTCTGGGCCTGTTGGCTTGCTGTCCGTGCAAAGTCAGGGGAAAACATATACCCCTGTCTATGTTCCCCGACATAAGCCCCCGGGCCTGAGCCATACGTGTCGCTGGGCACGTTGGGTTAGGCCCCAAACAGTGCACGGACACGTGGCAAAAAAGGGCTGCTCGCGTCACGGTTCGTCATGATGACCAGTCAATCCAACATCTACTTCGCGCAATTACTGTGAGTCATGGGGTCATGGGACTATTGCAGTTAATGTAAAATTGTAACTTCTGAAGCGTCGCGCCCCAGCTCCACGCCTTTTCCCCTTAAGATAGGAAAACGTGGAATGGCACGGTTCACTTGTCGCCTGTCCTGCCCTCCCATCATCTTCATCTGCAAGCCAAACAACCGCCCCACCTTTCTCTCCCTCGTCCGTCGCCGTTCCCCCACCTGATTTCTTCCCCTGTTTGCACCGGCGTCCGTGGGATTGGGGAAGAAAACTGCAGCAAAAGGGAAGCAAACAGCCACGGCGAAGGAGGTGGTCGCCGAGGGAAGCAAGAGGGTGGCGGAGCTGGACAAGAAGCGGAGGGGAGACGTTGTCTTCTTCCTGTCGAATCTGGACGGCCCAGTTCTGTAGACAAGGTACGGTACCTGTGGGGGAGGGAAGTCCCGAAAGGGCATGGCGCGCCCAATGTTTTGGCGGAGGGGGAAGAGGATCCGCCAAATTCATACCGATTCTTCTGCGCATATTTCATCTGCGGCCTCTGCCCCCTTTCTCTGATTTCTTTGAGGCGATGATGACGATTTATGGATTCCACCTCCTGGACTTTATGCCAAATGCAATGGCGACCATGGCCATCTTTGCCCATTTGTGTGAGAACTTTGTTGGAGTCGCCCCCAATTTTGATCTGTTCAGGCATTACTTTGTCCTACGGGTGGAGAACAAAATTCACCGCTCTGAGAACATCAGCTGGATGCCACGGGTGGCAAGGAAGTCCTGGGATTATATCCCTAGTCTGCAGCGCGAGAGGTGGGATGAGTGGAGAGGAGACTGGTGCTGGATTCAGGATGGGGAAGCCCCTGAGTTCTGCAAAGCACGGACAGTACGTGCCGAGCGCAGCAAGGAATGGAGCGCATTTGGCCTCACCAATGATAGGCTTCGCCCGGCAATAAATAGGATCACCCGCCTGAAGGCTGATGGGCTAACCATTGAGCATGTGGGGGCAGATTTTCTCCTTCGTCGCATCTCACCACTGCAGAAGAGGGACAGACCCTCCTGGTTGTATGGTGATGCTGGGGACAGGATGAGAATGCTCCCAGGTTTGGCCAGTAACTTGTCTGTTTATGGCCACGCCTGGTTGTGCGACGAGCTGTTTGGCAGCTTCAAGTTGTTCAAGCTCCCGGCAACCGTCATCCCTCTGAATGTCAATTCGGCCCGGGATCAGATCTTGAAGTGGATGCCGGATTGCAATGCTCATGGAGTAGCGGGTGATTGGCGGTTGCCCACTCTTGATGAAGAACTTGAATGGTCCAACGCCCTGGCGGAGAGGGCTGTCAGGGTGGAGACCAACGTGTACAAACACACCTCCACCATGGAGGCAGCGCTTATCAAGAGGAGGATTGAGGAGGACAAAGCTGCCCGAATTGCTGCAATGGCAAGGGCTGCAAAGGTCGGGAAGGGAAAAGCTGAGGATGAGAGTTCCTCCCATGGTGGTAGTGAGGCGCAGGCCATGGAAGAGGTTGCCGGGGGAGATCTTGCCGGGGACGAGACTTCTGGGCTTGAGGCTCTAGCTACCGCGGTAGCAGAGCTCCAAAAGGAGGAGGAGGCTGCTGAGGCAGTGGAGCCCGAAGCGGAGTGGCTCGCGGCTGGTCCTCAAGCCCCTGAGCCGATTTTGGATCAGTGTCCCCACAAGCGTGCTGCTAACCAGGGAACGGTGGCCCCAAATCCAGTGCCTGCCGCCAAGAAGGTGAAGAAGACCACCACCAGAAATACCAAGATAGACGTAGCATGCCGCCAGTCTCCTCGCCTTGCCGGGATCAAAGCTTCTCCCGCCAAGCAGTCAGTGGATGTGGAGGGCGATTCCAGCCCTCATTCTGGCTCGAGCTCTTCATAGAGCTCGTCTTCATCGGAGCCCCCAGTGCTTCAGCAGGGTTTGGAGCTGCCGGAAAGCTCTGCCCCTCCATCCCAGAAGAGAGGCAGAGCATCCCCGCCGCCCATGGAATTTGAATTGAGCTCCATGCTCATTGATGAGGAGTAAGGAAGATTTCCCTTTCCGTAATAACTTTAGTTTACTTGATTATCTTTGCTGGCTGACCTTTTGTTTTGCCATCGTTGGCAGGGAGGAGGAGGAGGAAATGGAGACCCTCATCCATCGGTCGAAGAGGCTCCGACACGCTGGGTCGCCGAAGACTATGGAGAGCTTGGGCTTGGTGAGGAGCAATACGGAGGATCACGCACCGAGCCCCCAGCCCAGCCCCTGACGTGAAAGTGGAGGGCTGGTTCCTTCTGCTGGAGGCGACGGAGACGAGCTTCCCACCCCTCCAGCTGGAGGAGGCAGCGAGACAGCACAGGATGAGCCCTCCTTGGAAGGGTATGTTCCTCCCGCTGACCCAGCCAAAGAACCCCTGGCGGGGCCCTCTGTGGACGAGCCTGCACAGAGCGTCGCCGTGGCTACCGCGGTAGGGGGTGGAGTTCATGGCCCGGCAACTGATGCTGCCGGGGAAACTGAGGCTCCTGCCCGGCAGGCTTCTCCGGGTACTTAACTTCCACTCTTCTCCTTCTTTTTCTTATGTATCCCCTCTCCCTATATTCTGGTAATCTAAAACTTCTGCCTCTTTTTTTTTCTTTTTTGCCATTCGCTTGTCCTCTCATCCGCAGTCCTCCAGGCCAAAGAACCAGAACTGCTGGAAGAGGTGGTCAGCATAGGGAGAGCTGCCGCGGACGAGGCCGTCGAGATTGCCACCACGGAGGGACAGGGCCCCACTGCCGGGAGTGTTCGGGATTCCTTGGCGGTGGCGGAACATACTTCTAAAAGTGCCCCAGAGGCGGGAGTGGTGGTCGAGGGGAAGATTCCCCTCCAAACCATGGATCCCCTTCCCTCCTTTGGGCCCATGGTAGGGACCTCGCCATCCCCCTCAAGCCAATTGGCACTGGTGTTGGTGCAGCCTGGGATTGGAGCCCCCGGCCCGTCGGCATCGACGAACATGGAGCTTGATAAAGAGCTCCAGCGTATCCTGGCGTCGCTGCACCAAGGGGTTGAAGAATCAGGCGATTTTGTTGTCGTTGCAATGGATTTGTCCTTCCTCGAGTCCGTGGCGGCGGGCATCAAGGAAATGCAGGCCCGGCAAGACCAGAAGTGGCAGGCGCTCAAAGAGCAGCGCAAGTTCGCCAACAAAGTGGACCAAAAGCTGAAGGACAAGTGCCTGGAGCTGCGCGAATGGCATGGCAAGCAGTTCCAGGTACTTATGAGGCAGCAGGAGGCGATCCTGATGACGAGGGAAGACGTCATGGCCCATGAAGCGCGCCTGGCGGATCGCAAGGCACGTCTGGACGCTAGAGAGCAAGAGATTTATCTCCGGGAGGAGAAGCTTGGATCCACCCTTCGCGCCAAAGATGATGATCTGGAAGCCCTCGTGCAGCAACGCACCAAGGATTTGGAGGACAAGCACAAAGCTGCCTTGGACGCCCTCATAACTGATTCTGCTGTTCAACTGAAGAAACTCACTGATGATCTCGCTGCTGCATCCGCTGCCAGGACTGACCTTGATCGATAGGTGACTAAGCTGACTGAGGAGCTTGCCGGGAGCACCAAGGAGGTGGAGGCTCTTAAGGAGGAAGCACGAAAGGCGGAGGTCCTTCTGAGCGATGCGCAGTTGCAGCTTTCCTCTAGGACCCAAGGCCTTGAAACCGCCAACGGCACCATCACGGATCTGAAGGCCAGGATCGGCACCTTGGAAAGCGCGATAGAGTCCAATAGAGCCCGCCAGCAACAGCTGTCCAAAGATCTAGACACCGCTCAGTGCCTCCGGAAGGATGCAGAGGACAAACTGACAAACCAATCCGAGCAGGTGAACCTCTAGATCAGGAGCATGATTGACATCACTATGCGCCTTGCCAGCCAGACCATAGCGATGGGCATGGATGGGCTAGCTTTCTCGATCAACAGGCAGGAGGTCCCTAGTGCCAAGCTGGGAGTTTTCTTCAATGAGCTGATCGAAAAGCTGAAGGTGCATGAAGAGGGGAGGGCCAAGCACTTCACGACCGAGTCCCGAAAGCTTGCTCACGATGCCCTCCTCATGGTTCTGAGCAACATCGCCTGCCGTCATCCAGATCTCGACCTTGCCGATGGATTTAAGAAGCCGCTGGTGGGTGCTGATGTTCCAGCTACCAAAGAGAGGGCTGCCCCTCTGGCGGCCAGGGCCCTTCACGTCCCAACGGCTTCACGCAGTCGCCAGGCTTGACTCCGAGCTCTTCTTGTCATTGTGCTATCCTGTAACAAAACATGATGTATGCTTCATGTTTAGGTGTCGTACTGTTTATGTTTGCGTCGAACTGATGTCCCCTGCTTAATCTTAAATGCACGTTTATCCCTCTGAGCTTATATGCTTGTGTTCGTACGATTAGTCCCTATGCATGTTCTAGTTGCTTGCCGGTATCATATTGCAGCGGTTGTCGTAAGGGTCCGGCCCTTAACATTCATCTTGGTGTGTATGCGTCCCGGCAAGTTTTTCCTTGGTAGCTCTTGACGCAGCCGCTCGTTCTATGAGCAAGCCTCGGGACAGAACAAGGGTGCAGACAAAGAACTATCCAAGGTTCCATCACACGAAGGATTTCATAGTACGAACACTTACTAAAACCGAGGGATAAATGGATGCAAAAATCTAGGATTCATCAAAAGGAAATGATTGCGTAGACTTAGCTTTTGTTCTTGTTCCTTCCCATCCTTTCTAGTTGCGTGCGTTTGGTGTGCTCGTGATACCCGGAAAGACGGAAGCCAAGCGAATAACTCTCTGGTTCCCGGTAGGGACCAACATACGTCATGCGTGTCTAGCGGGCGGCAGGATATGGTGCCGGGCTTTCCCGGTCCCACTTTCTCTCCTCCATTCTTTTCGAACAATCCGACAGCGGCTGGCGCAAGAGTCCTCCCAGTGCGGAGCATACTTGCCGGGGCATCGATCAATGGATTCATATCGGCGTTTTACTCAGGATTTCCCTAAGTAGGGTAAATGCTAAACCGAGTATCACGCGGTACTCATCGACATTGACGATGCCAGGGCCAGAGCAGCTCGATTGCCGAAGAGGGAGAGAGATGGAAAGAGGAACCTCGTTCCCGCGCGCCTTGCCCCTTCTCCCCGGATGGCGCCCGAGCGATGGTCACGCCGCCTAGGCCGCCTGGGAGGAGCATACCACCGCCGGCACTGATCTTCACCATGGCCACGACCGTGGTGGGATGCGATGACGAACAAAGCAGGTGCAGGGACAGCCCCACTCCCCCACTTTGTCTTCATATCTCCATGGGCACCACCGATGCCAAAAGCTTTGGCTGGGCTGCAATGGACACAACGTGCAGTCGACGCTCTTAGATTTGCGAAAGTGATCCCCCTACCTGGCACGCTAAAGATGTCATGGGAAACCACAGCCACCTATGGGGTCATGAGCCCCTTTTAGTTCGGCGTGGGGATGGGCACGTTGCACAAAGAGCGGAGAAGCGTCGTGCAGCACGGCAGAGGTCACACGGGCAGTTTTTACCAAGGTTCGGGCCGCCGTGAGGCATAAAACCCTACTCCTGCTTTGGTGGATTGATGGTGGATAATGGTGGTGGACGTAGCACACTTGCCTAGCAAGGTTGCTCTGGGGGCGAGAGTGGCTACGCGCGTATGAATATGCCAGCGATCAACCAACCAACCTCTTCTATGGTCGCCATGGGCCTCCTTTTATAGATGCAAGGGGTCACCATAGTGGCAAATCAGTCTTTGCGTACTGACTAGATAGCTAACAGTGCTATCATACCTAACTCTGCAGGCTGGCAGAGCACATTAAATGCGTTGCTTAGTGTCACATCACAGCTCGCCCGGCAGGCCCTGCCAGGCTGTTTTGCCAGCTTTGCGTCTGCTTGTTTGACACGTCTCAGGACGGGTGTCATATGGAGGTGTTCACTGTAGGAAGTGGCTGCCATGTGGCAAAAAGTAGCCACTTAGTCACCTTGGAGCTCGACACCGCTCTGATTAATGACTTGTGTCGCTTGTGAGGTGGAGCGGTCGAGTGGCTTGCCTTCGCCAGCCCCGGCAGGCCTGCCGAGACGATGTGGGAGCTTGCTCCCGGGGCAAAACCCAACCTTCCGGGCTCGCCTGCACGGCAAAGTAGGTCCTTCCCTTAGTGATGCCTTGCTCCTCAGGCTCACCTTGGCCTTCTCGACCTGCACTTGGATCCTTCAAGGGATTTGATCTTCCTTGCTTGATCTGATCTTGGTCTTGTAATCTTGTCTCTAGGCCTGTTGGCTTGTTGTCCGCGCACAGTCAGGGGAAACATATACCCCTGTCTGTGTTCCCCGACATCCAATGACTGAAATAATAGTTTGTTAGTTTTCAATAAAGTTCTTGTTTCATACTTTACCTTGTGAAAACTTTGGCATAAGAAATTATATGACAAGATTTGTTGCTGTTCTAAAGATGATCATGATGCCTTCATGTCCGTATTTTATTTTATCGACACCTCTATCTCTAAACATGTGGACATGATTATCGATTTCGGTTTTTGCTTGAGGACAAGTGACATCTAAGCTTGGGGGAGTTGATACGTCCATTTTGCATCATGCTTTTGTGTTGATATTTATTGCATTATGGGCTGTTATTACACATTATGGTACAATACTTATGCCTTTTCTCTCTTATTTTACAAGGTTTACATGAAGAGGGAGAATGCCGGCAGCTGGAATTCTGGACCGGAAAGGAGTGAATGTGAGAGACCTATTCTGCACAACTACAAAAGTCCTGAAAATTTACGGAGAATTATTTTGGAATATATAAAAAATATTGGGCGGAGAAAATACCAGAGGGGACCCACCAGGAGGCCACAAGCCTGGGGGGCGCGCCCTACCCCCTGGGCGCACCACTGTGGCTTGCGAGCCCCCTGGCAGGCCTCTGGTGCCCATCTTCTACTATATGGAGGGTTTTGACCTGGAAAAAAAATCAGAAGGGAGCTTTCGGGACGAAGCACCGCCGTCTCGAGGCGGAACTTGGGCATAACCAATCTAGGGCTCCGGCGGAGCTGTTCTGCCGGGGAAACTTCCCTCCCGGAGGGGGAAATTGAAGCCATCATCACCAGCAACGATCCTCTCATCGAGAGGGGGTCAATCTCCATCAACATCATCACCAGCACCATCTACTCTCAAACCCTAGTTCATCTCTTGTATTCGATCTTTGTCTCAAATTCTTAGATTGGTACATATGGGTTGCTAGTAGTGTTGATTACTCCTTGTAGTTGATGCTAGTTGGTTTATTCGGTGGAAGATCATATGTTCAGATCCTTAATGATATTCAATACCCCTGTAATTATGAACATGAATATGCTTTTTGAGTAGTTACATTTGTTCCTGAGGACATGGGAGAAGTCTTGTTATAAGTAATCATGTGCATTTGGTATTCGTTCGATATTTTGATCAGATGTATGTTGTCTTTCCTCTAGTGGTGTTATGTGAACTTCGACTACATGACACTTCACCATTGTTTGGGCCTAGGCGAAGGCATTGGGAAGTAATAAGTAGATGATGGGTTTCTAGAGTGACAGAAGCTTAAACCCTAGTTTATGCGTTGCTTCGTAAGGGGCTGATTTGGATCCATATGTTTCATGCTATTTTCGTATTTGCGGATGCTTGCGTGAGTGGTTAATCATAAGTGGGAGGATTGTCCAAGTAAGGACAGCACCCAAGCACCGGTCCACCCACATATCAAATTATCAGAGTAACGAACGTGAATCATATGAGCATGATGAAAACTAGCTTGACAATAATTCCCATGTGCCCTCGGGAGCACTTTGCTTTATATAAGAGTTTTTCCAGGCTTGTCCTTTGCTACAAAAAGGATTGGGCCACCTTGCTGCACTTTAGTTACACTTGTTACTTGTTACCCGTTACAAATTATCTTATCACAAAACTATCTGTTACCGATAATTTCAGTGCTTGCAGAGAATACCTTGCTGAAAACCGCTTGTCATTTCCTTCTGCTCCTCGTTGGGTTCGACACTCTTACTTATCGAAAGGACTACAATAGATCCCCTATACTTGTGGGTCATCAGGTCTCAAGAGAAATTATTATACAAAATTTTTATGCTCGGCCTTCTCGTAATGATCAATCCATGCTCGATACTTCCTGTACTCGTTCTTTTATGAAGAAGACTATTGAATTCAAATGGGATCTCTTGGAAATAATTAGACGCAACTCTGAAGATTGGGAGCTCGACGAAGGTAAGGAGTCAGGTATAAACCTTGAGTTTGACTGTGTTAAATCTTTTATGGATACCAATGTTTTTCATGAATTTAGCACTAAATATGGACTTGACTATGAGATAGTAGCTTCTTTTTGTGAATCATTTGCTACTCATGTTGATCTCCCTAAGGAGAAGTGGTTTAAATATCATCCTCCCATTGAAGTAAAAATAGTAGAACCCATTAAAGGTGAAGAATAAACCATTACTTATAATGTTGATCCAGTTATTCCTACTGCTTATGTTGAGAAACGACATTTTCCTGTTAGGATAAAAGAACATGCTAAAGCTTCAGCTGTAGTTCGTAAGAGTTATACAAGAACACCTACACCCTCTGAACAAATTAAAGTTGAACCTAATGTTGCTATGGTTAAAGATCTCTTGGGTGAAAATATTGATGGGCATGTTATTTATTTCTGTGATGAAGCTACTAGAATTGCTAAACCTGATGAAAAGAATAAACATAGACCTGTTGTTGGCATGCCTATTGTCTCTGTTAAAATAGGAGATCATTGTTATCATGGCTTATGTGATTTGGGTGCTAGTGTGAGTGCAATCCCTTTTACTTTATATCAAGAAATTATGAATGATATTGCACTTGCCGAAATAGAAGATATTGATGTTACTATCAAACTTGCTAATAGAGATATTGTCACACCACTTGGGATTGTTAGAGATGTTGAAGTCTTGTGTGGGAAAATAAAATACCCTACTGATTTTCTAGTTCTGGGTTCCCCACAAGATGATTTTTGTCCCATTATATTTGGTAGACCTTTCTTGAACACTGTTAATGCTAAGATAGATTGTGTGAAAGAAACGGTTAGCGTAAGTTTTGGGGATGTGTCTCATAAGTTTAATTTCTCCAAATTCCGTAGACAACCTCGTGATAAAGAATTTCCTAGTAAAGATGAAATTATTGGTATTGCTTCTATTGCCGTGCCTCCTACTGATCCTTTAGAACAATATTTGCTAGACCATGAAAATGACATGTTTATGAATGAAAGAAATGAAATAGATGAGATATTCTTTAAACAAATGCCTGTTTTGAAACACAATTTTCCTGTTGAGACTCTTGGAGATCCTCTTCCACCCAAGAGTGATGATGTGTTTGATCTTAAACAATTACATGATACTCTGAAATATGCTTATCTCAATGAAAATAAGATATATCCTGTTATTATTAGTGCTAACCTTTCAAAGCATGAAGAAAAGAAATTATTGAAAACTCTCAGGAATCACCGTGCCGCTATTGGATACACTCTTGATGATCTTAAGGGCATTAATCCCACTCTATGTCAGCATAAAATTAATATGGAACCTGATGCTAAACTAGTTGTTGATCACCAGTGACGATTGAATCCTAAGATGAAAGAAGTGGTAATAAATGAAATACTAAAGCTTCTGGAAGCAGGTATAATCTATCCTATTGTTGATAGTAGATGGGTAAGTCCTGTTCACTGTGTCCCTAAGAAGGGAGGTATTACTGTTGTTCCTAATGATAAAAATGAACTTATCCCACAAAGAATTATCATAGGTTATAGGATGGTAATTGATTTTAGAAAATTATAAAGCTACTAGGAAAGATCATTATCCTCTATTATTTATTGATCAAATGCTAGAAAGACTATCAAAACATACACATTTCTGCTTTCTAGATGGATACTCTGGTTTTTCCCAAATACCCGTGTCATAAGAGGATCAAGAAAAAATCACTTTTACATGCCCTTTTGGTACCTTTGCTTAGAGGCGTATGCCTTTTGGTTTATGGAATGCACCCGCTACTTTTCAAAGATGTATGACTGCTATATTGTCTGACTTTTGTGAAAAGATTTTTGAGGTTTTCATGGATGATTTTTCCGTATACGGAACTTCTTTTGATGATTGCTTAAGAAACCTTTACCGAACCTTGACCGAGTTTTGCAAAGATGTGAAGAAACTAATCTTGTCTTGAATTGGGAGAAGTGCCACTTTATGGTTAATGAAGGTATTGTCTTGGGGCATAAAATTTCCGAAAGAGGTATTGAAGTTGATAAAGCTAAAGTAGATGCTATTGAAAAAATGCCATGTCCTAAAGATATCAAAGGTATAAGAAGTTTCCTTGGTCATGCTGGTTTCTATAGGAGATTTATTAAAGACTTCTCTAAAATTTCTAGGCATCTCACTAATCTTTTGCAAAAAGATGTTCCCTTTGTTTTGGATGATGATTGTGTAGAAGCATTGGAAATACTTAAGAAAGCCTTAATTTCTTCACCTATTGTTCAACCACCTGATTGGAACCTACCCTTTGAAATTATGTGTGATGCTAGTGATTATGTTGTTGGTGCTGTTCTAGGACAAAGATTTGATAAGAAATTAAATGTTATCCATTAGATCTTATGGATGCCCTCTTTTCCAATGTTTCTTCCACCTTTGGGTTTTTGGTGGTCCACCCTGGATCCGAGAATATAATTCCTGGCTTTATGAGCTTGATCATGAATGGACTACGGTGACTAGATCACCACGTCGCAAACTCTCCGGTGCCAACTCCATCCCCGTCGATCGTCCTCCTCCTCCTCCGCCGGTGACTACCCAGATCTTAGCCAACCAACTTGCACCCTTTTCGGATCACGCTCCAGCTTCGGGCGCGACTGGTGCTGTTCAAATTTCAAATCCTGGCCTTGGCACCTCGGCCCAGCCCTCTCCTACTAGGCCCACTAGCCCATCCCCCCATATTGTGACCCATCAAGACCCTCATCAGCAGTCCGCAGCCCACTCACTTCGTACCTCTCCAAACCACGACCGACCCACACCTATATCCCCTCCAATTTGACACAACCCCGTCACTAATCCTATTTCCCATGCTTTATCTTTCTGTGGCAAGTGTTTATCTACTGGAGATCTCCGCTTTGAATGCAAAAATCAGTTTAGATGCCGTAGATGCTATAGATATGGCCATATTTCTCGCTTTTGTTTCAATACCAGGAACAAACCCCCCGTATATCGGGTTAAATCCTACCCACCTACCAAACCGCCATCCATACCCAATAGCCCGGACGTTGACTCGTCTCCCCAAAACCCCACTACCAAACCCTCTGCTCTCCATCGCAGCCCTGCCATGCTCCACCATCTTTCTCCCTTGCTCTCACAAACTCCGCTGACGCCATGGCCACCTATCCTTGCGATCCCCTGCCTCTCCTCCCGCCCGGCACTGCTATCATGAAAGCTGATGGAAACCGACGCCGCCATACCTACCACTACCTGGGTGGCGAGCCCCTGGTCCAATCTGGTGACTGGGCTATCATCTCCCTCACGCCGCCACCGGACCCCAATCAGTTCGAGATGGATGCCATGCTCATATGTCATTTTCTTGACCATGAGCATGGCTTCTGCATCACGGAGATTTTGCGCTGCGGCATGGGTGCTGCGTTCGTCCGGTTCTTGCAAGCCTGCGACATCGACACTGCCATCGCCAACAGTCCTTATTTTGTTGGAGATTCTGTTCTGCGTGTCATCCGTCACGACAGAGGTATAAATCATAGGGACTGCACTTTTACCCATGATGCATGGATTATGATGGTTAATTTTCCACTTGAGGCATGGAGGCCTGACAAAGTTAGGGAGTCTGTTAGTGGTTTTGGTAAATTTTTAGTCTGGAACCGATATATGTCAAATAGAGCTCGCATTCTTATCAAAGTCCGTGTGCCTGATCTGCTGAAAATTCCTGTTAGCCATGTCATTTGTGAGAGCATAGATGATTTTGGGCATGGACAATCATGGACTTGTGCTGTTTACATTCTTCAAGCTGATCTTCTTGGAGCCATGGGTGGTGATGAGGACCCAACCCCCCCAGATGGTGTTATGCACCCCATGCCATTTGCACCATTTTGGTGGTATTTGGAATGATGCTGATTTTGCTGGCAATGAAAACCACAATGTTGCTCCTGCTGCCCACCATGCTCCTGCTGATGGAAATGAGGACATTCCCATGGTCCACACTCCTCCACTGAACCCTGAACATGATCAACATGATCATCCTGTTCAACCTGTTGTAGAGGCTGTTGATTCTTTCATTGCCCTTCATGACATGATGCCAAAAATTATGGCCTCTGCACCTGCTATATTTGATCAACTTGCTGGCTCCACTGTCATCAGCACCAGGTGTCAACTGATCAATGTAGATGAAGAGCATGGACCCATAAAGAAGTGTTTATTCACCATAACTATAGAACACCCTGCTGCACCTGTTGTTTCTGCTGTGTCAATCTCTGAACTGCCTATGATTCTTGAGACCAGCATTATGCAGAACCCAGAACAAGTTGATTCTCCTGCACTTCTTGATTTCCTTGCAAGTGCTCACAACTCTCCAGTCAATGAGATCTCATAGATTGCTGCAAGAGAACAATCTGTTATTCAGGCTTCACCTGCTGTCAACAAGAGGAAGAAGATCAATGCTCCTCATGATGTGAATGATCTGCGTCGCAGTCGTCTTGCTGGATTGAGTGTGGGTTTCAAAGATGAGGCTGCTGACAGCTAAAAACTTGGCTAAGTGCAAGAATAACCTGTCTGCGGAGTTTGAATATAAAATCCGTGACCCTGCGGCTGATCCCCCTCTGGAGCTTCCTTCGCAACCATCCAAGCCATTGCTACCAAACAATGTCAGATCCCTCCTGAGGAGGTCTCTGGAGAGAAACTGAAGTCCATTGTTGATCATGAATAAGTACAGTCATGTTATTCGGTGGTCTTCTGTGTCAAGACCCATTTAGGCCTCATTCCCTTTTAGTTTAGCATTTGGTGCTGGTTGCTAGTGTTTGATACATTTATGATCTTGGTCTGTAAGGAGTTAAACTCCATAATAAGTTTATTTTGCTGGAACCTTATGATTTATTTATTATTTCACTATCTGAGAAGTCTGAATGGTCAGTTTGTCATTGATCAATTATGCTGCTATATAAGATCAAGTCCAGTCTATTGGTATACCACTATTGCAATTTTCATGTATCTGATCTCAGTTAAAAATGGAATGATTATATGATCTCCTTATGGAAACACACTCTACCCCCTTTTTCAATGAATAGAACTTGGAATATTTTAAACTAGAATGTCAGAGGGATAAATTCTCAAACTAGATGGGATGATTTGAGGGCTAAAATTGATGGAAGTAACTGTGGTATTATATGTATCCAAGAAACAAAAAGAGACACATTTGATCTGGCTTATCTCAGAAATTTCTCACCCAGAAGATTTAATCAATATGCTTATACCCCCTCAATGGGTCTTTCTGGTGGTCTTATCACTATTTGGAATGGTAGTCTTTTCAATGGGACTATCATCAGCCAATCAACTTCTCAGATTACTGTCAAGCTGGTTTGCAACTTATCTGGACACATTTTCTATATCACCAACATTTATGGTCCTTGTCAAAATGAAGACAGAGCTGACTTCTTTGACTGGTTAAACAATATTGATGCATCTCAAATGGATCACTGGATGCTAGTGGGAGATTTCAATCTAATTAGAAGCCCCCATGACAGAAACAGACCTGTAGGTGACACAAATAATATGCTTATGTTTAATAGTCTTTTGCAGCAATTAGATCTTGTGGAAATACCACTTAAAGGAAGAAATTTCACATGGAGTAATATGCAGGATCTGCTTCTTTTGGAAAAATTAGATTGGATCTTCACCTCTGTAAATTGGACTTTATCCTTCCCAAATACATTGGCTCACCCACTTGCTAGAGTCTCATCAGATCATATCCCAATCCACATTCAGATTGGCAGTGACATTCCAAGGGCTTCCATTTTCAGATTTGAAAACTACTGGTTTGAGTTCGATGGATTTTATGAGACTGCCTTACAATGCTGGAACAGGAATTAGCAATTAAGTAATTCTGCCAAGGATGTCACTGCCAGATTTAAATGCCTTAGATTGGGTCTCAAGAAATGGAGTAAAAACCTTTCTAGACTTAATACAAATATCACTACCTGTAATTATGTTCTTTCTATGTTAGATGGCATTGAAGATCAAAGGGCTCTGAGTATTATGGAATCAAATTTCAGGAAAATACTGAAGAAGCACATTTCCAAACTACTGGAAGTTAAAAGAATTTATTGGAAATCTAGATTCATAATGAGAAGTATAAGATTAGATGATGAAAATACTGATTTCTTTCATGCTATGGCCACCCAAAGTT
Organism: Thinopyrum elongatum; assembly: GCA_011799875.1. NCBI lineage: Eukaryota > Viridiplantae > Streptophyta > Magnoliopsida > Poales > Poaceae > Thinopyrum > Thinopyrum elongatum. Next base: position 298,952,547 of record CM022297.1, on the reverse strand, counting down.
ACAGGAAAAATTACATTACTACTATCCTAGGTGATGATGGAATTCCTTATCAAAATCATGATCACAAAGCTGCAATTATTTGGCAATCCTACAAAGATAGATTGGGCAAATCCATCAATCCTACTATGTTATTTAACCTTGATGAACTTATCCAATCACAGGATCTTACAGAGCTTGAGGCACCTTTTTCTATGGATGAGATTGATGAGATAGTTAATGATTTGCCCTCTGACAGAGCCCCTGGACCTGATGGCTTTAATGGCACTTTCTTGAGGAAATGTTGGGATATTATCAAACAAGACGTCTACACTATGATTTGGGATTTCTTTGAAGGCAACTGTGATATTCAAAGTATAAACATTGCTTTCATTACTCTCATTCCAAAGATCTCAAACCCTGAAAATTTGAATGATTTCAGACCTATTTCTTTGGTTAGCCTTCCTCTTAAAATTATCGCCAATTAATGGCTAACAGAGCACAGAAAATCATCACCTCTATCATTCAACAGAATCAATATGGGTTTATCAAAAGAAGGAACATTCAAGACTGTCTGGGCTATGCCTTTGAATATCTTCACCTATGTCATCAGTCAAAAAAACCTATCATCATACTCAAGCTAGATTTTGAAAAGGCTTTTGACAAGATTGAATATAAGGCCATTATTGATATGCTAAGGGCTAAGGGATTTGGACCTAGTTGGATAAATTGGGTGTCAAATATACTATATTCTGCATCTCCCTCTTTCCTACTTAATGGAGTTGCAGGTAAAAAAATTATATGTAAAAGAGGAGTCAGACAAGGTGATCCACACTCTCCTCTCCTATATATTATTGCTGCTGACTTACTACAATCAGTTGTGAATGCTGCTTGGGCAAATGGGGAGCTTTCTCTACCCATCAATCATGCATATGGTCAAGACTACCCAATCATCCAATATGTTGATGACACCTTAATGATTATGCCAGCTATTGAAGATCAACTTATTCATCTATAGTACCTGGTCCATCTTTTCAGTCTATCTAATGGTCTTTTTGTTAATTTCAGCAAATCCTCCATGATACCTATTAATATTGATCAGCAATCAGTGTCTATGTTAGCAAATTCTTTTGGATGCAAGGTTGAGAGCCTACCATTTACTTATTTGGGCCTCCCCATGGGCACCACCAAACCTTCTGTTCAAGATCTTATTCCTGTGGTCTCCAGAATTGATAAGAGACTGTTTGGGGTGGCCAGATTCATGAACCATTCTGGCAGACTCACCTACATAAATTTTGTGGTGGCCTCCATGCCAATATTTGCTATGTGCTCACTCAAAGTTCATCTCACCATATTGGATCATGTTGATAAATCAAGCAGAAATTTCCTTTGGTATGGTAATGAGATTAATAAAAGAGGTAAATTTCTGGCAAGTTGGGATATGATATGCAAGCCAAAAAATCAAGGAGGTCTTGGCGTTCTAAGTTCAAGAACACAAAATAAAGCTCTCCTTATCAAACATCTATACAAATTCTACAATCAGACTGATGTACCATGGGTCCAATTGCTTTGGAATGCTTACTACCAAAACAATGAAGTACCTCATTCTAGCAGCAACAAAGGTTCTTTCTGGTGGAAAGACTGCATGAAATTGTTTGAATTATTTAAAGACATGACTACATGTGAAGTCAACTCAGGAAATTCTACTCTAGTATGGGAGGACAATTGGAATGGATCCATCATGAAACTGAAATTTCCTGAATTACACTCATTCAGTCAACAGGGAAACATATCTATTTGGGCAGCCAAACATTTGGAGAATTATTATAATCATTTTTAGTTACCATTATCTATTATTGCCCATCAATATCTCCACCTGTTATCTGATCAGTTAAATAGCATCAGGCAGAATAATGATCATGACAATTGGTATTTCAACTGGGGTAATTCAATCAACATAACCAAGAAGATCTATAACTACCTCATGAAAAATGATGAAGCTGCTGATCCATTTAAATGGATATGGAAATCATGCTATTTACCAAAGCAAAAATTCTTCTGCTGGTTAATGCTCAATGATAGAATAAATACTTGTGACCTTTTGACAAGAAAGAGTATGCACCTTGATTCCACAAACTATGTATTATGTAATGATGAAGACATGGAAGACAGAACTCACCTTCTGTTTTCTTACTCATTTAGTCAAGGCTTTTGGTGGAATCTTGGTATTAAATGGAACACAGATATGAGCATCCATGATATGATAATTGAAGCTAAATAGAGATACCAACTTGATTTTTTCATGGAAATTTTGATTGTGGGCAGCTGGAGCATCTGGAATCAAAGAAATGGATGGATATTTGAAGGAATTCCTTGCTCAATTACAGAATGCAGATATGATTTCATCAAAACTTTCAAGTTGACCATGCTTAGAGCCAAACCTAGTCTGAAGGATGGCATGTCATCCTGGATTGATAATATTTAATTCTCTTTCCTCTTCTACTTACCATGTACTTCTGGACTTCTCTGGTTGTTTCCCCATCAACCATTGTAAACTCTTTTATTTTTCCTGCCTTTATTAATGAAAAATGACACATAGTAGGGCTTTTGCCTTATTGTTTTATGGTAAAAAAAAGTAAAACTCTAGACAGTGCTCAAAGAAATTATGCTACTACTGAAAAAGAATTTTTAGCAGTTGTGTTTGCTTGTGATAAATTCAGATCTTATATTGTTGATTCTAAATTACTGTTCACACTGATCATGCTACTATTAAATACCTTATGGAAAAGAAAGATGCTAAACCTAGACTCATTAGGTTGGTTCTCTTGCTACAAGAATTAGATTTACATATTATTGATAGAAAGGGAGCTGAGAATCCCGTAGCAGACAACTTATCTAGGTTAGAAAATATTCTTGATGACCCACTACCTGTTGATGATAGCTTTTCCGATGAACAATTAGCTTTCATAAATGCTTCTCGTAGTACTCCATGGTATGCAGACTATGCTAACTATATTGTTGCTAAATTTATACCGCCTAGTTTTACATACCAACAAAAGAAAAAGTTTTTCTATGATTTAAGACATTACTTCTGGGATGACCCACACCTTTATAAAGAAGGAGTAGATGGTGTTATTAGATGTTGTGTACCTGAGCATGAACAGGAACAAATCCTACGCAAGTATCACTCCGAAGCTTACGGAGGACACCATGCTGGAGACAGAACTGCGTATAAGGTATTACAATCTGGTTTTTATTGGCCTACTCTTTTCAAGGATGCTCGTAAGTTTGTCTTGTCTTGTGATGAATGTCAAAGAATTGGTAACATTAGTAGACGTCAGGAAATGCCTATGAATTATTCACTTGTTATTGAACCATTTGATGTTTGGGGATTTGATTATATGGGACCTTTTCCTTCCTCCAATGGGTATACACATATTTTGGTTGTTGTTGATTATGTTACTAAGTGGGTAGAAGCTATTCCAACTAGTAGCGCTGATCATAACACCTCCATTAAAATGCTTAAAGACATTATTTTCTGAGGTTTGGAGTCGCTAGATATTTAATGACCGATGGTAGTTCACACTTTATTCATGGTGCTTTACATAAATTGCTTGCTAAGTATGATGTTAACCATAGAATTGCATCTCCATATCATCCTCGATCTAGTGGTCAAGTAGAATTAAGTAATAGAGAGATAAAATTGATCTTGCAAAAGACTGTTAATAGATCTAGGAAGAATTCGTCTAAGAAACTTGATGATGCATTATGGGCTTATAGAACTGCTTATAAAAATCCTATGGGTATGTCTCCATATAAAATGGTTTATGGGAAAGCATGTCACTTACCTCTCGAACTAGAACATAAAGCTTATTGGGCAATTAAAGAACTCAACTATGATTTCAAACTTGCCGGTGAGAAGAGGTTATTTGACATTAGCTTACTTGATTAATGGAGAACCAAAGCCTATCAAAATGCCAAGTTGTTTAAAGAGAAAGTTAAAAGATGGCATGACAAAAGGATACAAAAGCGTGAATTTAATGTAGGTGACCATGTCTTGCTATACAATTCTTGTTTAAGATTTTTTGCAGGAAAACTTCTCTCCAATTGGGAAGGTCCTTACATAATCGAAGAAGTTTATCGTTTTGGTGCCATCAAGATCAACAATGCCGAGGGCAATAACCCGAAGGTGGTGAATGGGCAAAGAATCAAACATTATATCTCAGGTACACCCATAAATGTTGAAACTAATATTATTCATACCATAACATCGGAGGAGTACATAAGGAAAACCTTCGAGAACGCTCCAGAACCCTGAAAAGGAATAGGTATGTGATACGGTAAGTAAACCAACTCCAAAACTTTTCCAAAAGCAATTTTACTCCATTTAGGAATATTTAAAAATTTAGGAAAATAATAAGTAGTCCGAATAGCGCACGAGGAGGCGACATGCCGTGGGGGCGCGCCTCCCAGGTTTGTGGCCACCTCGTGTGCCCTCCGGACTCCGTTTTCTCCCAGAATACTTGTTGTGCATGGTAAAAATTCATTATATAATCTCCTGAAGGTTTTGACCACCGTATTATGAAAATATCCTCTGTTCTTGTTTCAAGCTATTTCTTCAGCAGATTTAGAGCAAGATGTCTTCGCAAGAGTCGGTTGGGGAGAGTCGGGTCTCTCACCCAACACTGGATCAAAAAGCATACAATGAAGCTAACCCCTTTGGGTGGTCAACGGAGGAAGAGATGGAGGCCGACCTGAAAAGAGTGGATGCCATGGAGGAGGATCAAGAAGTCACCTCTCTCCCTCAACCTGAAGCCATGCGTGTGGAACTCGATGACTCGGTCCTCCCAAATTCGGTCAAACCCCTTGATGCTAAATTTATATCTTACAATAACTTGAAAAGGAGTGTTGCTTCTTCCTCTTCAGCAAGGATACATCCGTGGCTGGACGGTGCTTTGACTGTCACCGGAAAGCTACGTAAGGAGATTATGGATCTCAAATAGCAAGTCAATAGGCTCGAGGAGGAAAATTGCATCTTGAGGGGCATCATTGCAAAGAACATAGCACCACCACCTCCGAAGAAAGAGACTTCAGTACACGGGTATGGGCACTCACCTTGGCTTATGCCAAGCTTGGGGAGGTGCCCCGGTATCGTATCACCATCACATCTTTACTTTTATCATTTACCTTAGTTCGATCATTTTGCTTATATCTTGATTTAGTAGAATAAAAGTTTTAGTATGATCTAGTCTCTGAGTTTTGCTTTGTGTTCTATCTATGTAATCAAGTGCGAGAGTTATATAATAAAGATTAGCTTTGAGTTGAGGGCTTGCTTTGATCTTCGAAAAGAAAAAGAGAATAAAAGAAATAAAGAGATTATATATAATCTTATGGAAAGTGATGACTTCACATATAAGAAGTATGTCACATGAAATTTATTGAGGGTTGACAAACATAGTTTTGGTCATTGTTGCAATTAATAGGAAGTAATAAAGAGAGAGAGAGAGAGGTCTCACATATAAATACACTATCTTGGACATTTTTTATGATTGTGAGAAATCATTAAAATATTATATGCTAATAAGTTGATGTTGGACAAGGAGGATAACATAATGAGTTATGTTTTCTTATATCCTAATAGAAGTTATATTGTCATGGATCCTCCAACATGTTGAGTTTCTCCTCATCCTATGCTAGCCAAATCTTCTGCACCAAGTAGAGATACTACTTGTGCTTCCAAAAACCTTTAACCTAGTTTTGCCATGAGAGTCCACTGTATCTACCTATGGATTGAGTAAGATTCTTCAAGTAAGTTATCATCGGTGCAAGCAATAAAAATTGCTCTCTAAATATGTATGATCTTTTAGTGTGAGGAAAATAAGCTTTATACGAACTTGTGATATGGAAGAAATAAAAGCGACGGACTGCATAATAAATTTCTTTATCACAGGCGGCAATATAGAGTGATGTTCTTTTGCATTAAGATTTTGTGCATCCAACCATAAAAGCGCATGACAATCTCTGCTTCCCTCTGCGAAGGGCCTATCTTTTACTTTCACCTTACAAGAGTCATGGTGTTCTTCACCCTTCCTTTTTATATTTCTCTTTTTAGCAAGCACTATATGTTGGGGATGATCCAGAAATGTATACCCACTCGGATGTAGGTGATCATAAATTATTATTGTTGACATTAGCCTTGAGGTAAATGGTTGGGAGGCAAAATTATAAGCCCCTATCTTCCTATGTATCTGATTGAAACTTTGATCTCATAAGTATCGCGTGAGTGTTAGAAATTATGAAAGACTAAATGATGGTTGAGTATGTGGACTTCCTAAGTTAAAGCTCTTACATTGACTCTTTCTGATGTTATGATAAATTGCAATTGCTTCAATGACTGAGACCGTAGTTTGTTAGTTTTCAATAAAGTTTTTGATTCATACTGTACCTTGTGAACGAATTATCACTTTAGCATAAGAAGTTATATGACAATATATTGCTATTCTAAAATATGATCATGATGCCTTCATGTCCGTATTTTATTTTATCGACACCTTTATCTCTAAACATGTGGTCATGATTATCGATTTCGGCTTTCGCTTGAGGACAAGCGAGGTCTAAGCTTGGGGGAGTTGATACATCCATTTTGCATCATGCTTTTATGTTGATATTTATTGCATTATGGGCTGTTATTTCACATCATGGTACAATACTTATGCCTTTTCTCTCTTATTTTACAAGATTTACATGAAGAGGGAGAATACCGGCAGCTGGAATTCTGGACCGGAAAGGAGCAAATCTGAGATACCTATTCTGCACAACTCCAAATGTCCTAAAACTTTACGGAGAATTATTTTGGAATATATAAAAAATATTGGGCGAAGAAATAACAGAGGGGGACCCACCAGGTGGCCACAAGCCTGGGGGGCGCGCCCCTAGGGCTTGTGGCCCCCCTGGCCATCATCCAGTGCCCATCTTCTGCTATATGGAGGGTTTTGACCTAGAAAAAAGTAAGAAGGAAGCTTTCGGGACGAAGCGCCGCCATCTCGAGGCGGAACCTGGGCAGAAGTAATCTAGGGCTCTGGCGGAGCTATTCTGCCGGGGAAACTTCCCTCCGGGAGGGGGAAATCAAAGCCATCATCATCACCAACGATCCTCTCATCGAGGGAGGGGCAATCTTCATCAACATCTTCAACAGCACCATCTCCTCTCGAACCCTAGTTCATCTCTTGTATTCAATCTTTGTCCCAAAACCTTAGATTGGTACCTGTGGGTTGCTAGTAGTGTTGATTACTCGTTGTAGTTGATGCTAGTTGGTTTATTTGGTGGAAGATCATATGTTCAGTTCCTTAATGATATTCAATACCCCTCTGATCTTGAACATGAACATGCTTTGTGAGTAGTTATGTTTGTTCCTCAGGACATGGGAGAAGTATTGTTATAAGTAATCATGTGAATTTGGTATTCGTTCGATATTTTGATGAGATGTATGTTGTCTTTCCTCTAGTGGTGTTATGTGAACGTCGACTACATGACACTTCACCATGATTTGGGCCTAGGGGAAGGCATTGGGAAGTAATAAGTAGAGGATGGTTTGCTAGAGTGACAGAAGCTTAAACCCTAGTTTATGTGTTGCTTCGTAAGGGGCTGATTTGGATCCACATGTTTCGTGCTATGGTTAGATTAATCTTAATTCTTCTTTCGTAGTTGCGGATGCTTGCGAGAGGGGTTAATCATAAGTGGGAGTCTTGTCCAAGTAAGGACAGTACCCAAGTACAGGTCCACCCACATATCAAATTATCAAAGTAACGAACGCGAACCATATGAGCGTGATGAAAACTAACTTGACAGTAATTCCCATGTGTCCTCGAAAGCACTTTGCTTTATATAAGATTTTGTCCAGGCTTATCCTTTGCTACAAAAAGGATTGGGCCACCTTGCTGCACCTTTGCTACACTTGTTACTAGTTACCCGTTACGAATTATCTTACTACCAAACTATCTGTTAGCGATAATTTCAGTGCCTGCAGAAAATACCTTGCTAAAAACCACTTGTCATTTCCGTCTGCTCCTCGTTGGGTTCGACACTCTTACTTATCGAAAGGACTATGATTGATCCCCTATACTTGTGGGTCATCAGCGCTTCGGCGCCATCGGGAGAGAGGGGGGAGAGCTCCCGTCCTTCTTCTTCTTGCTTGGCCTACCCCCTAGATGGGAGGAGGTTTTCCCCTCTTGTCCATGGCCTCCATGGCACCCGGAGGGGCGAGAGCCCCTCCAAGATTGGATCTCTCTCTATTCTCTTCTGTTTCGCTTTCCTGTTTTCTGGCCTTTCACCATTTCTTAAATTCCCAGAGATCTGTAACTCCAATCAGGCTGAAATTTTAACACGATTTTTTTCGAATATTATCTTTCTTGCGGTGAAAGAAGGGGGTCAACCGACTTATGAGGTGCACACTAGGTACCACGGCGTACCCTACCCCCCTGAGCGCGCCCTGATGCCTAGTGGGCCCCTCAAGCACCATCTTGCATTGATTCTTCTTCCAAAGTTTCAGTTATATTCCAAAATAAATCTCCGTAAGTTTTTATCGCGTTTGGACTTCGTTTGATATGGATATTGTTGGTGCAATATCTGCCCACCTTGTGTGTTGGAGATTGTTGTCAGAAATAGGTATGGACTTATTCGTTTGCTAGTGCATACAGAGAGAAATAGTCCATACACAACCAAAGAGAATGATGTCTCTGGTGCTAAGTTCAAGGAACTTCATCGAAGTATATCTGCGTTGTAGAGAAGAACGAGCTATATTTGTTGAAGTCATATAGTTAAGAAGATTGATGTGAAGGAATCGACCCCTCGAAAGCTTACTGCTGAAGCAAAGCTTTTGACTCGGTATCGTCGTCCGAAGAAATTGACTACACCGATGGAAGTCGAAGACAAAGTGAAGACGTAGTATTCATTTCGTTCTTCTTCTTTCATTCAATTGAGTCATAGGACCTCCGTACTATTAGAAGGGGTACAGGTTATCGATGCTTAGATCCGATGTGATGCTTAGCCAAAACCTATGAAAGTTGTGAGAGAAATCTCTTTGTGTTCCAAGCAAATACTTGTCAGCAAGAGACTGTGATCTTCTTCGCTGCGAGAGTTTTGTCTCAGACCGAGGAGTTAGCATTACTTGCTCCGCAACAATGTTACCGTTGTGCTCAAAATCCGACCCTTGGACTCGTGTCGTTCGGCCATTGGCTGATCCCGATATCTAATTTGGTCATTTCCCATCAGGGAAGGTTGCGGCTATAAATAGCCACCCCGCTCCAACATTGTCCGTTGGCTGCTCCGCTTAAGATTTCTGAGAAGATTGATTTGAGCACCCCCTCTCCGAGTGATTTGAGTTTAAGATCCACCGAGAGAAAATCAAGAGCCCAAACTTAGACAGTGGTTTGGCATCACAGTAGTTCTGAGTTAGAGTTCTTGTACCTATTACTCTTGAGAGCTGCGCACTCTCTAGACGGATAGGTTTTAGCTCGAGTGTCGAAGAGTGTTGTCTTCACCGAGCTAGATCTTCAGCAACCAAGAGTAATTGTGGTTCACGAAGGTCGACCGAAGGTTTGGAGATCGCCAACAAGTATCTACCACGAGTGAAAGCAACCTAAGTCTGATCAGCTCTACGTTGAAGGAGAATAGGGTGAAGAGAGTTTATCTTCCGTGTTAAGTCACAGCCCCTCCAACCAGACGTAGCCCTTTGGCAGAAGGGTGAACTAGTCTACCAAATCTTTCTGTCGCCATCGAGCACCACTCGTTCTATTTTCTTCACTGCATTACTTTCGGCAGTCATTTTGTGTGCTCTGTGATGATAGATATCTGATCTGTTACCCTCTGCTGCATATCATTCAACTTATCTCTCGCAAAGTTCATTGTCATTCGTAGCCTGTGTTGTTGTCCTTCATAATTATCCATCACAGCTCTACTCCAGTTCTTCTTCATGATTTTTGTTCTGTTTGCATGTTATATTACCATCGTCATCATTAAGCCTGTTGTATCCTATGCTCGATTCAGTATTGCATCTTACCTTGAAGGTTTTGTTCCTCAGTAGCGAGCTTGATTGCACCCGTATCTACCGATCTTTATTTCCGCTGCTGTGTTTCGGATCAGTTCAAACCATTCGAAAAAAAACTTGAATCTTCCATTCACCCCCCTCTGGTCGATATACTCTCGGTCCTAACAATTGGTATCAGAGCAAGTTCTCCCTATCTCTGTTTATTAAAGGTCTAACGTCCTTGGAGTTTTGAGTATGTCGTATGCAGGTAGATCCTCGCACTCTGAAAGATTCCATATTTTCGATGGAAATGACTATCTGTACTGGAAGAAACGAATGAGAATCAGAATTCAAGCTATCAACTATGATGTGTGGCAGATTGTGGAAGATGGCTACTCCATTCAGGAACCGAGCAATCTCAACACCCATGATAAAGCAAATCTGCAGTTGGATGCTTAAGCAAAAGATATCATCAGTAGCAGTCTATCAAAAGACATTTTCTTTCGGTTCCAAAGGCTCAATACTGCAAAGCAAATTTGGGATGCCATCAACAATGCTCATGAAGAATTTTTTGCCGGATCAGATCCTCACATTCAAATGCTTTGTGCTATGTTCACTGGATTCAGAAGTCTTCATAAAGAAAGTGCTATGGAACTCACTGATCGATTGACAAACATTGTCGAAAGACTGCATCGGCGAGGAATAACTGATATCACTGATAGGTATGTGGTCAACAAGCTTATGAGTGCTCTTGATGAATCCTTTGATCCCATTGTAGCTGAAATCAAACAAAGACCATGCTATGAAGAGCTTCACTATGTTGAGGTCATGACACTGCTGTCAATTCATGAAGAAAAGATGGAACTAGAAAATGCCAATCAAGAATCTTCTTCGAAAAGTGAAGGAGAAATTCTCTCACACTATGGTAGTTCTGAAGAAGATGTTGAAAATTAAGACACCATCACCAGAGAACTTGAAATGCTCACACAAAGGCTAAGTGATCTAAAAAGGCAAAATCTCTGCCTCATAAATGATGACGAGTTTGATGTGCCTGAATCGTCAAGAAGAAGATTGCCTTCGAAAGAAATGAAGTGCTTCAAGTGCAAACAACTCGGTCATCTCATTGCAGACTGTCCATGCTGGGAAGGAAAACCTAGCAACAGATGGAAATAACTTCACTGCAGTGGATTCACATGAATGGATCGTCATACTAAGCTCTCGAATAAATGAACCATCCTCATCTTCTTCGACGAGACCAGTCACTGACGTAAAAGCAAGAGCAACCATCGAATCAAATATGAAGAGAATATCATGGCTGAATAGAGCATGTGCTGATATAATCCTGGACTCTGAAGATGAGGCAACAGACTCTGAATCTGATGATGAAGAATTTCAAAGAAGAATAGGAAGGAGTAATGCCTTCATTGCCTATGAATCGTCAGAAGATTCATTCGATTCAGATGCTGATGATGATGCTTCAAGTGATGATGAACCAATTGCATTCTGTCTCATGGCAAAATCGTCTGAGGATCAGGTATCAGCAAAACACCAAAAATCCATGAATGAATACTCTCATGAATACATTGCCTATGCTAAACTGGTTAAGATGGATAAATCTCAACAACATGAGCTTCAAATCCTTGAGAGAAATCTCAGGAAAACCGAAGGATTACTGGTCGAAGAGATGGAGAAGAATCAAAAGTTGATCGAAGAGCAAGATGCCTTTTCATCAACTATTGATGATCTTACCAATCGATATGATTCCCTTATAGTTGACTACAAGAGTTTATCAGATTTACTCCTTAACAGGAATCAAGAACTCGTGTCACTGAAAGAATCTCATAAGGAGATGGTGTTAGAGAAAGCTTCTCTCTTCGCCGAGCAATCTACTCATCTTCCTAATGATTTTGATCCTCCGTGCTTAAAATGCCTAGAGCATAGTAATGCTGATTCACATGCTGAAACCTCTAACGCTATCATCGAGAAAATTGCAGCAGTTATGAATGATAACTCTAACCATGTGTGAAAATTGCAGTAGCAGTTACGAGAAAATTGCTGATGAAAACTTCAGGCTAAAGGACTTACTTGAGAAAGGAATGCTAAGAAGCCTAAAAGGGCATCAAACCATGTGTGATGTGCTCAAGAAGTCATTACTGCACAAAAATCCTCGAAAGCAAGGATTGGGTTTCGAAAGGAAACTCAACGTTGATGGAACTTACTAGACTCCTGAGCAATATCCTCGAACGAGTTGGGTTCTTGCTACAAGCAAAACACTCGAACCCGCAATTCTGTCAGGATATGATTCTTCCATTCCTGCCATTTCTGATGAGTCTCATGACTCTAATTACAAACTGTTCAAACAACAGAATGGTAAGGTTTTCGCTCAATATATTGGGACTAACTGCAGGTCTGGTTCACTCAAGAAGCAAATCTGGGTAAAGAAATGCATCATTGAAAATCTGTCTATCACTGCTAACTTGAACATGCAGAGTAATTCTCTTCAAGACAATGATTATCATTCGCAGAACGGTTCAAGAAAATTCTCGAATGAGCATCAACCAAACCTTTGACAGAAGGAGTACATACGTACCTCCTCACATCATTATACTCATGTCTCTGGAAATAACTTCAATGCTTACTCATATGATTACTCACGAAATTCTCAAGTGTTTTACAGATCCCACCGAAAGAATGCTCCTTCTCACATGAAGAAAATGAGATCCTCGTTGCCCACACAAGTGTGGGTTGCGAAGAAGAACTAACTCTCTCTTGCAGGTGATATCTCAGGGATATTCATTGTTCATCTCTTACCCTGAGATCCGTTGTTGGTGCTGGTTCTTTCTGTGTTCTTTTGAATCTTTGTTCAATGTGTTTGTGTTTTGTGTTTTTCATTTGATTGTCTTAGAGTTTTGTGTCGGACTATGTTTTTCCTCAGTTCTTTCTCGTCATAAACATGCAACTTGATCTGAAGAAGATTTCAATCCGATGTCCTTGGTCGCAAATGAAATCAACTTTGAAATTTCATCTGTCTTGGCACTTGCGCTTCCTTAAACCCTTCGGCATTCTGTTTAGTTACCGAGATTTTCACAGGAAACGGCTGACACGTGCCCACGATCTCACGATCATGATCTCGTTCGTTTAATGTGGAACGTCCCATGCTTTTCGACCGTGGATCTCGGACGAAGAGGTTTCACCCTCGGGATATATAAACCCCCCCTCCAGGCATCTTCCTGCTTTGTTCTTTCTCTGTTCGACCTCAAACCCCTTCTCTCGCTCTCCGCCCGAGCCCGTGCTCGAAACAGCATCGACGACGCGCCTCGCCGTGCAACTCCGGTGAAGCCTCGCCGCCGTTGGTCGTGTCAGTGCAGTACATCTTCTCTCCCGCACTGCCATAGATGACCTTTGCTGCCATGTTAGGGCACTCAGATCTGGAGCTAGCCCTGTCGTTCCTCTGTTCTAGGGCTGTTCTTACCAATGCAATTTCTTCTGTTTTATTTTCTTGCGGTAGATCTTTAGGGCTCTCTAAGATATGGCTTGTACGGTTTGTAGCCTTTCCCTCGTACCAGTCTTTTGAGATCTAGGGTTCATGTGTTATACGTCGAAAGATTAGAGGAGTTGTCATTCTGTCTTATGGCATGTTGCAATTCTCTTGACAATATCTTCCAAAATATATGCCATGAATTCCTTTGCTGCTTCCGAAAAACTTGGCATTTTCAGTCAAAAATGCTTATGTGCATGTTTGTGACCCCTTCCTGTTTTCCCTTGCATTGTTGTTTTTCTCTCAGGAGTGGTCATGGCTCATATTTCGGAAGAGCAGTCTGGGTCCGAGGAAGAAATACCTCAGCTACCGCGTGTGGCTGATAAAGCAAAGTTAGCTGGTGAAAGAAAGGTAGCTAAGCCGCCAAAGCCTGAGGATGAGCAAGTCACCGATTCCAAGACCCTGTTCTCTGATGGAAATCCCAAGGGTGGTCGTGGTAGAGAGAGGAACACCACAACTGAGATGTCTGATCCCAAAACTTACAAACTCCACCTGGAGTTGAAACTGCCACTGAAAGAAATAACAGGCTGCAGAAGATTCGCCGTCATTGGGCAAAGAAATGGTTCAACTATGAGAACGTCGGAAGGAAATATCAGATCATGTTTGCATTCACTCCACCTTGGAATGATTGTATTGCTGAAGGCTGCTTAGGTCCAAATGATAAAAAGCAAGGCCGCCTCCTCCCGTAAACGCTCACGCTGACTCACTGAAAATAGTTGCGGATTTTCCCGAAGAAGTGGAAAAGAGAGCTCAGGCCAAAGCCAAGCGCGAGACCAAGGATGCGAAGAAAAATCAAATTGAACAGAAAAATGTTGAGTTGACTCAGCTAGATGTGCAGGAGAGGAAGGAACGGGCCTCTGCCCGAAAAGAAAAGAAGAAGAGGAAGTCTGTTTCCCCTCGAGCTTCGAGAAAGAAACCAGTTGCAAGAAAATCAAAGAAGGCAGCATCTGCCTCATCTGATGATTCTTCCGATGATAATGTTGCTGAAGAAATTCCAATGTATGATCAACGAGCCCTTCTCGACAAGCCGTATCAAACTCCCTCACCAGCAAAAGTTTCTCCTCCGTTGAGGATGTCACCCAGGCTTGTAGCTGCTCCAGTCTCAGATAAACCTTCAGGTTCTGGTGCCCCATCTGTGAAGAGAAAATTGCTGCCCGAAGAGAAAGCTGCAGCCTCAACCAAGAAAGCCAAGACAAATGTTCCTGCTTCCACAGAAGAACAATCTTATGACTTCAATCTCATGATTGATATTATTGAAACTACTGCCTATGATGCTAAATCAGCTGATCTGAGCAGTTTGGGTCTTCCTGAAGATGTTACCAAGTTGGTAAAAAAACACTTTGCTGAGCTAGGTGAGATTACAAAGGAGCTGAACCAAGCTGTCGAGGACAAGGAGCTCCTCGAGCAAGTGAGGAAAGAAGCTAGCACTGAATCTGAAAGGAAAAACCTTAACAAGGAAATTCTTGAGCTCACGAAAGCCCTCACTGTCATGAGGAAAAATAAGATTGAATGGCACTCACGGCCGAAGTTGGATGTTTCTGAGATATGTGATCGAAGGAATGATGAAATCAAACGTTAAGCAGGTCTTGCTCGACGAAGATTAAAGGAAGAAAAGCATCAGAAGGTGATACGTCTCCAACGTATCTATAATTTATGAAGTATTCATGCTGCTATATTATCATTCTTGGATGTTTTACAATCATTTTATAGCAACTTTATATCAATTTTTGGGACTAACTTATTGACATAGTGCCCAGTGCAAGTTGCTGTTTTTTGCTTGTTTTTTACATCGCAAAAAATCAATACCAAACGGAGTCCAAACGCAGCGAAACTTTTTGTGGATTTTTCATGGACCAGAAGACATCCAATGGGCCAGATCAGCACCTGGGGGGTGCCCCAAGGGGGGCACAACCCACCAGGGCATGCCTGGGCCCCCAGGCGCGCCCCCGGTGGGTTGTGCCCACCTCGGTGGCCTCCCGCACCGCCTCTTCGCCCTATAAATTGCAAAATATTCCAAAAACCCTCGGGGTAACCCTAGATCAGAAGTTCCGCCGCCGTAAGCCTCTGTAGCCACGAAAAACCAATCTAGACCCCGTTCCAGCACCCTGCCGGAGGGGGAAATCATCACCGGTGGCCATCTTCATCATCTCGGCGGCCACCATGATGAGGAGGGAGTAGTCCACCCTCGGGGCTAAGGGTTTGTACCAGTAGATATGTGTTTAATCTCTCTCTCTCTCTCGTGTTCTTGAGATGCACAATCTTCATGTATCACGGGCTTTGTTAATATAGTCGGATCATATGGTGTTTTCCCCTCTCTATCTTGTTGTGATGAATTGAGTTTTCCCTTTGATATTTCGTTTTATCGGATTGAATACTTTTATGGATTTGAGAGCACTTGATATATGTCTTGCATATGAATACCCGTGGTGACAATGGGGTATTATATTGATTCACTTGATATATGTTTTGGCACTCAACTCGTGGATTCCCGAGGTGACATTGGGGTAATCTATGCATAGGGGTTGATGCACGTTCTTGTCTTTGTTTCTCCGGTAGAAATCTTGGGGCAGTCTTTGAGGTTCTTTGTGTTGGATTGAGCATTACGAATCTGAATTTGCTTTGGTGTTATTTTAGTACGAACTCTTGGATAGATCGATCGGAAAGAATAGCTTTGAGGTGGTTTCGTACCCTACAAACAATTTATTCTTATGTTCTCCGCTAGATAGGAACTTTGGAGTGATTCTTCATCGCACGTTGAGGGATGGTTATATGATCCAATTATATTAGCATTGTTGAGAGATTGCACTAGCGAAAGTACAGACCCTAGGCCTTGTTTTCAAGCATTGCAATACCGTTTGTGCTCACTTTTGTCACTTGCTACCTTGCTGTTTTTATTTATTCAGATTATAAAAATATATTTCTACCATCCATATTGCACTTTTATCACCATCTCCTCGCCGAACTAGTGCACCTATACAATTTGCCATTGTATTGGGTGTGTTGGGGACACAAGAGATTTCTTGTATTTGGTTGCAGGGTTGTTTGAGAGAGACCATCTTCATCCTACGCCTCCCACGGATTGATAAACCTTAGGTCATCCACTTGAGGGAAAATTGCTACTGTCCTACAAAACTCTGCGCTTGGAGGCCCAACACGAGTCTACAAGAATAAAGTTGCGTAGTAGACATCAAGCTTTTTTCTGGCGCCATTGCCGGGGAGGTGAGTGCTTGAAGGTATATCTTTAGATCTTGCAATCGAATCTTTTAGTTTCTTGTTTTATCACTAGTTTGGTTTATAAAAGAAAACTACAAAAAAATGGATTTGAGGTTGCATCATATTGTTCATCTTTATAATGTCTTTTGTGAAAATGATGGAAAGGAAAATTGTGCTCAATTGATAGAGGAAGAATTCTATAAAATGTTTGGCATAAATGATGAGCATGATTGCAGTGTTGTTAGTATGAATTCTTTGAATATCCAAAATGCTAATGATGATTGCACAAGTCATGACAAAAATGTAGTGATAACTATTGTCATAATTTTGAATATCCTTTTACCGAACATTAATATTTTAAAGTGGAAACAATTTATAGTATTCGAGTTTCATATGATACTCCCACTATTGTGAATGAGAATAAAATTGCTTATGTGGAGAGTAATAAAATTTCTATGCTTGTGGATCATGAAAAGAATGCTTTATGTGATAGTTATATTGATGAATCTATTCATGATGCTACTGAAAATTATTATGAGAGAGGAACTTATGATTCATGATGCTCTAGTTATGTTTCAATTCTTATCTTTTATGCGAGCATCATTGAAATCATCATGCCTAGCTAAAAGACATTAAAGAAAAGCGCTTGTTGGGAGATAACCCAACACTTTTACCTACTGTTTTTGTGTGTTCACATGGTTAGGATACAGTAGTAATCATGTTTTATAGATTTTGTTTCAATAAAGTGCCAAGTAAAGCCTTTGGGATAGTGTGGATGACAGTTGACTTGATTCTGTGCAACAACAGAAACTTTTGCGCCCAGTAACAGAATTGTTTAAATTCACTGGAGCATCAAAAAACTCTGAATTTTTTACCATTTCTTGGTCTACAAATTTTCTACGTTTTCCTAAATTTTAAGGAAATTTAGATTTAAGAAGTATGACCTTAATTCAGATTTTTACATACTGTTCTGTTTTTGACAGATTCTGTTTTCAATGCATAGTTTGCTTGTTTTCTAGTTTCTATGTCTTATATTGCTCAATATAAATTGTGGAAATGATATGATACAGTGGGAATTGTGTGGAAACAATTATGAATCTTGTGTTTGACAGTATCAAAGTGAAATGGTTTGCTCTTTATCATACTAACCTATCTCACGAAGTTCCGTTAAGTCTTGTGTGATTGAAGTTTTCAAGTTTTGGTTGAGATGTCGATATGAAGAGAATAAGGAGTGATAAGACCCTAAGCTTGGGGATTCCCAAGGCACCCCAAGGTATTATTCAAGGAACATCCAAGCAACTAAGCTTGGGGATGCCCCAGAAGGCATCCCCTCTTTCGTTTCCAACATTATCGGTAACCTCACTTGGAGCTATATTTTCATTCGTCACATGATATGAGTTTTGCTTGGAGAGTCATTTTATTTTATTAGGATTATCTTTCTGTTATTTATAATAATGTTTTGCATCTCTTACTCCAATAAAAGTGGCAAGGATAGCCTTCATCCATGCTTATTTTGCAATTATTTGAGTTGCTATTTCAAAACAGAAAGTTTGTCAATGTTGCAAAAATTCCCGAGAAAAGTCAGAATGTGATAACATGTTGAAACTTTTTGCACAGTAAGAAATAATAAATTTTCTACAGTGGTAAATTTTCAGAAGTTTTTGAGTTAAGGAATTATGAAGAATATTGCACTCTTTACGGACTGTCATGTTTAGACAGATTGCTGATATGTTCGCATTGTTTGTATATGTTTGCTTGTTTAATGATTCTATTTGAGGATAGGACTATTAAATATGCAGAGGCATTTATTATGCAATGTTGAATAATAATTTTAGTGATTTGCTACAGTAGAGAATGATAAGGTTTTTGCATTGATTTATACTAACTTATCTCACGAGTTCTTGTTGAGTTTTGTGTGGATGAAGTTTTTAAGATTTAGGGAAACCGTGATATAAAAGGAATTAAGGAGACACAAAAGCTCAAGCTTGGGGATGCCCAAGGCATCCCAAGTTAATAATCCAAGAAGTCTCAAGCATCCAAGCTTGGGGATGCCCCAGTAGGCATCCCACCTTTCTTCTTGAACAACTATCGGTTAGTATCGGTTGAGCCTGAGTTTTTGCTTCTTCAAATGATGTGTGCTATTCTTAGAATGTCATTTTATTTTGTTTTGCTTCCTGTTTTAATAAATACATAGATCTGAAAGTTTTTTAAAAAGAGAGAGTCCTCAATTAGCTACCCCTTCACTTAACTACTCGCTTGATCTTCACTTATATCTTTT
The DNA here is from genome assembly GCA_011799875.1 of Thinopyrum elongatum. Lineage (NCBI taxonomy): Eukaryota > Viridiplantae > Streptophyta > Magnoliopsida > Poales > Poaceae > Thinopyrum > Thinopyrum elongatum. The sequence continues at coordinate 298,933,518 of CM022297.1, read as the reverse complement.
TGGAGTAGTTTGTCATTTACTCTCGTGCTTCACTTATATCCTATGAGTAAATTATTGAATGAATTGAACATCATGAAGTAGAATTTCTATGTTCATATCATGCCTAGTGGTAGCTTCACATTGGGTATAGAAAGTGAAATCTTTTGAAGCTTGACAATCACAATATTGGTCATACAAGCAATTCATGAATGATTACTATAAGGAAGAGAACTTTCACATGCAAATACACTATCTTGGAAATCTTTTGTGATTGTGAGCCCCCATCAAAATATTATATGCCAAAATTGTTGACATTGGACAAGGAAGACAACGTAATGATTTATGTTTGTTCATATTCACATAGAAGTTATATTGTCATAGATCCTTCAACATGTGGTGCTTGCCCCCCATCTTTGCTAGCCAAAAATTCCGCACCAAGTAGAGATACTACTTGTGCATCCAAAAACCCTTAAACCCAAATCTTATTTTCAAGAATCCACCATACCTACCTAAGGATTGAGTAAGATCCTTCAAGTAAGTTGTCATCGGTGCAATAAGGCAATAAAAAATTGCTTCTAAAAGTGTTAGATCATTTAATGTAAGAGAAAATTGAGCGTTGTACGAACTTGTGATGGCAAAGAATAAAAGCGACAGACTGCATAATAAAGGTTGCTATCATAAGGGGCAATATAACGTGACGTTCTTTTGCACTAAGGGATTGAGCATACAAATAAAAAGCGCATGGCAACCTCTGCTTCCCTCTACGAAGGGCCTACCTTTTACTTTTATGTATTTACTTTCATGCAAGAGTCAAAGTTTTTCTCTCTATTCCTTTTTATTTTTCTCTTTTGGCAAGCATCATGTGGTGAGGAAAGATCTAGGCACATATATCCAGTTGGATATGGGTAGCATGCGTTATTATTGTTGACGTCACCCTTGAGGTGAATACATTGGGAGGCGAAATTATAAGCCCCTATCTTTCTATGTGTCCGGTTGAAACGTTTCGCTCACGTGTATGTGGTGAGTGTTAGCAATCATAGAAGGCTATATGATGGTTGAGTATGTGGAGCTCTTACTTAGACTCTATTGAATAAGTTGAATTGCAATTGTTTGGTGACTAAGAATATAGGTTGTTGAGTTTCAAGAGAATTCATTGTTTGAACCTTAACATGTGAATTGGTTGCCACTTTAACATGATAAGTTTTATGAGAAAGAGTTGCTGTTATGATGTTAGGAAAAGTGATTGAAATTACTATTGATCAAACTTATGCACTTTGCTAGCATTCACACTTCATAAATCATTTCTTTTATCATTTACCTACTCGAGGACGAGTAGGAATTAAGCGTGGGGATGCTAATACGTCTCCAACATATCTATAATTTATGAAGTATTCATGCTGCTATATTATCATTCTTGGATGTTTTACAATCATTTTATAGCAACTTTATATCATTTTTTGGGACTAACTTATTGACATAGTGCCCAGTGCCAGTTGCTGTTTTTTGCTTGTTTTTTACATCGCAGAAAATCAATACCAAACGGAGTCCATACGCAGCGAAACTTTTTGTGGATTTTTTATGGACCAGAAGACATCCAATGTGCCAGAGCAGCACCTGGGGGGTGCCCCAAGGGGGGCACAACCCACCAGGGCGTGCCTGGGCCCCCAGGCGCACCTCGGTGGGTTGTGCCCACCTCGGTGGCCTCCCGCACCGCCTCTTCATCCTATAAATTGCCAAATATTCCAAAAACCCTCGGGGTAAACCTAGATCAGAAGTTCCGCCACCGCAAGCCTCTGTAGCCACGAAAAACCAATCTAGACCCCGTTTCGGCACCCTGCCGGAGGGGGAAATCATCACCGGTGGCCATCTTCATCATCCCGGCGGCCACCATGATGAGGAGGGAGTAGTCCACCCTCGGGGCTGAGGGTTTGTACCAGTAGATATGTGTTTAATCTCTCTCTCTCTCTCTCTCTCTCTCGTATTCTTGAGATGCATAATCTTGATGTATCACGGGCTTTGTTAATATAGTCGGATCATATGGTGTTTTCCCCTCTCTATCTTGTTGTGATGAATTGAGTTTTCCCTTTGAGATTTCGTTTTATCGGATTGAATACTTTTATGGATTTGAGAGCACTTGATATATGTCTTGCATATGAATACCCGTGGTGACAATGGGGTATTATATTGATTCAGTTGATATATGTTTTGGCACTCAACTCGCGGATTCCCGAGGTGACATTGGGGTAATCTATGCATAGGGATTGATGCACGTTCTTGTCTTTGTTTCTCTGGTAGAAATCTTGGGGCACTCTTTGAGGTTCTTTGTGTTGGATTAAGCATTATGAATCTGAATTTGCTTTGGTGTTATTTTAGTACGAACTCTTGGATAGATCGATCGGAAAGAATTGCGTTGAGGTGGTTCCGTACCCTACAAACAATTTATTCTTATGTGCTCCGCTAGATAGGAACTTTGGAGTGATTCTTCATCGCACGTTGAGGGATGGTTATATGATCCAATTATATTAGCATTGTTGAGAGATTGCACTAACGAAAGTATGCACCCTAGGCCTTGTTTTCAAGCATTGCAATACCGTTTGTGCTCACTTTTGTCACTTGCTACCTTGCTGTTTTTATTTATTCAGATTATAAAAATATATTTCTACCATCCATATTACACTTTTATGACCATCTCTTCGCCGAACTAGTGCACCTATACAATTTGCCATTGTATTGAGTGTGTTGGGGAGACAAGATATTTCTTGTATTTGGTTGCAGGGTTGTTTGAGAGAGACCATCTTCATCCTACGCCTCCCACGGATTGATAAACCTTAGGTCATCCACTTGAGGGAAAATTGCTACTGTCCTACAAAACTCTGCGCTTGGAGGCCCAACACGAGTCTACAAGAATAAAGTTGCATAGTAGACATCAAGCTCTTTTCTAGCACCGTTGCCGGGGAGGTGAGTGCTTGAAGGTATATCTTTAGATCTTGCAATCGAATCTTTTAGTTTCTTGTTTTATCACTAGTTTGGTTTATAAAACAAAACTACAAAAAAATGGAATTGAGGTTGCATCATATTGTTCATCTTTATAATGTCTTTCGTGAAAATGATGGAAAGGAAAATTGTGCTCAATTGATAGAGGAAGAATTCTATAAAATGTTTGGCATAAATGATGAGCATGATTGCAATGTTGTTAGTATGAATTCTTTGAATATCCAAAATGCTAATGATGATTGCACAAGTCATGACAAAAATGTTTCTTAAAAGCATGTCAATTTTTGTGGAGTGGAAAGACTTTGTGAAGACGTGCCTTATAGGGAAGATAGATTTTGTAAGAAGCATAAACATGATAGAACCAATTTTTTGCTCAAAGTGATAGATGAATTTGCTACAAAATTATGTTCTCTTTGTCCTATTACTTGTGAACTTTGCAATAAGGTTGGTCATCTTAATTTCCAATGCAAACTATTTCATGATCGAATCATGGCCAAATATTGTAATGATCTTATCACCCTTGAACTTTATAATGAGCTTTGTCTATTTTGGGGGAGTGAAGCATTGACACATAAAAATAGTTGGTTTGAAGTATTCATTCTCACGGACGACATTGAAACTAATCTAAAAAATATCTATATGTTTTGCATGGTAAATTGCAATGAGAATGCTTATATTGCCGACTATAGAAAGATGGGGAAACCAATACAATATAAAAGGAATACTAATGAAAGGATAAAGATTTCTACTTTCCCTCCTATTGTCTCTCATGATGAAATAGGTGATAAAGAGGAGCTCCCTATTCAACCAATCTCATCAATAAGAAGCTCAAAAAAATTAATTAAACCCACACATGATGTGGTTAAGAAGAAGAAAAGAAGAAAGAGAAGAGGTAAAAAAGTATCTCTCCCAAATAATGTTGCTCCTATTATAGTTGTGCCTCATGAAAATGAATCAAAAATAATTGTGGAAGATGATGCAGTTGATGATGATATTGCTTCTTTGTCTTATGGCACAATGTCCGAAAGAACTATTGATGATGATTTTGTTATGCCTATTGCTTGTTGTGATGATTATGATTGGGAAGATAATGATACTTCCTATAATCTTGAAAATCTTTTTGGCACCAACTTGGGAAATTATGATGTTAATAATTGTTATTCTATTGGTGCTATTCATACTATTAATGATGAGAGTGATTATGCTTATGATATGCCAAGCCACAAGCTTGGGGATGCTATGTTTGACAAGAATGACATGTTTGAGAATTTATTTGCTGCAATTAATGTTTGTCCCAAGCTTGGGGATGATATGCTCAATGAAGATGGTCTTTTTAGTCCCCCTACTTTGAATGATCAAATTTGCTATGATGATTGCATGCCCCCTATCTATGATGAGAACAAAGTTGCTACTTATGATGATTATTGTGATGATACTTATGTTATAAAAAGTAGTGATAATTATTGTCATAATGTTGAATATCCTTTTACCGAACATTAATCTTTTAAAGTGGAAACAATTTATAGTATTCGAGTTTCATATGGTACTCCCACTATTGTGAATGAGAATAAAATTGCTTATGTGGAGAGTAATAAAATTTCTATGCTTGTGGATCATGAAAAGAATGCTTTATGTGATAGTTATATTGATGAATCTATTCATGATGCTACTGAAAATTATTATGAGAGAGGAACTTATGATTCATGATGCTCTAGTTATGTTTCAATTCTTATCTTTTATGCGAGCATCATTGAAATCATCATGCCTAGCTATAAGGCATTAAAGAAAAGTGCTTGTTGGGAGACAACCCAACACTTTTACCTACTGTTTTTGTGTGTTCACATGGTTAGGCTACTGTAGTAATCATGTTTTTATAGCTTTTGCTTCAATAAAGTGCCAAGTAAAGCCTTTGGGATAGTGTGGATGATAGTTGACTTGATTCTGTGCAAAAACAGAAACTTTTATGCCCAGTAACAGAATTGTTTAAATTCACTGGAGCGTCGAAAATCTCTGAATATTTTACACTTGCTGTGTGTAAAAATTTTCTACGTTGTCCTAAATTTTAAGAACTTTTGGAGTTTCAGAAGTATGACCTTAATTCAGATCTTTACGTACTGTTCTGTTTTTGACAGATTCTGTTTTCAATGCATAGTTTGCTTGTTTTCTAGTTTCTATGGCTTATATTGCTCAATATAAATTTTTGAAATGATATGATACAGTAGGCATGGTGTGGAAAAATTATGAATCTTGTCTTTGACAGTACCAAAGTGAAATGGTTTGCTCTTTATCATACTAACCTATCTCACGAAGTTCCGTTAAGTCTTGTGTGATTGAAGTTTTCAAGTTTTGGGTGAGATGTCGATATGAGGAGAATAAGGAGTGACAAGACCCTAAGCTTGGGCATGCCCAAGGCACCCCAAGGTATTATTCAAGGAACATCCAAGCAACTAAGCTTGGGGATGCCCCAGAAGGCATCCCCTCTTTCGTCTCCAACATTATCGGTAACCTCACTTGGAGCTATATTTTCATTCATCACATGATATGAGTTTTGCTTGGAGAGTCATTTTATTTTATTAGGATTAGCTTGCTGTTATTTATAATAATGTTTTGCATCTCTTACTCCAATAAAAGTGGCAAGGATAGCCTTCAACATGCTTATTTTGCAATTATTTGAGTTGCTGTTTCAAAACAGAAAGTTTATCGATGTTGCAAAAATTCCCGAGAAAAGTAAGAATGTGATAAATTGTTGAAACTTTTTGCAAAGTAAGAAATAATAAATTTTCTACAGTGTGGTAAATTTTCAGAATTTTTTGAGTTAGGGAATTATGAAGAATATTGCACTCTTTACAGACTGTCATGTTTAGATAGATTTCTGTTATGTTCGCATTGTTTGTATATGTTTGCTTGTGTAATGATTCTATTTGAGGATAGGACTATTAAATATGCAGAGGCATTTATTATGCAATGTTGAATAATAATTTTAGTGATTTGCTACAGTAGAGAATGATAAGGTTTTTGCATTGATTTATACTAACTTATCTCACGAGTTCTTGTTTAGTTTTGTGTGGATGAAGTTTTTAAGATTTAGGGAAACCATGATATAAAAGAAATTACGGAGACACAAAAGCTCAAGTTTGGGGATGACAAAGGCATCCCAAGTTAATAATCCAAGAAGTCTCAAGCATCTAAGCTTGGGGATGCCGCGGTAGGCATCCCACCTTTCTTCATGAACAACTATCGGTTAGTATCGGTTGAGCCTAAGTTTTTGCTTCTTCACATGATGTGTGCTATTCTTAGAATGTCATTTTATTTTGTTTTTCTTGCTGTTTTAATAAATACTTAGATCTGAATAGTTTTTAAAAAGAGAGAGCCCTCAATTAGCTACCCCTTTACTTAACTACTCGCTTGATCTTCACTTATATCTTTTTGGAGTAGTTTGTCATTTACTCTCGTGCTTCACTTATATTCTATGAGTAAATTGTTGTATGAATTAAATATCATAAAGTTGAAATTAAATGTTCATATCATTCCTAGTGGTAGCTTCACATTGGGTTTAGAAAGTGAAATCTTTTGAAGCTTGACAATCACAATATTGGTCATACAAGCAATTCATGAATGATTACTATAAGGAAGAGAACTTTCACATGCAAATACACTATCTTGGAAATCTTTTGTGATTGTGAGCCCCCATCAAAATATTATATGCCAAATTTGTTGACGTTGGACAAGGAAGACAATGTAATGATTTATGTTTGTTCATATTCACATAGAAGTTATATTGTCATAGATCCTTCAACATGTGGTGCTTGCCCCCCATCTTTGGTAGCCAAAAATTCCGCACCAAGTAGAGATACTACTTGTGCATCCAAAAACCCTTAAACCCAATTCTTATTTTCAAGAGTCCACCATACCTACCTAAGGATTGAGTAAGATCCTTCAAGTAAGTTGTCATCGGTGCAATAAGGCAATAAAAAATTGCTTCTAAAAGTGTTAGATCATTTAGTGTAAGAGAAAATTGAGCGTTGTACGAACTTGTGATGGCAAAGAATAAAAGCGACAGACTGCATAATAAAGGTTGCTATCATAAGGGGCAATATAACGTGACATTCTTTTGCACTAAGGGATTGAGCATACAAACAAAAAGCGCATGGCAACCTCTGCTTCCCTCTGCGAAGGGCCTACCTTTTACTTTTATGTATTTACTTTCATGCAAGAGTCAAAGTTTTTCTCTCTATTCCTTTTTATTTTTCTCTTTTGGCAAGCATCATGTGGTGAGGAAAGATCTAGGCACATATATCCAGTTGGATATGGGTAGCATGAGTTATTATTGTTGGCATCACCCTTGAGGTGAATACGTTGGGAGGCGAAATTATAAGCCCCTATCTTTCTATGTGTCCGGTTGAAACATTTTGCTCATGTGTATGCGGTGAGTGTTAGCAATCATAGAAGGCTATATGATGGTTGAGTATGTGGAGCTCTTACTTAGACTCTATTGAATAAGTTGAATTGCAATTGTTTGGTGACTAAGAATATAGGTTGTTGAGTTTCAAGAGAATTCATTGTTAGAACCTTAACATGTGAATTGGTTGCCACTTTAACATGATGAGTTTTATGTGAAAGAGTTGCTGTTATGATGCTAGGAAAAGTGATTGAAATTACTATTGATCAAACTTATGCACTTTGCTAGCATTCACACTTCATAAATCATTTCTTTTATCATTTACCTACTCGAGGACGAGTAGGAATTAAGCTTGGGGATGCTGATACGTCTCCAACGTATCTATAATTTATGAAGTATTCATGCTGCTATATTATCATTCTTGGATGTTTTACAATCATTTTATAGCAACTTTATATCATTTTTTGGGACTAACTTATTGACATAGTGCCCAGTGCCAGTTGCTGTTTTTTGCTTGTTTTTTACATCGTAGAAAATCAATACCAAATGGAGTCCAAACGCAGCGAAACTTTTTGTGGATTTTTTATGGACCAGAAGACATCCAATGCGCTAGAGCAGCACCTGGGGATGCCCCAAGGGGGGCACAACCCACCAGGGCGCGCCTGGGCCGCCAGGCGCGCCCCGGTGGGTTGTGCCCACCTCGATGGCCTCCCGCACCACCTCTTCGCCCTATAAATTGCCAAATATTCCAAAAACCCTCGGGGTAACCCTAGATCAGAAGTTTCGCCACCGCAAGCCTCTGTAGCCACGAAAAACCAATCTAGACCCCGTTCCGGCACCCTGCCGGAGGGGGAAATCATCACCGGTGGCCATCTTCATCATCCCGGCGGCCACCATGATGAGGAGGGAGTAGTCCACCCTCGGGGCTGAGGGTTTGTACCAGTAGATATGTGTTTAATCTCTCTCTCTCTCTCGTGTTCTTGAGATGCACAATCTTGATGTATCACGGGCTTTGTTAATATAGTCGGATCATATGGTGTTTTCCCCTCTCTATCTTGTTGTGATGAATTGAGTTTTCCCTTTGAGATTTCGTTTTATCGGATTGAATACTTTTATGGATTTGAGAGCACTTGATATATGTCTTGCATACGAATACCCATGGTGACAATGGGGTATTATATTGATTCACTTGATATATGTTTTGGCACTCAACTCGCGGATTCCCGAGGTGACATTGGGGTAATCTATGCATAGGGGTTGATGCACGTTCTTGTCTTTGTTTCTCTGGTAGAAATATTGGGGCACTCTTTGACGTTCTTTGTGTTGGATTGAGCATTACGAATCTGAATTTGCTTTGGTGTTATTTTAGTATGAACTCTTGGATAGATCGATCGGAAAGAATAGCTTTGAGGTGGTTTCGTACCCAACAAATAATTTATTCTTATGTTCTCCGCTAGATAGGAACTTTGGAGTGATTCTTCATCGCACGTTGAGGGATGGTTATATGATCCAATTATATTAGCATTGTTGAGAGATTGCACTAGCAAAAGTACGGACCCTAGGCCTTGTTTTCAAGCATTGCAATACCGTTTGTGCTCACTTTTGTCACTTGCTACCTTGCTGTTTTTATTTATTTAGATTATAAAAATATATTTCTATCATCCATATTACGCTTTTATCACCATCTCTTCGCCGAACTGGTGCACCTATACAATTTGCCATTGTATTGGGTGTGTTGGGGACACAAGAGATTTCTTGTATTTGGTTGCAGGGTTGTTTGAGAGAGACCATCTTCATCCTACGCCTCCCACGGATTGATAAACCTTAGGTCATCCACTTGAGGGAAAATTGCTACTGTCCTACAAAACTCTGCGCTTGGAGGCCCAACATGAGTCTACAAGAATAAAGTTGCGTAGTAGACATCAGAAGGCATTGGCAAAAGCTAGCAAACTGAAGGAAATCAAAGATCGCCATATCCAGAGTATTGCATTTGACACACCTTTCGACTCAAGTGCACCTCTGCAGCAGATTCCACCATCTCCTCCTCACGAGGATGACCCCATGCAACAAGCAGAGTCTGTGGTAGTTAACATTCCTACCTCAGTTGCTCAATAATCTGATGTGATAGATATCTTTCTGAACAATCCTGACGAAGAGAATGTTGTGCCCGAGCAACAAGCTCCAGAAGAGAAAATTGATGAAGAGATTGAAATGGAGAAGGCAGTTTCGTCGCCACTGAAAGAAATGCATGTTGAGCCCTCCGGATCCAAGGAGGATGACAAGATTGAGGGGGGGGCCAAGTTGCTTCCCGAGGAAGTACTACCCCAGTATCCTCATGTGGTGCCCCTACCTAGATGGAGGTTGAGCCTGCTCCTGGTTCTTTGGCTTCACAGCTAGAACAGGAAGAAAAGAAAGATGAAGAGCCCATGGCTCACAAACAAGAAGTACCAGCAGTTGTACCACCAAATTTGCCTCAGTAGACCGAAGGAGAAGCTGTAGTGACCCAAGTGACCGAAGATGTTATCGTGCCTTCTACTGTTGAGAGTTCACCGAAAGAAAAGGCCCTAGTGCCTGAGAATAAGAAAGTTGTTGAAGGAGTTCCAGCGAAGGAAATTGAAGGTCAGACCAGTGCCCCAATGCCATCAGCTCCACAGAAAGCAAAAAGGCCTCTTGCTCCATTAAAGCCAATCGATGAAAATGTGCCAGCTTCTAATGTTGTTCAGCGAATGGAAATCAGTGATGAAGAGAATCGGAAAAATCCCTAGGAATCATTTCCATTGTTTCCAGCTGAGTCTGGCCCCAATGGCCCTGTATTTAATGAACAACTTCATCTCTCGAAGCTAGCATTCTTTGGGGTCAGCCCTTACGAAGGAGAAAGAACTTCATTATCACCAAGGTTTTGGACTGAAGAACAAGCTATTTATTATGCTCGGATCTTGTTTGGCAAGAATAGAACTTTCAATCACAAGATATTAAACTTCACTGAGCTTGAAGAAATGCCCTGTTTCCTCCATGCAATCGAGCATATTGAACATGCCCTCCTAAAATGATTCATGCGCTTCAATCATGGATGGAATAGAGAGATTGCCCTTCAATTCTATGCCATGTTGTATATCTCAGGAGAACTTGGCAACACCTCATCCTGGACTCTTGAATGGATGACTGGCATAGAAAGGATCAAATGTTTGGCAGATCAGTTTTGGCAATAATAAATCTTCCTCGATGTGAGTTTGAGAAGGATAGAGAGCACATGATGCATCACTGGGAAGTGTCCGAAGCACAACTCCACATTTTGATGGATCCCACCATGGTTGGTGACAAATGCATTGATGTTGATCTGAAGAAGTTGGCCTATGACAACAAAGTGCTATTTCACATTTTGTGCAATACTCTCACGCCAACGAACATACCAAATTTCATCAATGGCATTGTGGGAAATGCACTTCTGGCCATGTCTCAAGGAATTAAGTTTGATATTCCTGACCTTTTCATTTGAAACCTCGCATGTGCAGCTGACAGCCCTCATTCTATGAAACCTTATGCTCCATGGATCATGTTCGTGATCGAGCAACTCACCAATGAGAAATTCTTCTAGGCTTATATTCCGAAGGTATTCATGCCACCAGTTCGTGATACTCTGCGCATAGTGAAGGATATTGGAAAAGGGAAGGAACCTGTTGATACTGCTGCCACTGCATCTGCATCTGAAAATGCACTGAAGGTTAAGAAAGCCAGGCTTGTAATCACTCATGAGGAAAATCCATCTTTTTATGTGATTTGCATTCGCACTCAGCAGACACTGGAAAGCCACATAAGCTGGATAGAAAGGAAAAGCTGGAGTTAATGACTGAGCTGAATTTGCTTCATAATCGTACTCACCAAATTCTTCTGCATGAGAAGGAGGCAAAGAAGCGCTCATGGACTCTGTTAAGGCAGCATTACTCTCGTAAGGATTTAGCCAAAAAGGGCAGCATGAAGGAGTATGACTTCCTGGACTTACTTGCTATTCCTCGCATCCAAAGACAATCTCCAGTGCTCCCACAGTGTTCTGCTTCCACGGTCCTGCTGTTTGTCGGCCATGATGATGAAATTGCAGATACAGCCGGTACTCTCATCTTCAAGCCAGATGTTCATCGCTCCAAGTCCTCCAGAGCCCATGCTGCCACTCCTGCTTCTACCTCAACCATTCCTCGCTCTTCAGATTCTGATTCATCGAGTGGTTTTAATTCTGATTATGAGGATTCTCCCATGGAGTAGTTCCTCGTATGTTTTCTCATTCCTTTCTGACACTTGTTGACAAAAAGGGGGAGAATTACATCGAGTGATGGTTTACCGGGGTACTTGCAGTGTATTTTCATGCGCATTTTGGTTTTCCCGCGAACAATTTGCTTCATGAACTTAACGCACCGCTTGTGGTGTTAAAATATTTGGTCGCCATGTAACGTTAATAACCGCCCGCCTGCAATATTATTTGCTTCGTACTATCTATTTGTAGGTACCATCGAATGAGTTTTTCCCTTGAAATGATTATCCTCGATAATTATCTATCTTACAGGGAAATATATTTGCTCCTCGAAGAAGAATAGGAAATCATCAAGTGATGATGCTAAGGGGGAGAAGTACTTCATGTACTAAATGAATTATATCTGTTGTGGTTGGATAGGTTCTGATTGTTATCCTTCAATATCTAACCTTGCAGGAAGAGAATGTCAGTCTAAGCTTTTATGCTTTACGTTGTGAATGCTATATGTTTCTCTGACAAAGTGTTTTTCCCTCGCAATTATTTCTCTTATTATCTTCTGTATCGCAGGGAAACCACATCTGAAGCATATCCACTCCGAGCAACATATTCTTATTTTATCTTGCTATGATTTTATTGAATATCTAACATGCAGGAAAACTACATCTCGTGTGGATTAAAATTGTGTTCTGAGAAAACCTTCATGTTATATCCTTCGTCACAAATCTTTCAAAGTACATCTTATATCTAATTCTCTTCGAAGATTTTGTGACAGGAATCACCTCAGACACCGTCGAGTGCATTGAAGGAAGTCAAGTACGAAATCATAAATCAATGTCACTATCGGATTCAAGGCTCCACAGACCCAAGAAGGTTCGAACTCTGGGGCGTGTGCAAAGAACTCAACCTCTCAAGCCTGCCAACTCGTCGCCCCATAGCCTAGCCTAGCCGGACTCGCGTGAACAAGGAAGAAGATGAACATGGCAGTTTATCCAGGTTCGGGCCACCTTGCGGTGTAATACCCTACTCCTGCTTTGTGGTGGATTTTCCTCACGAGGGGCTGAGGATGAACTAGTACAGAGGATGAACAACCTCGTGAGGGCTCGGGGGTGAGAACGAGTCGACCTCTTCTACGGGTGGCTAACCTATATTTATAGTGGCCTCGGTCCTCTTCCCTTGAAACTTAGGCAGTAAGGGATCCCACAATAGCCAATTTGAAAGGGGACAAGTAGTACATCTTATCCTGACGAAAGGTGGTCTTCACTTGCAAAGCTTTTGGTCGTGATGCAGCGGTGGGCTTGGTGACGACATCCGTCCTGCCGCGCTGGTGGTCTTGGTCTTGTAGCACCGGAATGGAAACCTTTGGTAGATTCCTTGGGAACCCACGCCTGTCTTTGCCTCCTTAGCACCAAAGAGGAAACTGCCTCCTCTGCGCCCGCTGGCACCCGCGTGGCCTTGGTCGTCATGGCTTGCATCATGACAGCCTCGTGAGGCTGAGTACCTGTGGGATTTAGGGCTCCGCAGACCCAAGAAAGGTTCAAACTCTGGGGCATGTGCGAAGGACTCAACCTATTCAGCCAACCAGCTTGTCGCCCTACGGCCTGGCTCGATGCACATGAACGAGGAAGAATATGAACATGGCAGTTTACCTAGGTTCGGGCCACCTTGCGGTGTAAGACCTACTCCTGCTTTGTGGAAGATTGGCCTCACAAGGGGCTGAGGATGAACTAGTACAAAGGATGAACAACCTCGCGAGGTCTATGGGTGAGGGTGGAATGGATCCGATCAGGTCTACGGTGGTGGCTAGCCTATACTTATAGTGGCCTCGGTCCTCTTCCTCCAAATCGTAGGCGGGAAGGGATCCCACAGTGGCCAATTTGAAAGGGGACAAGTAGTACATCTTATCCTGACGAAAGGTGGTCTTCGCCTGCAAAGCCTCTAGTGGTGACGCAGCAGTGGGCTCGATGATGACATCCATCATGTCGTCCTGGCGGTCTTGGTCTTGTATCACTGGAATAGAAACCTTTGCCGGGCTCCTTGGGAACCCATGCCTGCGCTTGCCTCCTTAGCATCAAAGAGGAAACTGCCTCCTCTGTGCCCGCTAGCACCCGCCTGGCCTTGGTCGTCATGGCTTGCGTCATCGCAACCTCCTGAGGTTGGGTACCTGCATAGAAATATCCACTCCTCAGGAGGCAGCCTAGGGAGGCCGGTCCCTCGGGAGGTCTTGGTGTCGTCCGCCTCGCAAGGCTTGGCCCCTCGCGAGGGTCTTGTCTTGGTGGCCTTGTAGATGGGCCATACCAGGCCGTCGACGGAGCCACACCGTGGGCCGCAGGCAGGCAAGTCTGGGTACCCTGGTTCCTAGAACACTGATAGTAGCCCACAGGCCCAAGGTGTGCTTGGACTTGGCTTCAAGGCGAAGCCAAAGGGCGAGGGCAAAGCGCCGCGGGCCCCAATCGCTTGCGGGCCAGGCTGACGCGTGGCGCTTGATGGGACATGGGCATCTCCGCTTCCCCACGTCGCCTCGGCAACTGCTCAGACTTGACAACTACCCGGTGCACGCACCCAAGCCAACATGGCTTGGAACATGAGAGGCCGCCGGTTAGCCTTCCTCTGGCTATAAATGGGGGAAGGGGAGCGGAGCCCCCAGCCCATCTTCATCTTCTTGCTGCTTGCTCCTTCTTCTTTTTCATCGTGCCGCCATCTCGCCAGAGCATCCATGGCGCCAGTGAAGAGGTTCTCGGCCGCCAAGAAGGGAAAGGCCCCTCTAGTAGAACCAGAGTTGCTCCCACCGAAGAAAAGGCGCGGTTGTCCTCGCGAGACCGCCGCAGCGCCCGTGGCCATGCAACCTTGGCACGAACGCGCCCCACCAGGTTTCCCCATTTGTGCGGATGTCCGTGCGCAAGGTCCCTCTCGGATAGCGGCCACGGGAATCACGGAGGACGAAGCCGGGAAGGAGGGCAAGCGGAGACCGCGCGACCACCTTGCCCGCAGGCCCATGCCGGTGGCACGACCCACGAGTTCGTGGTGTGGGCAGCGACACCGCCGCACACATGGATACGGCTCCCGCGGCCCCTGGCGGGGGAGATACCGTCAAAGGGACCCGTCGAGCTGTGGCTGTAGCACGATGGCTGCTGCAGCCAAGCTTCATAGGCAGAGGTCGAGGTCGTCGACTCCGGCAACGTCTTCATGACCCGGGGATGGGGCGCGATTGCCCGCGCCTGCAACTCGGAGGGGAGGCACGCCATCCACTTCGAGTACGACATGGCATCGACGCTCTTCTTCATGGTCTTCGAAGGGGACGGCCAACGTCTGGAGTGCTGCCCCAGGGGAGGCGATCGAGACGGTGACCCCCTCACAGGCCGGCAAATCGGCGAGGCCCCTCACGGTGAACTTGCCCTTGGCCTTGTCCGCGATTCCTCCAGCAGCATCGACGCCTCCTTCAAACCAAGCTTAAGCGACGACGACAGCTAAGAGCCGCCGCGCCGCCGCACTTGGGCTTGAGGGAGGAACGGCGCCAGCCAGGCATCATGGGCGACACCGCCTGGGTCGCGATCCTCAGGAGGTCCTTTCCTTTCATTTCATTCCTGCACAAAAATCATGAAGGGCCCAGCGGGGGTGTGTAAAGATTGTGGCACTTTTTGCCTTAATGTCAGCGCCCCCAATTTATACTGTGTTTGTGTCTCTCGCTTGGGCATGGTTCCCCCTTTTTATTCTCACGGTAGCTTAGTGCTCTACGCCGACAGGACCTAGTCCCCAGGCAAGCTTCGGCCGTCGCTGGTATGCCAGGTCGCGATGCCGTGGTCAAGGCCAGGAGGTGAGCGGCCTGAGGTCCAGTAAGAGCCCCCGAGGCGCGATGCTCAGGAGGTCCCCTTTGGCGCACAAGCGGCTCCCGAAGGACTGAAAGGGGAGTTCCCTTTGCCCGAGGGAAATCACGAGAGATGAAACGCCGATTATGGGGTTCGCGCCCGGGTGTGCGAAGCGACTTATCTTGGTGAGCCTGCGGTGGTTTCCTTGTCGCGAGGGCGAGCTTCTTGTGCGATGTTAGGCTGTGCCCTTCTCCTGATGGCGCCCCCACCACGCAGAGCTCCTACCGACTCCACCTCTCCCGCTCGTCAGGGTGCTCTACGTCCTCGGGACCCGGCTCTCGAGCGAGGATCGGCCGCCGCTGGTATGCCAGGTCGCGATGCCGTGGTCAAGGCCAGGGGGTGAGGGCTCGAGGGCCAGTAGGAGCCCCTGAGGCGTGATGCTCAAGGCCCCCCCTTTAACGTGCAAGCGACTTGCGCGAGAAAAGAGTGGCTGGCTCTGAGGGGGTACCTAGGAGGGGTTGCGCCACATGGCACGCATCGCGGTATCCTTCCGCGATGGCGAGGTGTTCATGAAGTTGCTCATGATCCTGCCTTCGGAGGTTCCTGCAACATTTACCATGCCTCGTGGAGGCATAAGATTTCTGTTTAAGCTTGCGAAACAATCTGTGCTTGTAATAATTATTAGGACCCCGTGGTTTCCTTATTGCGCCAAGTTTCCTTTATGCTTGCTTTTGTGCTCTGCATCGGTAGGGCCCAGCCCCGCGCATACCTCGACTGCCATTGGGGCGTCCGGATCACCAGGACAACACCAAGGGGCGAGGGGCTACGTGACTAGTGAGGCCCCTGAGTCGCGATGTTCAAGAGGTCCCCCTTGACATGCGAGCAGCCCTCATGAAGGAAACATGGACGCCGGGGTGTAGGACTTCGTGCTCTGCATCGGCTGGGCCCATCCCCGCGCATACCTCGACCGCCGTTGGGGCGTCTGGATCACCAGGACGACACCAAGGGGCGAGGGGCTACGTGACCAGTGAGGCCCCTGAGTCGTGATGCTCAGGAAGTCCCCCTTGACATGCGAGCAGCCCTCATACCTTTGACCACCAGCTTTCACCAGGGGGGAACGCGAGAAGACCAGGTACCCGGACCTGGTAGGGTAGCGTGTGCCAGGCGGGGCCTGAGCACAGCCCCCATGTCCAGCCCCCTCGCGTGATCCTCCTGAGGGGGAAGCTGTGGGGTGTTGCCGGTCGTAGAGCCGAGAGGCTATCCTAAGGTTGGTGCGGCCGTGAGGGCACCCTCCGTTGTTTATTCACCAGCGCGGAGCATGGTGCTTCCACTTTATCATGGGCATAGTCGCTCCTCGACCGTGTCGTCCGCCAGCGTGGAGCATGGGGCTTCCACTGGTGCATGGGCATAGTCGCTCCTCGACCGTGTCGTCCGCCAGCACGGAGCATGGGGCTTCCACTATTACGTGGGTGGGAGTTCTCGCTGGGGAAGACTCCGGGGCATGTACAGCCCCGTTCGTAAGCGTGGCTAGCACGGAAGAACTGGAGGAGGTGTATCTGGGCACTCGTGAGCCAGCGCGGGACTCACGAGGCCCTACCTCAAGGCGAGTTGCGCCTGATTTTTGCGGCGCGGGGCACGCTTAAGAAACCTGCGGGGCGATGGGGGGTCCTGCATCGAATGCCCCTCCGGAGGTTATCGCATGAGAAGGCCAGACACCAATGACCCCAGGAGGTGACGTGAACGGGGCCGGCCCGCCAGACAGAGCTCCGCCAGTGGTTTTATTGGCGCTGCAGGGACGGACCCGAGCTTAGATGTCGTGCCAAGTCTTCTCATGCAATGATCCCACGGAAAAACAGCCGGCGCACGGCTCCTGCTGCGATGAAGTAACGAACTACGGTTGTACGAACCGGGCCATGCGCCCGCACTTGCCCACACGCGATTAGCTCATGCGAGAACAAGACACCAAGGACCATGGGAGGTGACGCGCAAGGGAGCTGGCCCGCGGGACAGAGCTCGGTCACTTGGGTTTGTCGACGCTGCTGGGACAAACCCGAGCACAGACACCGTGCCAGTCCTTAATCATGAGGCGGTCGCGGGCGGGTTCGCGAGGGCGCAGTGACATCATAGTGATGAAGCACCGGACAGGCAGTTGAACAAACAAAAATTCACCCGAGGGGCGCCCTCAGTTGAACAAACCAAAAAGTCACCTGGCACCATTGTTGTGGAAGCGTTGGAGTAGTTGAAGATGCGTACTGTAGAGATCGCTCCTCACGAGCCGACCGACTCCTGAGTCCCGGGAGGCTCCGGAGGTCCGGGGGGCTCGCGAGGGTCCGTCACCTCCTCGGTCAGGACCGCCTGGCACCTGGCCTCGTGAGCCGCCAAGGCTCCCTGCATGAGGCGCTGGCACAAGGCGGCCACGTTCAGCAGGCCGAACGGCATGTGGACATAGCTGCAGGGGTAACCCCCGCTCCAGCCAACGCGGGACGACCAGAAGAGGTCCTGCGAAGCAGCCATGTTGAGGCCTAGGATGTTGACGCAGACGCACAGCTCGCCGCCCACGTCAGGGGCGGCAGCTGCACTGGGTGGTGTGGGGCGACGCTCGCCATGCATGGCTCGCGCCCCCTGAAGCTCTTCGATTGCCTTGGTGATGAACTCCTGAGCGCCCGGTGCCTCGCGCCTTGCGTCTTGCTCACAGAGGCGCGCGTCAAAGCACGCCTCCACGTGGTGCCCGAACGCCTCCCTCGCGACGCCGGTCAGGTCAGAGGCCCTCCAGAGGAGAGCCCCCGAGCCCATCCTGAGGGGGGCACCGGGCGTGCCTCCCTGTACGAGAGGGAAAGACGCCCCAGCAGAGGGCGCGGGGCCTGAGGCACGACCGTCGGGCGCCCCAGCCTCCTGACGGCCCTTTGGGAGGAGCTGCTTCTTCTTCTTGGGGATGGCCTCAGGAGGCAGGATGGCACCCTCGCTATCTAAGTTCTCGACCGCCGCGGCCTGGTAGGCGCGCTCGAGGGAGCACACCGCATCCTTTTCGTTGCAGGCGACCGTGATGATGCCGCCACTCCCTGACATCTTGAGGACATTGTAGCCGTGGTGAGTTGCTGCCATGAACTTGGCGAGGGCCGGATACCCAAGGATGGCATTGTACGGGAGGTGGATGTGGGCGACATCGAAGTCGATGAGCTCGGTGTGGTAGTTGTCGCGCTTGCCGAAGGTGACAGGGAGGCGAATCTGCCCTATGGGAACGGTGGAGCCATCGGTCACCCTTGAGAAAGGCTTGGTGGGCAGAAGCTGGTCATATGGTACTTGGAGCGTTTCAAACGTCTTGACGGAAAGAACGTTGTGCCCTGCGCCAACGTCGATGAGGGTCTTGGTGACAAGGACGTTGTTGACGGTTGGCGTGCAGAGCATTGGGAGCGTGTCGGTGGTGGCTGAGCACTTGAGCTGGTCCATGGGGTCAAAGGTGATGGCGTGCTTGGACCACCTGAGGGGGCACGATGCCTCGAGCTTGGGGAGGGCCGCGTTCACCTCACGAGCAAACTACTTGAAGATGCGATGAGAGGCGGGAGCCTGAGCGCCACCCAGGATGCAGGCGATCGCGCGAGGCTCTTGGAAGCCCCCAGCCCCATCATCTTGGTGGTTGTGGTCATTTCTCCTTGGCGGTGGCGGCAGCGGAGGGAGGCCGGCATTGCCCTGGGGGCGATCCTCACGAGGCTGGTCCCGCCAAGAGCCCTCACGAGGCTGGCCCTGCCAGCGGTCCTCAGAGGGTTGATCTCGCCAGTCCTGACGGGGGTCACGGTTGTCCCAGCGGCCTCCACCGCGGCCTCCTCCGCGACCGTAGCCGCGGTCGCTGTGCTTGGGGCGGCGGCCAAAGCGCCCGTCGCGGATTGCCCTGAGCTCCTGGCAGTCGTTGGTGTTGTGGCTGTGGATGTTGTGGAAGACGCAGAACGGGCGGTTGCCCCTGGGAGGCTCATCATGGTCACGGCCACGCTTCATCTCAGGCTCCGCGGCCAGCACGGCGGGGCCCTTGCACTTCACTTCCTTAGCCTTGGCCTTCTTGTCTTCAGGATCGACCTCCGGAAGCTCCAGGAGGGAGAGGCGACCTTCCTCGGCCCTCGCGCATCTGGTTGCCATGTTGAACATCTCCAGAGGCGAACACAAGTCCTCGTGGATGGCGAGCTCCTCCTTCATCTTGACGTCCCGGACACCATCAGAGAACGCCGTGATGATGGCCTTGTCCGACACCTTCGGGATCTTGAGGCGAACGTTCGTGAAGTGCTGTATGTACTTGTGCAAGGTTTCGCCCGGCTGCTGCTTTATGCGCCACAGGTCACCTGCTGCAGGAGCGCGGTCATGAGTGCCCTGGAAGTTGGCGATGAAGCGCTCGCGCAGCTCATCCCAGGAGGAGATCGACCCCACCGGAAGGTTCAGGAGCCAAGAACGCGTGCCATCCTTGAGGGCCATGGGGAACCAGTTCGCCATGACCTTGTCGTTGCCGTTCGCCGCCTCGATGCTCAGCTTGTAGAGCTGGAAGAACTCAGCGGGGTCAGGAGTGCCGTCGCAGCGTGGAGGCAGATCCGGCTTGAACTTGCCGGGCCAGACGACGCGGCGCAGCTTCGGGGTGAAAGCACGGCAGCCTGCCGCACTCACAGGTACCGGTCACATGGGGGGAGCTTGATCTTGTCGCCCACGCGCCACAGCCTCCAGTAGCACGCGGTCTTGACGCAGCGGCACTGGAAGGGCACACGCTTCTCCTTGGGGCTGCTGCACCACCTGGCAACTTTCTTCGTCGCGCGCCGGCGCCCTTCACGGTGGGTCGTGTTGGGGTGCCTCTCGCCTGGGCTCGGGGTCCGCGCCGTGCATAGGAGGAGGAGGAGGTGCGCCGTGAGCCACATCGCCCGCCAGGGACAGCGGGGGACGGGGCGAACGGGATGGTGCAGGGGCTTCACCGGTGGCGTTGACGAGCTCGGCGATGTGGCCGAGCCAGTCATCGTAGAGGTCGTTGGCCGGGCGGTAGCGCAGAAGCTCTCGCGCAGTGAGCAGCGCAGCCTGCGCGTTCGCCGGCCCATGACGAACATGAGAAGATGACGTCGTGGCTGGAGTGGGTGATGGAGTTGCTGTGCGGCCATCACGCCACATGGATGGTGGCAGTGACGAGTCCTGCTGTTCGCGAGCAGCAGGGTCAGTGGTGGCGTTAGCCGCCGGGGAGGCAGAGCACCAAGGAGCGCCATTGCCCACAGGCGCCGTCTGGGCGACGTGAGCGGCCCGGACACGGCGAGTGTCGGCCATAGGAAAGACGGAACGGCGGCGGAGCGAACGATGGAAGAGAGGCTTCGACACGCCCCTACTTGGCGTGCCAAATGTCGGATTCAGGGCTCCGCAGACCCAAGAAAGGTTCGAACTCTGGGGCGTGTGCGAAGGACTCAACCTATTCAGCCAACCAGCTCGTCGCCCTACGGCCTAGCTCGATGCACACGAACCAGGAAGAAGCTGAACACGGCAGTTTACGCAGGTTCGGGCCACCTTGCGGTGTAAGACCCTACTCCTGCTTTGTGGTGGATTGGCCTCACGAGGGGCTAAGGATGAACTAGTACAAAGGATGAACAACCTTGCGAGGTCTATGGGTGAGGGTGGAAAGGATCCGATCCGGTCTACGGTGGTGGCTAGCCTATACTTATAGTGGCCTCGGTCCTCTTTCCCCAAATCGTAGGCGGGAAGGGATCCCACAGTGGCCAATTTGAAAGGGGACAAGTAGTACATCTTATCCTGATGAAAGGTGGTCTTCGCCTGCAAAGCCTCTGGTGGTGACGTAGCAGTGGGCTCGATGATGACATCTGTCCTGCCGTCCTGATGGTCTTGGACTTGTATCACTGGAATAGAAACCTTTGGCGGGCTCCTTGGGAACCCATGCCTACACTTGCCTCCTTAGCATCAAAGAGGAAACTACCTCCTCTGCGCCCGCTGGCGCCCGCCTGGCCTTGGTCGTCATGGCTTGCGTCATCGCAACCTCCTGAGGTTGGGTACCTACATAGAAATCTCCGCTCCTCAGGAGGCAGCCTGGGGAGGCCGCTCCCTCGGGAGGTCTTGGTGTCATTCGCCTCACGAGGCTTGGCCCCTCACGAGGGTCTTGTCTTGGTGGTCTTGTAGATGGGCCGTACCAGGCCATCGACGGAGCCACGCCATGGGCCGTAGGTAGGCAAGTCTGGGTAACCTGGTTCCTAGAAAACCGACAGTACCTCCATAGAAAACTCCGCTCCTCGGGAGGCAGCCTAGGGAGGCCGCTCCCTCCGGAGGTCTTGGTGTCGTCCTCCTCGCGAGGCCTGGCCCCTCGCAAGGGTCTTGTCTTCGCGATCTTGCAGATGGGCCATACCAGGCCATTGAAGGGGCCACGCCGTGGCTGCTGGCAGGCAAGTCTGGGTACCCTGGTTCCTAGAACGCCGACAGTAGCCCCCGGGCCCAAGGTGCGCTCGGGCTTGGCTTCGAGGCGAAACCAAAGGGCAAGGGCGAAGCACTACGGGCCCCAATCACAGGCGGGCTAGGCAGACACATGGCGCTTGACGGGACATGGGCGTCTCCGCTTCCCCACGTCGCCTCGACAACTGCCCGACTTGACAACTGCCTGGTTCATGCAGCGGGGCCATCATTTCCTGGAACGTGAGAGGCCGCCGATTAGCCTTCCTTTGCCCTATAAATGGGAAAGGGCACGGAGCCCCTAGCCCATCTTCATCTTCTTGCTGCTCGCCCCTTCTTCATGTCCGTCGTCTCGCCATCTTGCCGACGCATCCATGGCGCTGGTGAGGAGGTTTTGCACCGCCGAGAAAGGAAAGGCCCCCAAGGAGGGACCAGGCTCGCCACCGCCCAAGAGGGGCTGCAGCCGTCCCGCAAGTATGCCGCGACACCGGCGGTGGCTCCCCGAGGGCATGGGCGCGCCCCCTCGAAGGTCGGCTACACCTCTGGCAGTCGTGGGAAGGCACCCTCCCGTGTCGGAAGCTGCCACGGCCAGGGCGGCCACGGCCAAGGGAGGAAGCATGCGGCGGCCGTCCGGCCACCGCGCTTGCGATCCCATTCGGCCGACACGTCCTCAGAGTTCATGGTGTGGGCTGAGAGGCTGGCAGGCACCTGGTTCCCGCTCCCGCGCTTCTTCGCAGGCGAGCTGCCGGCCGGAGGGCCTGGCGGCCTCTGGCGGCAGGCCGACGGCTGCTGCAGCAAGGCCTCGTGGGTGGAGGTCGAGGTCACCCCCGCCGGCAACGTGTTCTTGAACTGTGGGTGGCAGCCATTCGCCCGCGCACGTGGCCTGCAGGGGAGATGTACCCTCCACTTCAGGCACGACAGAGTGGCGACCCTCTACGTCTGGATCTTCGGGGAGAATGGCTGGTGTCTGGGGTGCTGTCCCGAGGGTGATGATGACATCCACCCCTCCGACGACGACGGCCGGAGGGGCGGTGGCATCCTCGGTGGTGAACGCGCCCTTGGCGACGGCCGCGGCACCTCCAGCAGCGGCGGCTCTTCTTCTGGGAGAGCACAAGTGACGATGACTATGACGAGCCGCCACGTCGCCGATCCCGGACCGGGGAGGGCTGCGAGCCAACCCGTCAGCGCGCTTCCGCTCAGGAGGACGACGAGCTGCCTCGCCATCGCGCTCTGGTGAAGTAGGAGGAGGACTCCGACTGAGCGCAGACATCGCTGGAGCCAGGCCTCAGGGGCCGCGGTGGTCGCGAGGCCGCTCTGGCTTTTTTCTTTTTCCCTGCATCAAGAAATTTAGAAGGCCCTGCTGGGGCATGTAATGTACCATGGCGCCTACGCCGTTATTTTAACGTTTTTATTTCGTATCTTAGCATTCGTGTTGCTACCGATCGACAGGTTCTTGTCGATCGTAATTAGGATAACTTAGCTTGGTGTGCTTCTGGTAGACTCTTGCGCCGCGAGGGCATGCTCCTCCAAAGCTTGGATCCCCTGCGTGTCTCTCGTTCTAGAGAGATCTTGCCGGGGATTTCCTTCTCAAGGATCCGAAGGTTCTCAGGCCTCAGAAGGCGCCCAGTGGCCGTGAGGTCTCTTAGCGGGTCATGAGGATATGGGGCCTCCGTAGATGCCTCAAAGGGAGCCGTGCCCCACGTGAGCCCCCGAGCAAGGACCGATTGTCACTGGTATACTAGGTCGCGATGCCCGGCGAGGCCAGGAGATGAGGACTTGGGAGGGAATACATGCCCGTTGGCTCGTTTAAGAGCGTCGCGTGAGGATTAGGACGCCAAAGTAGGATGCCAAGGCTTTGGCGAGGTGTCTTCGTGGGCGGACCCAGGCGTACACATTGTGCTCAGCCCCCGCTCGCGAGACACGCGGAGAGGAGTGACGGGTAACTGCAAGACTCGAAAGAGCAAACGCTGCAAGGAGAAAAATTCCCATCCCTTTCAAATAAAGATGCGAGAACATCGAATTTCATTCTAAGAAGCGGCAAATCGGCTACAAAAGCAAGCAAAAGAACAGCCGCGTCCGACGCCTACACTAGTCTTCTAGTCTTCCC
Source organism: Thinopyrum elongatum (assembly GCA_011799875.1). NCBI lineage: Eukaryota > Viridiplantae > Streptophyta > Magnoliopsida > Poales > Poaceae > Thinopyrum > Thinopyrum elongatum. Next base: position 298,909,588 of record CM022297.1, on the reverse strand, counting down.
GCCAGCGCGGAGCATGGGGCTTCCACTAGGCGTGGGCATAGTCGTTGAAAGACCGTGTCATCCGCCAATGCGAAGCATGGGGCTTCCACTTGGACGTGTGGGAGCCCCCGTGAGGCCCCAGGGCGGCGCTCAGGAGACTCCGGGGCTTGTACAACCCCACTCATTATTACGTGAGAGTGTCATGGGTAGAACTTCCAGAGGTGCTGGATGATCCAGGCATTCTGGATGGGGACTCCGTCCTACATCTCCAGGCGCGCAGTGCAAGGCCTGGAGACACGGGCGATCCTGAACAGGCCCTCCGACATAGGCGAGAGCTTGTGAAGCCCCTCCCTGGAGAGCACCCACCTCAAGACGAGGTCTCCCACCTCGAGGGATCTGGAGCGGACGCTGCGGCCGTGATACCGCCGCAGCACCTGCTGGTACCTCGCGACACAGAGCGAGGCTTGGCGGCGGCCCTCCTCCCCGAGCACGAGATCTATCCCCTGCGAGGCGTCCTGACGTGCCTCATCAAACGCCAAGACCCGTGGGGAGCGATGTTTGACCTCGTGTGGGAGGACCGCTTAAGCCCCGTAGACGATGAAGAACGGGGTCTCGCCGGTGGGCTTAGTCACGGTGGTGCGGACGGACCACAACACAGACTGAAGCTCATCGAGCCAACCCCTGCCGTAGGCCTCAAGCTTCTTCTTGAAGCTCCTCATATTGAGGCCCCTTAGGACCTCCGTGTTGGCGCGTTCGGCCTGGCCGTTACTCCGTGGGTGTGCCACTGAAGCGTAGCATATCTGCATTCCAAGGTTAGCACAATATGTCCTGAAGAGATTGCTTGTGAACTGAGAGCCATTGTCAGTGATGATATGGTTGGGGACCCCGAAACAACTCATGAGGCCCTTGATGAACTTGACGGCCAAGCCAGCAGGAATGGCGCGCACGGGCTCCACCTCCGCTCACTTGGTAAATTTGTCGATGGCGACATAGAGGTAGCAATAGCCCCCGGCTGCTCGAGGGAACAGGCCCAAGATGTCTAGCCCCCAGACCGCAAATGACCACAAGAGCGGGATGGTCTGGAGGCCCTGAGCAGGCTGGTGGATCTGCTTGGCGTGGAACTGGCATGCCTCACAGGATCGCACCAGCTTGGTGGCATCGTTGAGCGTCATGGGCCAGTAGAACCCGCTGCGAAACACCTTGCCCATGAGGGTCCGTGATGAAGAATGGTGCCCGCAATCCCCGCCATGGATGTCAGCCAGCAATTCACGCCCTTGCTCCTTGGATATGCATTGCAGCGAGATGTCGTTGGGGCGCCTTCGGTAAAGCTCGCCGTCCTGCAAGCAATAAGTGGAGGCCTGACGGGCCACGCGTTCCGCGTCTTCCTCCTTCTCCGGTAGGGTGCCGCGGAGTAGGTACGCCTTGAACTCTTCAGTCCAGCAACCCTCCTGAGGTTCCAGCGCTAGGAGTAGGCGGGCTCCTAAGGTCAGGCCGTAGGCCGGGGCACCTGAGGAGGGGGCCTGGGGCGGCTCCTCCCGAAGCAGCGTGGGGCCTGCAGCGAGGGGGTGGGGGGGGGGGGTTGCCGACGGTTTGAAGAGCCTTTCCTCAAAGACGCCGGGCCTCTGGGGTTCGCATCAGGACGCCATCTTGGCGATGTCGTCCGCCTCCTTGTTCGTGCCACGCGGGACGTGCTGCAATTCCAAGCGCAAGAAGCGTTTTTCGATTTTGCGTACCTCTTCTAGGAATGTCTCCATGTGCTCGTCCCTAGGCTTGTATTCCTTGTTGGAGAAGTTGACGAGGAGCTGAGAGTCACCCTTGATAGTGAGACGCTTGACCCCTAGGGCCGCCGCGGCCCTGAGGCCAGCGATCAAGCCCTCGTATTCCACAATGTTGTTGGAGACCTTCTCGGCATGCTGAAAGAAGAGCTGCACAGCGTAGCATAGCTTATCCTGGGTTGGCGAGATGAGTACGGCTCCAGCCCCCGCGCAAATGCACCATCGAAGTACATGACCCAGCCTTCAGGCGCCTCGTCTCCAGGCGCGAGGGACCTGTCTTCGACTGTCCCTCGGTCAGGGGCATCCATCCATTCCGCCAGGAAGTCAGCGAGGGCCGCGCCCTTGATGACCCTGGTGGTGCTGAATTCCAGCTGGAACGCTTGCAGCTAGATGTTCCACTCGGCAACCCTTCCCGCGGCGTTAGGGCTACGGAGCACCTTCTCCAGAGGGTACGTGAAGACGACCTTGATGGGGTGGCCCTGGAAATAGTGGCGCAGTTTCCTGGAGGCGCTGAGGAACATGAGCAGGAGCTTCTGCGGCATGGGGTAGCGCGCGCGCTTCATGCAGCGCCGTGCTGACGAAGTACATCGGGTGCTCAACGAGGGAAGAGGTGTCGACGACGTCCCGCTCCGCTCAGGACGAGGGGGCCTCGGGAGCCTTGTCGTCCGATGGAGTAGTCGAGGCCTCAGGAGTGCCATCCTGAGGTGGCGATGGTGTGACTATACACGGGGCGCTACACCGCGCACCTGCAACTGCGCGCTCCTCCCTAACCGCCACGAGCGCCGTGCTAGCCGAGTGGGGCGTGGCGGCCAGGTAAAGCATCAATGGCTCAAGAGGGCGAGGCGCCACCATCACCGGCGGGCTCGTGAGGTACCTCTTGAGGTCTTGGAAAGCCGCCTCAGCCTTCGGAGTCCACTCGAAGGGGGCCTTCATTTTCATCAGCTTGAAAAATGGGAGGGCGCGCTCTCCAAGCATGGAGATGAAGCGCCCCAGCGAGGTTACGCAGCCCGCGAGCTTCTGCATCTCCTTGAGGGTCTGTGGCAGGCTCATCCTTTCTATTGCCTTGACATTCTCGAGGTTAGCCTCGATCCCCCTTTGCGATACTAGGAAACCTAGCAACTTGCCGGACGGGACACCGAACACGCACTTCTCCGGGTTGAGCCGCAGGTTTACCTTGCGTAGGTTGGTGAACGTTTCTTCCAGGTCTTCGACAAGGGTCCTTGCCTCCCGCAACTTGACCACTATGTCATCGACGTACACCTCGGCGTTCTTCCCGAGCTGCCGGTCTAGAGCGATGTGCATCAATCACTGGAAGGTCGTGTCGGCATTCCGCAGTCCAAAGGGAATGCAGGTGTAGAATTACACCCCGCACGGGGAAAGGAAGGCTGTCTTCTCGACGTCCTGCACCGCCATCTTGATCTGGTGGTAGCCCAAGAAGGCATCCAGGAAGCACAGCAGGTCGCACTCGACGGTGGAGTCAACGATCTGATCAATGCGCGGAAGAGGGAACGGGGCCTGAGGGCACGCCTTGTTGAGGCTGGTGAAGTCGACGCACATGCGCTCCTTCTTGCCCTTCTTGGGGACGATGACCAGGTTGGCCAGCCAATCCGGGTGCCGCACTTCCCGAATGACGCCGGCTTGTTGCAGCTTGCGGACCTCCTGGATGATGAACGATTGCTTCTCTTGGGCTTCCCGTCGTGCCTTCTGCTCCACCGGGCGTGCATTGGGGCACACCATCAAATGGTGTTCGATCACATCCCGTGGGACGTCGACCAAGTTCGTCGCCTCCCATGCAAACACATCCTTGTTCGCACGGAGGAAGCCGACCAGCGCCTCTTCCTGATCCAAGGGGAGGCCAGCGCCTATGGTGAAGGTGGGGCCTGAACCTCCGTCGTCGACGGGCACCTGCTTCGTCTTGGCCCGGTCTTGAGAGAACAATTGTTTCTTCTTTGCGGGCGCGGCCTCCAAGATCTCTGGAGCATCCCCAGCGCCTGGCCACGTGGCTGCTGCGGCCTTGAAAGCGAGCTTGAGGGCCAGGAGTGCATCTTTGGTGTCCCCCACCATGGTGATAATGCCACTGCTTCTAGGCATCTTGACGACGTTGTAGCCGGGCTGCGTCGCCGCCATGAACTTGGCAAGGGCCGGATACCCGAGGATGGCATTGTACGGGAGGCTGATGTAGGCGATGTCGAAGTCGATGAGCTCGGTGCAGTAGTTGTAGCGCGTGCCAAAGGTGACTGGGAGGCGTATCTACCCCAAGGGGGTGGTGGAGCCGTCGGCCACCCCCGAGAAGGGCTTGGTGGGCACGAGCTGGTCATAGGGCACTTGAAGCAGGTCGAAGGCTTCCACGAAGAGGACGTTGAGGCCAGCTCCACCATCGATGAGGGTCCTGGTGACTGTGGCATTGCTGATGGTGGGTGTGCACAGCATGGGGAGCACGCCGGCGCCGACCGTGGTCCTGGGGTGATCACTAGAGTCGAAGGTGATGTCGGTCTCAGGCGCTACGCGGCCTGGAGTAGCCCCCTGCCACGGCCGAGCAAGTACCACCCGACGAAGGAGCTGCTTGACGTGGTGGCCCGAGGCTGGCGCCTGCGACCCACCGAGAATGGACGCAACAGTGTGGGGCGCCGGTGCCGCAAAGCGCGTGATGAATAGGTCGTGCAGCTCCTCCTAGGAGGCAACTGAAGACTCCGGTAGGCTGAGCATCTAGGAGTGCGGCACGCCTGTGAGGGCCATAGGGAGCCAGTTCGCCATGACCTTGTCATCGCCGCCCGCCGCCAAGATGGCCTGCACATACAACCGGAGGAACTCCTCGGGGTCAGCCGTGTCGTCGTACCGCGGGGGCAGCGCCGGTTTGAACTTCTGCGGCCACTGCAGCCGCCGCAGGCTGGGGGTAAAGGCCCGGTGGCCCGCAGCACTTCTGCAGGCGCCTGGCAGCTCGGCGGGTGGGATGGCGCCCGCCATGGGAACCACAAAACGCGGGCGAAGCATGGTTGGTGAAGAGGCAGAGCTTCGACACGCCCCTACCTAGCGCGCCAAATGTCGAATTCAGGGCTCTGCGGACCCAAGAAAGTTCAAACTCTGGGGCGTGTGCGAAGAACTCAACCTCTCATGCCTACCAACTCGTCGCCCCATATCCTAGCCTAGCCAGACTCGCGCGAACAAGGAAGAAGATGAACACGGCAGTTTACCCAGGTTCGGGCCACCTTGCGGTGTAATACCCTCCTGCTGCTTTGTGGTGGATTTGCCTCACGAGGGGCAGAGGATGAACAACCTCGCGAGGGCTCGAGGGTGAGAACGAGTCGACCTCTTCTACGGTGGTGGCTAACATATATTTATAGTGGTCTCAGTCCTCATCCCTTGAAACTTAGGCGGGATGGGATCCCACAACGGCCAATTTGAAAGGGGACAAGTAGTACATCTTATCCTGACGAAAGGTGGTCTTCGCCTGCAAAGCTTCTCGTTGTGACGCAACGGTTGGCTTGGTGATGACATCCGTCCTGCCGCGCTGGTGGTCTTGGTCATGTTGCACTGGAATGGAAACCTTTAGTAGATTCCTCGGGAACCCACGCTTGTCCTTGACTCCTTAGCACCAAAGAGGAAACTGCCTCCTCTGCGCCCGCAGGCGCCCGCCTGGCCTTGGTCGTCATGGCAGCCTCGTGAGGCTGAGTACCTGCATAGAAAGCTCCGCTCCTCGGGAGGCAGCCTGGGGAGGCCGCTCCCTCCGGAGGTCTTGGTGTCATTCCCCTCGCGAGGGTCTTGTCTTGGCGGTCTTGCAGATGGGCCGTACCGGGCCGTTGAAGGAGCCACGCCGTGGGCCACAGGCAGGCAAGTCTGGGTACCCTGGTTCCCAGAACGCCGACAGTCACTTATACGAAGAATAATCTCATCTCCCTCCGGTCCATTCATGCTCTGATGCATATCTTCAGGAGGAGAGTGCTTTATCTTCGTAATTATCTCTCGTCTCTTATTATCCTTCGCATTACATTCCATTATTTATCTATCCTTTGATGTGATATGTTTTGTCAACAATCATCCAAAAAGGGGGAGATTGTTGGTGCAATATCTACCCACCTTGTGTTTTGGAGATTGTTTTCAGAAACAGGTATGGACTGATTCGTTTGCTAGTGCGTACAGAAAGAAATAGTCCATACACAACTGAAGAGAATGTTGTATCCAGTGCTAAGTTTGAGGAACTTCACCGAAGTATATCTGCGTTGCAGAGAAGAACGAGCTATATTTGTTGAAGTCATATAGTCAAGAACATTGATGTGAAGGAATCGACCCCTCGAAAGCTTGCTGCTGAAGCAAAGCTTTTGACTCGGTATCGTCGTCCAAAGAAATTGACTGCAGCGATGGAAATCGAAGACAAAGTGAAGATGTAGTATTCATTTCGTTGTTCTTCTTACGTTCAATTGAGTCATAGGACCTCCGTACTATTAAGTGGGTTATAGGTTCTCGATGCTTAGATCCGCTGTGATGCTTAGCCAAAACCTATGAAAGTTGCAAGAGAAATCTCTTTGTGTTCCGAGCAAATACTTGTCAGCAAGAGACTATGATCTTCTTCGCTGCAAGAGATTTGTCTCAGACTGGCCGTTGGACTCGTGTCATTCATCCATTGGCTGATCCCAATGTCTAATTTGGTCATTTCCCATTAGGGAAGGCTGCGGCTATAAATAGCCACCCCGCTCCAACATTTTCCGTTGGCTGCTCCGCTTAAGATTTCTAAGAAGATTGATATGAGCACCTCCCCTCTCCGAGTGACTTGAGTTTAAGATCCACCGAGGCAAAATCAAGAGCCCAAACTTAGACAATGGTTTAGCATCTCATTAGTTCTGAGTTAGAGTTCTTGTACCTATTACTCTTGAGAGCTGCGCACTCTCTAGAATGATAGGTTTTAGCTCGAGTGTCGAAGAGTGTTGTCTTCACCGAGCTAGATCTTCAGCAACCAAGAGTGATTGTGGTTCGCGAAGGTCGACCGAAGGTTTGGAGATCACCGACAAGTATCTACCACGAGTGAAATCAACCTGAGTCTGATCAGCTCTGCATTGAAGGAGAATAGGGTGAAGAGAGTTTATCTTTCGTGTTAAGTCACAGCCCCTCCAACCAGATGTAGCCCTTTGGCAGAAGGGTGAATTGGTCTACCAAATCTTTCTGTCGCCATCAAGCACCACCGGTTCTATTTTCTTCACTGCATTACTTTCGGCAGTCATTTTGTGTGCTCTGTGATGGTAGATATCTGATCTGTTACACTCTGCTGCTTATCATTCAACTTATCTGTCATAGAGTTCATTGTCATTCGTAGCCTGTGTTGTTGTCCTTCATAATTATCCATCACAGCTCTACTCCAGTTCTTCTTCATGATTTTAGTTCTGTTGGCATGTTATATTACCATAGTCATCATTAAGCCTGTTATATCCTATGCTCGATTCATTATTGCATCTTACCTTGAAGGTTTTTTTCCTCGGTAATGAGCTTGATTGCACCCGTATCTACCGATATTTATTTCCGCTGCTGTGTTTGGGATCAGTTCAAAAGATTCGAAAGAATTTTTGAATCTCCCATTCACCACCCCCTTTGGTCAATATACTCTCGGTCCTAACAGATATTCTGCGAAACAAAAAACATGCAACAAACAGGAACTAGCACTGGGCACTGGATCAATATGTTAGTCCCAAAAATAATATAAATTGTTGCCAAAAGTATAGGAAACTTGTAGAATGTTGGCATGAAACAATCAAAAATTATAGATACGACGGAGACGTATCAACAACCCATGCCAGCGCTTTCCCCTCTCCAAGTCCAACCTCGAGAGCTTCTCATGGCGAGCGATTGAGGTTCTTCAACGCGCCCTCATGGCCCGGAGAGAGGTGATTGGGGAAGTTGCGCCATCTCGTGCATCCAACTAGAGCGCCTAGCCAGGCAAGGATATTTGCCGGATTCAGATCTGACAGTGACCTGCCATGGTTTAACATCTGTCAACGGGCAGGTACATGCGGAGAACTTCCCTTTCCCTTAAAAGGACGAAAGGGTGTGCTTTGTTTCCTTCCTGCTGCGCGGTTAAGGGTTTCCCATCCACCCCTTCCTCCGAGGACTGCTGGAATTTTATGGGCTGCAACTTCATCACCTCACCCCAAACTCAATTTTACACATTGTGGGGTATGTTGCTTTATGCGAGATGCACCTTGGGTGCTAGGCGCATTTTGGGTTATGGAGAAGATATTTTTCCATTGTGCCCTGCTCGCCCACCTAACGATTATTTGAGGTCGGAGCAGCATTGGTCTGCCGGATTGACGGATCCGAGTACCCACCGGGCACACCTCGGGAGGATGCCGACGTCTGGCCAACCAAGTGGTTTTATGTGGACGACATCCCTCTTCTTGACCCTGTTCGACCCTGACTTCCCCCCTTCACCTCGGAACCCCCGAAGAGGCACTACAGCTGGAGGCCAAAGGGTACCACCCAGCAGAACGGTGCCGAGGTAACCAAGCTGGCAGCCCGACTGAAGCAACTGGTGAGGATCGGCCTTACCATAATAGAAGTAATGGCCACGACAATAGACCGAAGAGTCCAACCACTTTGGCAATGCCCTCTCCTGTTGTGCGAATACAATGGGACCGACAATTCCTCCTGAACAATACGGCAAAGCTTTTTTGACCAAGCAGCCTTTGGGACGGTCATGGCTGACATCTACCAGGGAGCGGTGGAGGACTTCGCACGGGCGATAGTTCAGAGATGGGCTGTCTTATTATAACCCCACTGACATGGTAAGTCTTTTTATTCTTCCCCGTTTGTCCGAGATGTTTAATAATTGATTCATCCGAGCGATCCTTTATTGATTCTGAACAGACATGGAGGCGCCAGGTGGAAGCTCTAAACAGTCCGACACCCGAGCTGGAGACGCATCACCGAGTAGAAGACCCTCTTTTTCACGAGGATGAGGACCTAGCCCTTATCTATGAAGGGAGGAAATTTTACATGGAGTGCCTTGACGGCTCAAGGGTGGTCGTTGCCCCCGACACACCGGGGACGAGGCTGGCCTCATCGGTAACGCCCCCTCCCTCTAGTCGAAAGCGAGCCCCTTGTCCCCAAGCCCCTAGTAGCCTGACTTCTCCTCAAAAGGGACGGTGTTCAGAGCATCCGCACAGGGAAGTGGCTCCTCAAGGGAATCCCTTACAGGAGGCGCAATAAGCATAGGCCAAGATCATGGGGGTAGGCAAAAGCGCTCCCTCAGCTACCAGGTAACTGTGACTGCTATATTTTGTAAAAGCACCATCTCGGGCTCTGACCCCCTATGTTTGTTCACAAGTGGACCTCTTTGTCTTCCATGGTAGCGAGAGCGAGGGCCGAGGAGATGACGACTTCACACAGGGAGGCTGTAGTATGCCCTTCCCTGGGAGCTACTCCCGAGGTTCCCTAGCCTGAAGGCTCAGAGACCAGCTCAGCCACGCCGTCCGAGGTCCAATGTGCTGTGAATTATTGGCGGCGAAAGACTTCCCTATGGAACCCCAGCCTTCTCAGATTGGGAGTTCAATGCACACAGCACGGTAGATGCATACCCCGGGCAACCCAAGGTGCTTTCGATGAGTCACTGGACATCATGTCGCAAGGTTTACGGGTAAGGCCTTACTCAAGTTCATGTCGCTTTGGGTCCGCACAACTCCTTATTTGTTTAAAGACAAACAAGTCTGACTATTACGGTAGTAGTCCCTAAGGCTTGGTACGGGCGAATGCAACCATAGCAAGGCTTAAATACTAACTGTGCATGGCATTCCTGACAGGAAGCTCGTGCTAAGAATGATCAGCTGACCGAGGCATTTACTCAGACCAAGGGGAAGCTAGATGTTGCCTTGGTCGAGGTGGAGCAGGTGAAAAAGTTCATTATGGAGGCGCCCGGTAAGTGCTGTTCAGGCATATGTGTCGTTGTTATGGAAATGATGAGATGGCCTGATAACTGAATCAAATGCAGCAGCGGAAGCCCTAGGTCATCTTGAGAGAGACCTGAAGCAGGCCCGCGAGAATTTGATGTATACAGAATCGCAGCGCCAAGCGAACCAGCATGTGGTGACCCAAAGGGTGGTTGGCATTAATGCCCTAAGGGCCGAAAATACTCGACAAGCCCGAGAAATTGAGAGCTTGAAGGCTCAACCGACTGCTGCTAAATTGAAGAATCGTCGAATGGATGAGATTGTTTATGGTAAGTTGTGATTTCAAAAATCATGCACAGGTGAGGATTATCTGAGGTGTTTCAATAGGCTGACTTGTTTTTCTTGGAAGAGTCTCTGTCCGGTCTGCCCCTTGATGCCCGAGGTTCAGTGCCTGAAGACATGGCGGCACATCTATCCGTAGTGCATGAGAATGCATGGAAATCGATGAAGGACATGTTCAAAGCTTTATGGCCCGAAGTGGTGCAAGTTCCTGAAGATATGGACGTCCTTGCCAAGCAGCTAAAAAGAGCTCGGCCGGATCCAGGCTTGGAAGGCGCCCGCCTGCCGGGAAGGAGCGAGGGAAGCCTGAGCCATGGTTAAGACCCAGTATACGAGGCTTGACACGATGACCCTCGCCGAGGTAGGACCCATAGGACCGGACGGAAAGGAAATACCTACTAGGATTTCATATGAAAATGTTATGCCTGCTGCTCGGTTCTTGCAGAAAGACTGCGCTCTAGATACCTTGATAGATGGTCTAGACCGTGTGTAATTCTTTATTATTTTGTTTATGACTCTTTGTACCGAAGTACTTTTATTGTCAGTATTTTGTCCGTACATCTGAACTCTGTCAACCAGCCATCGGCTACTACCTCCTCGGCCTGTGGCCAAGAAGTGTCCCATACTATTGGCCGAGGTAATCGGACCAGATGCTTCGGGTGACAAGGCAATCCGACTATATGGTTTGAATGATGCACTACAAAAAAAAGACACATCCGTGACATTTTGGGCCGAATGAATTTTTTTCCTGTCATGCTTATGACACTTCTATGACGATAATTATGACAAAACCCGGTATCATCATAGATGTGGTGGGCTCCTACTTCTATGACAAAAAATCATGACAGAAAATGGGCTTTTCATCCTGGGCGGGCCGGAGACGCAGCTGCATGACATTATTTGGGCCGTCCATGACAGAAAAAACCGTGGTAGAAGCGAGGGCGAGGAAAATATCGGGGAGTTCCCTGTTACGGTGGGTGGTCGGGGCCGAGCGATGCACGGAGGTTTCCGCGTTTCTCTCGTGTACGCGCGTATGTGCGAGGCATTGGCTAACTAAACCCGAGCGATCGCACGTTACTGAACCCGAGCGATCGATCCCTTGGCTGTTAACTGAACCCGAGCGATTCATTCGCTGCTGACTAAACCCGAGTGATTCCTTCACTGCTGATGCTAACTGAACCCGAGCGATCGATCACTGCTGCTGCTTATTGAAGCCGATTGAGCCCCCATGCGAGACGTAGCCAGCCGGTGTTGGGTTGCCTCTCAATGAACAGTGACCGTTGCTTCCATGCGCGCGGTACGTAGAATGAGTCGAGACGTGGTGAGTCGAGCCGGTTGGTTGGCTGTGGATGAACAGTTCCTGGTGGGGGTTGGATGAAAAGGATCTCGTGGTAGTAGGCCGTTGCCACTGGATGAACAGGATCCCGAGGAGGCCGCCGCACCCCAGCCGGTTGGGGGTGGATGAACAGGACCCCGTGGAGGCTCTATGAACAGCAGCCGGTGGAGGCTGGATGAACAGTATCCGTGGATGAACAGTAGCCCGTGGAGGCTAGAGGAGGTCGACGGTGGATGAACAGTAGCCCGTGGAGGCTGGAGCGAGGCAGTAGAAGGTGGAAGAACAGGACCCCGTTTCGACGGTAGGCGCTCCAACACAAGTCTGTTTCCACCGTTTTGCGGTACGCCACCCCCTCCCGATCAACAGGACCCCGTTTTGACCGTAGGCACTCCAACACAAGTCCGTTTCCTCCGTTTTGTAGTACGCCAGACCCTTCCCGATGAACAAGACCCCATTTCAACCGTACGCGGTCGAACAGAAAGCCCGTTTCCTCCGTTCTGTGGTACGCAGACCTCGTTTCGTCTGTTCCGTCCAAGCCAGTTGGCTCCCGATGAACACGATGCCGTTGATGCCGTCCCCTGCCTCTCCATGTACACGAGCCCTGGCCGTACGTATGCGCGAGTAGGTGTTCGAGACCCCACCCGTATGTATGTACGTGGCCGTATTTTTTGGCATCTGGCTGTACGTACGTGTACATAGTTTAGAAGGGACTGCCTGAACTGCTACGTCGGGGGCATGCCGAGTCTTCCTTCGCCGCCAACTCGTCGTCGTCTACTACTACACGTGCCGCTGCTTGCTTGGCCACGATTCATCATTGCAGAGAGACCGATCGACCAGTATGTATGTACACGTTCGCAACAACGCTACGTACGCTTTGACCGGGTGGGTCCCAGTTGTCAGGGAGGATAAGGATGCACTTCCTTGCGTGCAAAGATATAGCTGGTGGGTCCCAGCTGTCAGGGGGAGGAATCATTTTTATTTTCCGAGTAATAAGGAGGCACTTCCTTGGTTTCGAAGATGTAGCTGGTGGGTCCAGCTGTCAGCCTCACAGCCTAAAGTCCACTTCCGATGGCTGTCGTTCATTGACCTCATTGACCACGAGGCGCCGAGAGCATCAAGGCGGTTGATGACGGCGAGGCCTAGGAAGGGAACGACGATGAGCCAGAGAAGACAAGGCGGGTGGATGCCCACGCGGAGGGGAGTACAAGGGTGTGGGTCCATAAGTCCGCCATCACCGGAGAATAACAGGGGGTGTGGGTGAGTAGAGGGAAGGTCTGGCCAGTCATAGTATGGTCGGTCCGTGAGGCCTGCGCGGCAGCACAGCAGGCCACGGGAGGCTGGAGCAGGCGATACGGCGGGCCTGGTTTGGGCGGCTGGAGCAAGAAGACCAGAGGTTGAAGACGTAGCACGGCCGTTGATTTAACATCCAACGGTCAGTGCAGCTAGGATCGTTTTGACTAAGTTGACAAAGCCCGTACACGTCAACTTAGTTGGCCCACAAGTCAGCCTCCAAATCTGGTGGGTCCTAGCTAGCAGGGGGAATCATTTTTTTGCTCATAATAAGGTGGCACTTCCTTGCGTGCGAAGATGTTTTCTGGGTTTTTTAATTTCTTCTTTTTTGAGTTAGAATAAAAATAAAATAATTTAGCATCTTTGGTACAATCTATATTTTCGCGAAATGGATCATAATAAAGCTGGTGGGTCCCAGCTGTCAGGGAGAGGTAACTTTTTTTCCTCGTAATAAAGGAAACACTTCCCTGCGTGCGAAGATGTAGCTGGTGGCTCAAACCTGTCAGCGGGAGAAATCATTTGTTTTCGCATAATAAGGAGGGACTTGCTCGCGTGCGGCCATGGGCCATGCGGGTCCCTACTGTCAGCCACTCCATGTTCATGCCTCTTCCGATGGTTGTCGTTTGTTGACAAAGTTGACCACGCCGCGCCGAGAGAACCAACGCGGTGGACAATGGCGAGGCCTAGGAAGGGAACGACCCGGAGCTGGCGAAGACACAGCAGTGGATGCCCAGGCGGAGGGGAGTACGAGGGTTCACTGGATCAGCTGCGGTGTGAGGCTGTCATCGCCGGAGAATAACAGGAGGTGTTGGTGAGTAGAGGAATGGCCTGGACGGTGATGGGAGTAGGGTGGGCCGGTGAGGCCTGCGCGGCAGCACAGCCGGCCACGGGAGGTGGTAGCAGGCGGTACCGCCGGCGGTGGTTTGGGCGGCTGAAGCATGAATATCTGAGATTGAAGAAGCACCACAGCTGTTAGATGGACATCCAACGGCCACTGCTAATAGAATCGTGTGTTGACTATAAGTTGACAAAGCCTTGCGTACGCGTCAACTTAATAGGCCCACAAGTGACCATCACATCTGTGGCAGAGAACATATAGCCCATTTGTGATTTGTTATAATGTATAGCCCATTTTTTAATTCTAATGGAATTTACTCAGCCCATTTACTGTTTGTGAAAATTACAACCCATTTTCTAGCCAGGACTTTGTTAATAATTTCAGCCAACCGCTCAAAAAAAATTCAACAAAATTTCCAACATTTTGATGGGATCCGAAATATTTTTTAACCTGAAATTTAGAGTCAGATTAAATATAATTTCAAAATAAATTTGTATTAGGTAAAAATCCAACGAAATTTTGCGCGCGCAACAAGTAATAAAATTAAAAAATGTACCTTTTTTGAGAAGAATAAAAAAATGTACCTGTTCGGTGCGTTTTTTATATTTACAGCCAATTTTTTTAATTACAGCGCATTTATTATTTCTTAAAGCCCATTTTCTTGGCAAGTCTAATGTGGTCCAGAGAATAACAAGTTGACCTGGGTTGGGTATTCGGCAAAAAAAGAATAGCTGGGCTAGCCATTTTCACATTTAAATATTAATATCTGGGCTGGATATTTGGTCGACATAAAATAATAGCCTGGGCCAGACGGGCCACAACCCGCACAGTTGATACCCTGCTCCTCTGAACAACAACAAAAACATCGCTCAAGAAAAACTCTGCTCACACCTCAAAAACAGAAATACTGCTCGAGCTGCTGGGTCCCAGCTGTCGGCCGCTCCTTGTGCAATTCTCTAGTTTATTGACTATGGTGTGGGACCGTGATGTCAGGAAACCAGGAGGAAGCAAAAAAATTATAGTTGTATATAATAATAAGGAGGCACTTGCGTACGTGCGGCTACGGCCCTGGTGGGATCCACTGTCATCCTCTCCAATTAAAGTCATCTCCTGATTCCTCATGTTCGTTGACCATGTTGACAACGCGAGATGGCGGCGCCACGGCGAGCGCAACAACTCGAAGGACGACGGAGAGGGCCTCACGGGCCCTATGGATGGTCTGATACAGCGCCCACTGCTCATTTAGGAAGCCAGGATCATAGGGCCACATGTCCATGACGGCATTGTCGTTCGCTTGTTCGCCGGCGATTCATCCTTCCGCGAGCCGGTGCTCGTTGAGGAGACGAAGGTTGCAGCACAGGTCCTCCTGCGCTAGTAGCTCTTCCGCCATTAGGGCGTCGAAGTGCGGCCGCACCTGCTCTATGGTGAACACGGCATGAACTGGCTTGGGCGGTGGCGCTGGCTCCTGGTCGGAAGCCACGTCCATTGTCTGATTGTCGTCGCTCAGCTCGGCGAGCTCGCTCGCGAGCCAGCATGTCCGACTGCTGGACCGGACCGGTGCCAAGCATGAGTCTGACCGCCCTGGCCCACCCAGACCGCCTCCCTCGCCCGCACGCTCTTTTCGCCCGAAATGGTTAGCACCACCAGCGCCGCTTCCCGGTGCAGGCGATTGCTCCGCATTCAAATGACACAAGTGCCGTCCGTCCGTCCGTCTGCCGCCCACATTAATGATACGCGGTTGCCGAGGCGGCTACTCCGGTGCCACCCGTCCGTCCCTCTGCCGCCCACCATTGCTATATAAACTGCAGTGCCGGCCATAGCCGCAGTCTGCATATAAGTTTTGTCTGAAGTCAAAGTATCTCTACTTTGACCAATCTTATAGAAAAAAGTATCAACATTCACAATGTAAAATCAACTGACTTGAAAGAAATCTAATATGCAAAGTAAAAAGGAACAGAGGGAGTACAAAAAGTTTGAGCAGCTTTTTAGCATTCCTGTACATTGCAATCAAACACACAGGCCTGGCAATTCATAGAGAACACTCAAAACAATCGATGATTATGCATCTCAGCGATTCACATGTCAGAGCCAATATTACTTCACAACTAAAGAATAAAGAAAAATTGATCGATGCTGCTGACAGCAAAGGGCGTCCCATTCAAAAATATCAAACGCATGTCTTCTTGCTAACATCAATGAGCAAAATTTGACAAGGTTATCCCATTCCAAAATGTCAAATGCGTGTTGTTTTGTGTACATCAATGAGCAAACTTTGATAAGGTTTTCCCATTCCAAAATATCAAATGCCTACAATTGTGGAATGGGCAGGGTTTGCCATCAGTTCGGACATTGACATGGCACCTCGTGCTAAATAAACTAGCTGTTCTTTTTGTGCAGTTTCACCAAAATCAACCAAATTCACGCGTAGCTTGTATGATTTCGCCTTTATATGTTGCAATGCCTTGAACATATCGGCAACTACTTTCTTGTGGTGGAAATGAATGATTTGAGAATATTCGATGTATTCGAGAACATTTTGTGCAGTTCCCATTGAAATCAAGCTGAGCACCCATGTTTGCATAAATACAAAAAAAGTGATTAGTATAAAGCAAACTGTACTATGAATTGACAGTTTAAACAGGCAACCTACATGATCCATGCAGAGCACACATTTAAAAAAATGGAAATCACCGGAAAGAGTCCTAAAACAACATTGTATTGGCCATCACAGCAACAAAGATGGAGATCCGTGAGTCCTTCTGAGCTGAAGTTAGTTTGTTCTTGTGGGCAATAATGTAACCATCCTTCAACTGCTGCCTTCTGATAAGAAGAGAGGCTTGGCTTCTTCATCCTGGCATAATCGGAACTAGGCACTTCACGTACTCCATATTCTTCTTCAGAGGAGGATGATCCTGTTGTGCAAAGACAAGAGGACAACTAAATGCTAGCATCCCTGTTTGCTCAAAAAAAAGGAAAGGAAATATTTAAAACAACACAGATGAAGCACTTCATGATAGTAGCTAAATAGTAGCACAACACCAATAGAGATGATAAAGCTCAATCATATGGATGAAATCCGTGGGCTGGTACCAACCTTTGTCAGGAGGCTTATTGTGTAGAGCATACAGATGAAGCACTTCTCGGGAACCATCTGTTGTTATCTACTGTGGTTGCCATGCTTACTATATACTCCTCGATTAGTTTAATGTTTACAACATCTTCTTGTGCAGTTCCACTAAAATATATGTTATCTTCAAAGAAGATCCCTGTTTGCACAAGTAGAGATAATTACATAGGAGTATTACATTAAGAGTGGCACCAAATCAGTGGCAAAACAATTGCTCGTTCCAGCCATAGCAATAAATTAAGATGCAAAACTATATCATTACTTGTGTCATCACAGTTCAAGTGCTTCATTACAGCACCGGGAGTTGATTTTTGTTTTTCTTCCGCTTGTTCTTCCCTTCATCACTTGGTTCAATAACAGACAAGCTTTGCCTTCAATGTAAGATTTGGCATGTCAATTAGGGAGCACAAGTATAGCACTAAACAATGACATTAATTTTCTGATGACAGTAGCAAAATACAGGCCAACAGTTGTGAAATATCATTATCTTACCTCAATGGGATATTACGGTGCACATACAGATTGGAAGTCTTGTCTCCATTTGTGCAGTTCACTAAAATCAAGCAACATTACCGTATAAGTAGCACAACATATGAAAGCACACTGCACAATCATGTGAAAGAAGGCTAGTACTGACCTCTCATGACGTGAAATTCAAACAACTCACAAGAAGAAGATCTGAAACAAATTTGCCAACACAGATAGGAAGTCAGATCTCCTCTTGTGCAGTTCCACTAAGATCAAGCAATCAAGCAACATTGTTGGTGTGACATTTTGGTTGAACTGCACAAAACACACTTAAAACAAAAAGTGTTTTGTGCAGTGCAACAAAAGGTCACAATAGCAACAAGGTGAAGTAGATAAACCTGTTTACACAGAGGTGCAAAGGAAACAACTACTGGTCAATAACGGTGGATGACACAGAAGCCCACAAAAAGAAGCATCTAGCTTATCTAAATGGGAAAGAAAGAAAGACAATAGCATTTCTCAAACAGTGGCATTGATTCATATTAACAGAGAGAATATATTAACAATAAAATTCGTTAAACATATAATTTGCTTTTAACTATGGCATTGCTTCAATTTTCCAGTGGCATTATTAGAGGGTGTTTGTTTACAGGGACTTTTTGGTGTAGGGACTAAAAAAAGTCCCTTTTAGTCCCATCTAAACCAAACAAGAGGGACTTTTAGGGACTAAAAGTGGGCATTTGGGACTAAAGAAAGAAGACCTTGAGGGAGAGTCTTTTTGGGACTTTTTCCAACAGTTGCCCCTGCCCCGCATCGCACCTTATCTCTATTAGTTCATTACTAGGGGTAACATGGTCTTTTAGCATGTCATTTAATAACCTCTAGTCCATGTTTAGTCCCTGGAACCAAAGAGGTAGGGACTAGGGACTTTTTAGTTGGGACTAAAAAAAGTCCTAGGACTTTTTAACCAAACATGGCCTTAGATTAACAACAGCTAAAGAGTTGTACGGGACAGTGGACACACCAGCACCATGTGCATCTACCGATGTATAAAGGGGTGATGCACAGTCTGTTGCAACAAAGAACAATCAACCAAGGAGCATATTTGTGTTGGTCCCATTTTTGTTATCTTTAGACACCTTTACCTATGTGAGGGCAGCAAATCTAGTCCTGCTCAAACTCTACGGCCTTGTCCCGCAAAACAAAAAGATCAGTTCGTTACAGATGTGCGTACTGCGTTTGTCATTGTTTTCCCTTTTCGACCAACGTAGGTGCTGGATAGCCAGTCTGTACTACTTTCCCCCTTCCTTTCCTCTTTGAACCACGTCCTAGATTCATGCTATAAAACTTTCCCCACTACTTTCCTGTTTGATCCAACACCTAGATTCGAGTGCAGAAGCGGAAAAAGCCCACATGCAGCTAGAGCAATGCATGTGGAATAAGTAAATTATACCTTAAGGTTCTCGGGGTGTGGCTCAGTGGGCGGCCGGAGGCCGATCTGCCCACACTATGTATGGCAGCGTGGAAGAAGGGGTCGGAGGCCCTCCCGCGCCACCGCTGGGTGAAAGAGAACAGTTGCGCCGGTAGTGGATTCCCTCCCTTGCCGACGGCGACAGCGTTAAGCCTCCTTCCCTTCCCGGCGGACGGATCCTGCCGGCTCTTTGACCAGCAGTGAGGGGAGAGATAAAGAGAGGCCAACGAAGTCTTGTTTAGATCTGGAGAGGGTGAGAGAGTGTGAAGAGAGCAACTACAAGCATTGAGGCTCCAGCGTGTATATATATAGTGGAGAGAGAGTGTGAAGAGAGCAAACCCTAGAAAACAAGCGCCGAGGCTGCAGCGTATATCGATGGAGTGGTTTTCTTTTTCTCTCCATAAAAATCATTTTAAATTATGCACGAAACGGAACTCTTTATTTAACATGGTGAAGAAAAATACTAGGGGCAATGCTAATACATGAAGAAAATTTAACGCTCGAAGGAGTCAACTCGCAATTAACGTTGCATGCCTCCCGGTCGCGCTTACAAACGTTCACGTGTGGTACATGACCCTCCGAAGTGAACAACAACTGAACCACACACGGTCAAAATATCGGAAAGGTGGGCTGCACCATCCTCCAATTTTAAATATTTTGGGCACTTGTATTCGGCCTAAGTCAGTGTGCCACCGTATGTACTAAGGGTTACAGTGGGTGCTAAGAAACTAGGGCGTATTGAGAGTAATTGCCATGCCATTTATTTGTAGGGTCACTTGCAAACTGTGAAACTCTATTCTCCTCTTATTTAGTGGATGAGGCAAATCTTTTGCCTCCGTTTTGAAAAAAAAAATGAGAAATTCAATTTTAATTATTTAGTTTGTACACTTTGCTCTCTTCCAATAATTTTGGGCACTTGTATTCGACCTAAGTCAGTGTGCCACCGTATCTCATACTACTCCCTCCGTCTAGGTGTAAGTCACGTTAGAAGGTGCAGCGGGACCAAGGTGCAAGCAGATTGGAGGAGAAGGAGAAACTTGACCGGTCCTTCCTCCAATCAAAGCCTTGATTTCTGTCTCTAAACGCAACAATTAATCACAACAATTAAGAGATGCCGTTTTAGCTACCATGCAGGGCCACGTATTAACTCGCATGCAAGCCGACTTTGATTCCTTGACTGATCAACGTGTAGTTGCGCTCCATCCATTGGGTTTCCGGGGGAGATAACAAGGCAGAGTAAGTAACAACGCTCGCTAGCAACGAGGCTAGGAGGATATTGAGATGCGAAGTTAATGGACGATGCCTAAACATTTTGGGAATATCTGATTTTCGTAAGATGACTTAACACCTAGACGAAGGGAGTACTACTCCTCAGTCCAGGTTTGATGGAATATTCGTCACCTCTTCTCTTCTTGTACGTACTCCATTTATCTCACTTCCTGTGGCTTCCCACTCACACGATATTCCTATTCTATGAACCTGTGTGTGTGTGTGTGTGTGTGTGTGTTTTAACAGCGTGTGTGTGTTAGAGAGAGCGACACATCGATCTACTCCTACAGAGAGATGGTGTGTAGTGTACGATTTAGCCGCGAGAGTCGGTGCATCCTCTCGTTTCCGGGCGTCCGGTCGGGACAGCTGCCACGCCCACTCCTGACTAGCCTGGCCGACCCAAAGCCCCTCCATCGCCCGCGCGCGCTTCCCGCCCAAAACGGTCAGCGCCGCTCCAGAGAATCGGTGCCGCATTCATGCCCGGGCAGAGCGGACGCGACCTCTCACTGGCGCCTGCGTTGAAGGGAGAAGCGGATTCAAGAGTGATGGTTGCTTTGTCCGTCCAACTTACTGCTGGGTCTATGTGATTTGACGGCTCATTGGTCATTATTACTGAGGTGGTACGACTGTTGGATGTCCCACGTTTCGGCGAAAGGAGGTAGATTACAATTTTCTCCATTCTTACAGCGGAGGAGTGCGAAAGCAGTGAAAACAAGCAAGCTCAGTGATTACATGGCCCATCTCACACTATCACCATATTTTCTGGACACCGTGCGACACCTAACTCTTTACATAGTAGTATAGTACGTACTGTAATTTCTCAGCGAGATAAATTTGTACAATGCTATGAAGCTTCCAGCTTCTGTTTCATGTATCTTGCGTCCAAGGTTGCCCCGTTGCAACATTTCATCAAATACAAAGGAGACTAACATGCATGCTATTGCATCTCAATGATTGACAGATCATAGCCAATATGTACTCCCTTCGTTCCAATATAAGTGTCTCAACTTTATGCAAACTTTAGTACAAAGTTGTACTACTACTAAAGTTGACACTTATTTTGGAACAGAGACAACTAAAGAAAAAAAATGATCCATGTAGTCCCTAGCCCTTGAACCCTAAACCCTAACCAGGCTTTAATTTGCTGGCGACGTTGAACCTTCCAAAGAAATGAAGTTTGCAACCATTTGACCATCGGATCATTTTGTGCAGTTTCACTAAAATCGAGATGAGCATCCGTGTGGCAAAGAAATTGAAGAAGCATGATTAGAATAAGATTACTGGGACTAGTTAACGAGACATAAACTCATCACAAATATAGTAGAAGCTAGTAGAGGTATGTGCGGGGCAAAGAAGTAGAGAAATATCCACATGGAGCGATGTGGGCAGCTAGGGCAGTGGTGCAAGCCGGCTGTAAAGGAAGTTGTACCTGAGGGATGTCGGGACGTAGCTCAACCTAGAGGAGGGCGGCGGGAGGCGGCAACTGCCCACGTCACGGCAGTGAGCAAGGGACTAAGGTAACCGCACCGGCTTTGTGAGAGAGAATGGCGGGGACCCCTGATCGGGACGTGCCGGCAGTGGGTTTTCACCGTCGGCGACGGCGACTGCATCTACACAAAGCATCCACCCCTTCCCCCGGCGGACGTGATCCGCGCGGATGTTAGAGATGTGGCCACAATCATTTTGTGTGAGAGAGTGTGAAGAGAGCAACCCCAGCAAGCAACCGTGTAGGCTCGTCCTGGCTATGTATATAGTGGAGCGGTTTCTTTTTCTCTCCATATGAACCTATTTATATTGCGTACGTGCCACTGAAGAAAAAAACTTTATTTATAAATGATGCGGCACCATTCATGCGTGGTTCCCGACCCTCCATTATTTATAAGTGAGTAACTACTACTAGACGCGTCAAATTATCACATGGGCTACATCATCGTACAGAAATGAGCTCCACCGTGTCATGTGTGTGGTTGGGGAAGACGTAAAAGATGCAAAGAGTGCTACTAGTACTACGTGCGTGGGTGCGTGAACCTCTTCTCTTCGAGCATGGTTATTAAAAGTATAGCCCACTACTCTACCACGCGGTTATTATATGGGCAAAGAGTATAGGCAGTAATAATTACTAATAAGCCATCAAATCATGAGGCCCACCTTTCTCTATGTTTGACCGAGGAAGCATCCATCATTTCACTCCTCATTGAATATCCATCCGCTGCTACCTCCGCAAATAAATAAAAATCCGCTTCTACCTCCGCAGCAATGTCAATCACAACGTAGAAATATCATTCACTGATACAATAGGGCTGGCTCTAAGGCTGGTGATTTTTTTTACTTTGTCTCTTTCTCTTTTTGTCTCATTTACTCATTTTACATAGGAGCACGTGTAGAGGATGGCTATTCCTTTTGATGGGACTTTTTCATGGGGTTTAAGACTAAGGAGCTCCGAATTATTCCCACTGCCCACCACTTTGAATCGTGCCATCTATGATAGTACTCTCATTGCAACAATGAGGTCCACTAGGTCTAGCACGTCCTGTAAGAAGAGACTGTCACGCAAAACATACATCTTGTTGCCTTCTTCCTCATATAGTACGTACCACTGGTACATACTACTAGCACTACTACTACTCGTTCTCGTATAAACCTTGCGCTTGGCATCTCAAAAATATTAACCTTGCGCTTGGCTCTTCGCCTCTTCGGGAAGTCGAGCAATAATGGTACTACAGTATATCGTTCTGGCTATCTGAGACCGAATGAATTGCTGCACGTCCACCACGTGGGCGAGGGTCGAGGGGCGAGGGGCGAGGGAGAGTGCATACTAGTGCGTCCGTTTCAATATGGACTACATACGGAGCAAAATGAGTGAATCTACACTCTAAAAGACGTCTATATACATCAGTGTTTGGAGTATGTACTAGTAGTTCATATTGAAATCTACTAAAAGACATATATTTCAAACAATATGATAATCTCTCTAACCAAGGTAGGGACGAGGAGTAACGGAGGGAGTAGTAAAATTTTCTCCTCGTCCTACGAGCCACCGCGCGCGTGGGCGAGGGAGCGGGCGTAGGCATAGTAAGCAAGCTTCTCCTCGTCCTGCGACTCTGTGAGCCACCGCGCCCGTGGGCGGGGGAGACGGTGTTCTAAGCAAGCTTCTCCTCGTTCTGCGAGTTGACGGGACACATCAAAAGTAATATGTAGAGCGCATCTCCAGTGTATAGAGCCTTGCCTCTAAGGTAGGCCCCACATGGTTTGCCTCTTTTTTAACATAACACGTCAAGTCGCAATTTGTTTGTTCACCCGTGGTACATGATCCTCCATTAAGTGGACAACTAGTACACGTGTCAAATTACCACGTGGGCTGCCTTTTCGTACAGAAATGAGCTCCACTGTGTAACCGCACTGGTGTGGTTGGGAAAGAGATGGGAGTACGTGCGCCGTGCGTGCACCTCTTCTCTTCGTGCACGTCCCCCACCTACGTGGGTGTGTGTGAGAGAGACACAAACCTAGATAGATGGCGTGTGCGTTCGTGAGTGTTTTTTGTTGGGGGGGGGGGTGATTTTGTGAATGTATTTGTGGGAATATGTGTCGATGATATCTCAAACAAAAATTTGACACATGCAATGTGTGTGAAATAGAGGCCTATCTATATCATATATAGAGGGGGCGATCCACGAGAAGAGAGGGAGGGGTCATAGATATCGATAGAGTCGAAGAGAGGGATCAAGTGGGTTGGGTGCGAGATCGAAGAAGAGAGCCATCAAAATTGTGTGTGTGCAAGTCAAAGATATAGGGCGACTGACCTACCGGAACGTCAGAGGGCACAGTGCAAGTTTGTGTGTGGCAGGGAGACATGACTAGAGTGCTCGATGTATCAGTGTGTGGGGGGGGGGAGGGGGGAGGCAAAGACCTAACTAGAGAGGTAGATCGACTCGTATATGTGTTGAGAAGGAGAGACCCAGCTATGTCTTGAGGGAGATCGGTCGACATCCATACATAAGTGAAGGACGGGAAATAGGTTGGGATAGAGAGAGAGAGAGAGAGAGAGAGAGAGAGAGAGGAGAGAGAGAGAAAGAGAGGGGTAGAGTGCTGGATGGGTGGTGGAGTTGCTTCTCGGAGATGGTGGGAGAGGCCTACTAGACAAACTGAGGGTAGAACTGCAATATTATCAATAAGAGTGGGGATGTGTTTCTGTGTGTGCGTGTGCATGATAGATGTGTCGGGAGGCATGCATGGATGATGAATGGGGACCATGTGTTTGGTAAGTAGACCTAATTAGATCGGTAGATCAATTGTTGTATGTCGGAGGAAGGGAGAGACATAACAAATGAGGTAGATCGATCGGCGCATGGGGAAAACGAGTTATAACGACCTAGCTAGCTATATGTATAGTAGGAGATCGGTCGGTGTACATCCATTTGTTAGAGGCAAATAAGGCCCAACGAGACGGATAGACAGAGAGAATGGAGCTAGGAGGTGGTGCGAGAGGCCTACTAGCTAGATAGGGGGAGGAGTGTGCGATTGTGAGATCGATGAAAAGAGGGGCGAGAGTTTACACATGTGTGGGACCGTATGAGAGACACGAGGCATGGACACAGAAAGGGGGAGATGGAAGGTGCGTGTGTATGTGGTAGGCAGACATCGCTGGAGAGGTTTATCGATCGGTGTGTATCGGAAAGGAGTTGTGCAGACCGTGGGAGAATGACCTAAAGAAAAAAAAAGAATATGCGCGATGGATAGAATGCTGAGGGAGGGGGAGGGCGAGGAGGGCGTGTGCATGCATGAGGGAAAGTTAGTGCTAGCTACAAAGGTTAGAGGATTGTGTGGGTGTAAGAGACTAACAAAGATCATAATTTGATATGAAAGTGGATTCATATATTTGAATAGGAGATCATAGTGTTATAAACATATGCATGCATGAATATAGTAGTGATATGCGTGGTGTGGTTTTGGACATGTTATACCATAATGTGATAATGCGTGGCGTTTGCAACTCACAGCTAAATATCGAACAATCTAAACCATACTATACATCAAAAAATCTCACATTTTATTTTAATTTTTTATGATAATGTGTGGCGTTTGCAGCTCACAATTAAATATCGAACAATCTAAACCATACTATATATCGAATAATCTCATATTTTATTTGAATTTGTGATAATGTGTGGCGTTTGCAACTCACATCTAAATACTTGTAGGCGTAGGGGCGGGGCACCATACATTATGTGATAAACACATTATACATATGAGACATGGTTTAGATTATGAAGATCTAGCTAGATCTTGAAATGTACTGTGATTTGAAATCAACATAAAGTGGATTCAAAAAATCGAGTTTGAGTTCATATAGTACACATAGTTCATATCTAACTCGACAGTAATCATGTGGTGTGCTGTGAAGATAATATACAAGCGATGGTTTAACTTGACAATAATGATGATTGTAGATCTTATTAAAATAGAGAAATGAATTCAAATGGTTTAACTTGACAACAATCATGATTGTAGATCTTATTCAAATAGAGAAATGAATTCAAATTTATTTCATATTGAAGCAGTAGTATATACGTTTGGAATGCACTAAAACGTTCATTTGAGTAGCAGGTTGCATGCATTATACACGTAGCGAAATATTTTAATTGAACATAACATGAATTCAAAGTTTTGAATGGCATTTGTAGTGCGAATTGATTTGGTATAGTACACGGGACTAGACTCTCTTGTGTGGTGCGAATTGATTTCTTTTTGTTTTTTTTGTCGAGGGAAGTGTGAATTGATTTGGTACAGTACACGTTAGGCTTGTCCGGAAATTTCAACCCGCGCCTTGTTACCCCGAAATATTTAAGATATATCTTTGTCTCGTTGTGCCCCAAAAACTCCCTCCATCTCAACCCGCACCTTGCAATCCCAAAATTACAACGCGCGCGAAAACTCCCACCTCCTGTGAAATCTCGACACGCGAAATGCCCGTGATACCCCTGAACCGAAAGAACCGCCTAGCTCAAATTGGTGGGGGTACTTTCGTAACTTACCCCACATTTCGGACAAGTGCGTCCCTAAGCCATGGTTCCCCCTCCCATCCTATCCACCCACCCATTCGTGCACCGAGGCCGCGAAAACCCACGAAGCCCCACACCCTCCTCCGTCCGCCACCCAGCCGGAGCCTCTTCCCCGATGACGTCGTCCACAGCAACACCTCGACGTCCCTCATCCACCGCACCGGATGAGGATCCGTCATCGATCTCGTCGTCCCGCCGGTTCAGCCACCCCGTCCTCCACCTCCAATGAGCTGCCACGACGTTTCCCTCGTCTTTCGTGCCACCTCCATTCCCACACTGCTGTCTTCACCTGCACCACTGGAAGAGAAGCATCATCACCGATTCCTCGGATGAAGCTGAGGCCTAATCGGCACCACCAAAGAGGTTCTACACTAATCGCCGCATTTTCTTCTTGATTCGATCTCACGATGCTGCCGGCGCTCGGTCCTGAGCCGACATAGCGCGGCTCCATCCACGGCGGCATCGCCGGCCACTTCCTCCACGGCGTCGCTCCCTCGGCGGCGATGTCCACATCAGTAGGAGTTGCTGCTGCTTTGGCTCTTGCTCGCGCTGCTGCTCTGCTCTTGGTCTCGGTCCCCTGACTGGTCTGCTCTTGCTCTTGCTCGCGCTGCTGCTCTCGCTCTTGCTCTTGCTTGCGCTGCTGCTCTACTCTTGCGCGAGCCCATGCAGCTGCTACCCGAGATGCTGCTACGCGACCAGCTGCCCCGGCTCTCGCACGCACTGCTGCTCCGGGCGCTGCTGTTGCTGCTACTGCTTTTCTGCTACTAGTATGTTCAATTTCGACTGTAAAATTCAGTTTCGATAGCAAAATTCAGTTTTGACAGTTAAATTCAGTTTCGACAATTAAATTCAGTTTCGAGAGTTAAGTTCAGAGATGAGCGGCTGATGTATTTTACATCTAGCACTTTGTGGTTATGTATTTTACGTCATCTATTGGAGATGCTATTAGAATTCCACTCAGGTTAACGTTGTCTCTCTTGTCCTGCTTCAGCCTCGCCGTCGTACAACTCACTGGAGCTGCTCCAATGATGAAACCCTCCATCACAGCGGAGCAGTACCCTGGGCTCCATCTCCAGATGCCTAATATCTTCTTCCCCTCCTCCGACAGCCAAATCAGCCGGAGCATCCTCACTGACCAACCCAATCACGCTGAGATCGACAAGGCTTCGCCTGCATCACTTTTTTACTCTACATGTTATAAATATTGTCCACTGAGCACACGTAGTAACGTGAAATACGATTAGTTTCTCCTACTATATGACAAGCAGTGAGGTACCAGGCAACTTAGCTATCCGTGATGGACTCTCTTGAACCCCATCATTATTTATCTCTGCGCGTTTGAGCTGTGCATTTGTAGATGGGCCTGGGAGTTGAGCTAATAGGGCAGTGGCCTGGGTCCAAAGTAGTAGAAGTAGCACAAAAACATTTTTTGAGTGTAGGCTTTTCCCTGCTCAAGCCTGCCTACTAGAATCGCCAGTGCTTGAAAGGAAAAGTGAAGGAAAAACATACGAATTGGAAAGTTTCCTATGGTACTACTATTCATGCATTTGGTTCAAAGGAATGGAGCAAAGGAAAAATGTAGGATTTGTTCCTTTTGTGTCTCCTTGAAAGAAAAACCGTAGGAATTTTAATATCCACTTGTCCTCCTTTTCAAATTCCTATTCGTGAAGCACAAGACTAAGAGATAGTAGCATAATAGCATTATAACCGTACATTTTCTTGTGGTTTGACTTAATCTCACCATGCTTCTTTGCATCCTGTGATCTTCCAATTCTTGTGAACCAAACACCCAGATTGGCAGAAATCATGTGTTTTTAAATTCTCTATTTTGCACGTGCATTCCTATCCTATTACTATGTATTTCCTATCCCTGCATTGTTAGAATCCTCCAATTCAAACGAGCCCTTACAGAATTACTTCTCTTACAGATAGTTGCCAAAGAAAACCTTGTGTGGTTTGTCCCGCTCCTGTTGCACCGTCGTCCACCCTAGCTCAGTTGCTCCAACGACAGAAGGGTCCACCACAGCAGGGATCCGGCCTCCAGACTATCTTTCGCCACCTCAGATCTTCTTCCCCGCCGTCGGCAGCCACGACAACTGCATTACCATCATCAACCAAGCAGATGACCTCGAGGACTACACGGGTCCGCAAGAGAGGTCACACTTTCGTGTCTGCTTACATTATGCATCGCTTAATATTACATGCTACTTTATCATCCTGTTCATCGATTCGACTCTGAGTCAGCTCCAAACTAATGCTCAAACTTGAGTTTTTAAATGGTTGTGGGGTACATATCGGGGCCGGAATCAATAGTATCTATCTACTATCTGGTTAATCTCTGGTGTCTACTATGAGTTTCATGTTGGGTGGGAAACAAACAGTAAAGAAGCCATTATCTGTATTTTTTAACTGAAGCCATTATCTGCCTGCTATCATTGGTTTTGGGTCTATCCATAGGTTGCTACCATCATTCTGGATTTCTGCATGCACTCCTTACATAATCTCACTCTGTTTTATTCCTATGCATGTCAGTTATTGTACACAATGGAACTGAACATGTAGAGCAAAAGAGACGAGCCTTGCGTGGCAATAAAATTTCATGCAGACGTCGCTCCATGGTGGGCGCAAAGGCAGCCCCCTCCACCCATTTCGGATTGTAATCAAGAGGAAGATAACTGTTCTGAGGGGGATTTAGAAGGAGAAGACCACTCCTATTTACCCCCTGAGGTCTTCGCTCTAACTTGGCATGCTGATGTTGGTAATATCATGCATATGGTGCCTTACATTGCTTACTTTATACATCAAATATGTCATCTGCTTAGTTTAGACATGCTTTGTGTGAATGCCATCTGTTTAGTTTCTTTATCGTATATGTGAATTATGTAACACCATCTTGTTTAGCCAGGCATCATATATGTGAATTTTGCAATGCCATCCTGCTTAGCCAGTCATCTTATATGTGAATTATATCATGCCATCCTTTTTTTATTACGTATTACATTTGTCAACAATGTTAGTACATTCAACTACTCTTCGTGTGCATCAGCCATTTGACACGGTGATGGAAAATTCTGGAGTGAAAACAAGGTCTTAAGAGCAGACTATGCTATCTGACGAAGCGCATATCTCGCTGGTTACGGATAGCTCCTCAGAGGAGGATTCAGAGATAGATGAACAGTCCTATTCCCCCCCCCCCGAGGTGTATGCTCTAACTTGGCAGGGTTATGTTGCTCATATCGTGCGTATGGTGTCTTGCATTGCTATGTCATTTGCTTAGTTTAGACATGCTTTGTGTGGATGCCACCTGTTTTGTGTCTAATTACCATATATGTGAATTATGCAATGCCATCTTGTTGCAAGACATTATATATGTGAATTATGCAATGCTATCTTGTTGCAAGGCATTATATATGTTAATTATGCAATGCCATGCGTTTAGCCAATCATCATATATGTGAATTATATCATGCTATCCTTTTTTTGTATTACGTGTTCCATTTGTCGACAACATTTGTATATTCAACTACTCTTCCTATGCATCAGCCATTTGAAGCGGTGATGGAAGTATCTGGAGTGAAAACAAGGTATTCAGAGCAGACAATGCTACCTACTGAAGCAGATATCTTGCTGGTTATTGATAGCTCCTCAGAGGAGGATTCAGAGACAGATAACCAGTCCTATTTCCCCCTGAGGTCTATGCTCAAACTTGGCAGGGTTATATTACTCATGTCATGCATGTTGTCTTGCATTGCTTAGTTTTTACATCATATATGCAATTGCCATCTGCTTACTTGCTTAGTATATAAATCATATATTTGAATTATATCATGCCATCATGTTTACATAGACAGCATCTATCTGAATTATGGCATGCCAACCCATTTAATAAAGACATCATATATTTATATCATCTCATCCTGTTTAGTGTTTACAGTCATCATATTTTGAATTATGTCATTCTATCCGTGAATTGTATCATGCTATCATGTTTCCATAGGCAGCATGTATGTGAATTATGGCATGCTAACCTATTTAATAAATACATTATATAGTTATATCATGTCATCCTGTTTACATAGTCATCATATTTTGAACTATGTCTTTCCATCCTTTTTAGTTAGCCATCATATATGTGAAATTGTGTCATGCTATCCTGTTTAGTTAGCCATCATATATGTGAAATTGTGTCATGCTATCCTGTTTGGTTAGACAACATAAATGTGAATTATTTCATGCCCTCTTTTATTCCCCACTATCCATTGCACCTGTCTATCATACAATGTCTGTACATTCAATTACTTTTCTTGTTTATCATCCATTTGAATTGGAGAGGGTGATGGCAGTATCTAAGGGAGTAACAACACGGTCTTCAGAAAAGATAGTGCTACCAGTCGATGCAGATAGAACCACGGTTGTACTTGCCCAAGAACCAGCCCCACCACACATAACCCAGACTCTCGCCCAGTTGGACAAAGAACCAGCTACACCCCTTCTAACCCCAACCCCAGTAGATAGTAACCCAGTTCCAGTTGACACAGCACTGTCTCCACCACAGAGCACCCAAACACGAGCAGTTAGTAAGGGAACTGCAGTGCCCAAAGCACGAGGACCACCACTCCGAATCCCAACTCAATGCTTAAAGCAGAAGAAGAATTGTGCTCAGGTCAGGTTCTGTAGCTATGGTTCATACTCCTTTGCTCTTGCATCACTGTATTTACTCATACCAACTATTTTCAAATTTGAAGGATGGAATTGAAACTCCAATGGCGCAACAGGTATGTTTTAAACCTGTTTCTTTAACTGGTTTGCTGTTGTAACTTGCTCTATGTTGATTTTAGTTTCAATTGAATAAACAGTTATGTTCTCATGTCATGCACATTACAAGTGTTGTTATTGCTCTGTAGTTTCCCACACTTATATTCTGTCTATTCTGCTTTGTCTTAAATAGATATTATTTGAACTATGTCTCTATCTTGATTTGGCAACAAAAACTAGAATGATATAGACCATACAGTGACCATGGTACATAGATATATGTTTGTTTCATGCTATTATCCTGTCCACTTTACTACTGAACTGATTTACCAAAATGAGTTTCATATACAATATGGTAAACCTGTGATGTGTCTGCTTGTTTCTCTTTTAGAATGCGGACAAAATATTGGAGAAGAGTACCCCGTTATGCAATGGTAAAGGAAGTAATGCAGATAAGGTTCAAGATAGTGAGACATCCCTGTTGGTCTCCAAGAAAGCTGATAAAAACTATCTTGACGACAGTGAGACAACCCAAAAGTCCTGTCTTGATGTAGTGTTCGAGTTACTGGCCACTACTGCTGGCACAAGCTCTTCGAACTCGCTGCCTGAATCAGTTCGTCTTCTTGAGTCTCAACTTCAA
Organism: Thinopyrum elongatum; assembly: GCA_011799875.1. Classification (NCBI taxonomy): domain Eukaryota; kingdom Viridiplantae; phylum Streptophyta; class Magnoliopsida; order Poales; family Poaceae; genus Thinopyrum; species Thinopyrum elongatum. Next base: position 298,878,374 of record CM022297.1, on the reverse strand, counting down.
GTTGAAAGACATCGATCAGATGTGCTGCGAGACAAAGCCGAAGGACTAAGGAAGTCCCTGCAGAATTCAGATGCATACTTTCTGGTGCAACAGCAAGCGCTGGAGGATTTAAGCGCCAAACAAGAGAAAGTTAATAAGCTTGCTAACCATCTTGCCAGCATTATGGGTACCCAGGATATTATTTCTTTAGCTCTTCTGAAGTGGCTTCAGTTCTGGACTTGTTTTGCTGCGGCGTTTATTTGCACTGGTCGCCAACTTTGACAACCAGTGTATGTGATATGCTGCTTTGTTCCCTATATTTGCACTGGTGGCGAACTTTCATGCCCAGTGGATGTAATATGTGTAATAGCCGTGATAGCCTAGCGTAAGTTGCTTGCTTATTTATTTCCTTGTTGTCTTGTTTATTTGTTTGCTTGTAGTCAGTGCAGTTCTTTTTCCGAGGTTTGCTAGTGGCCGCAATAACCTATTTTTTAAAACTAGGCCACAATAACCATGGGCTACATATTTACTATAGTGACCATGGGCCTCCTACGGGCCGTAGAAACAACGGGCCTTCTACGGGCCGTAGAAACAATGGGCCTTCTATGGGCCGTAGCATCAATGAGCCTTCTACGGGCCGTATGATCGATTGGCCAAACATGGGCCAATAACAGACCGCATTATGGGTCGTAAACGGGCTAGAGTTGGAATCGTTCATTCATGGGCCGACCATAACGGGCCGTCATTAATCGGCCATATTTGATGACGCTATGAAAACGGCCCAACAGATTAACGGGCCACAAACGGGCTGACTGTAACCACGGGCTGAATTTGGCCCACAAGCAGAAAAGGCCAGTAAAGGGCCGTAAGTAACCGAATGCTAGAAATGAGCCCAAGAATAAATGGGCCCTGAGAAGGCCGAAAGATAACACGGGTTGAAAACGGCCCAATGGAATAATGGGCCATTAATGGGTATAAAGTGGTACACTGATCATTACGGGCCAGTTTCACCACAGGCCGTTAATGGGCCAAGAGTTACAAAGGGCCTCATATGGGCCGAAAGACGTCATGGGCCATACATGGGCCGGAAGTTACAATGGGCTGGAATCATATTGGATGGCCCAGATGAAGCTACTGGGCTTAATTCGGATAGGCCGTAACGGGCCGTGAGTTAGCGGGCCATAAATGGCCTTTATACGAACAGGCCGTTAACAAGTTTTCCGTGGGCCGGCCCGCTACCTTTTGACCAAGTTAAACAGGCTGGCCTTTTCACTGGAATGGGCCTCTGTTTGGCTGTGCCATGTGTCAACGTATCATAGGCGCCTCCTGTCCAATGAGTGGATGACATCTGTCCCAACGGTGAGCCGACACGTGGTTCCTCTGGCCATTGAGAATTTTACACGTGGAAAATCCCCATTGGTCCGGGCTGTTAATGGGTTATCGGATCCAAAACCGGACATGATAGCTTAACGGCGACCAGTTATGGTGGATGCCACGTGTCGGTTACCCTTGACGAAAGCACTTCCATGACGCGCCATTTATCGTCATGGAAGTGGATACTTCCGTGATGATAATTTTGGTAATGTCATGGAACACTTCTACGACAGCACAGGTATGATTATCTTCATTCTGTCATAAAATCGTCATGGATGTACATGCATGACAGAAAACGTGACCTACTGTGACAAACTCATATCATCATGGAAGTGTTTTTTTTTGTAGTGACGAGAGGGAGGCGGAGAGTTATGTTGTATTACTTTTTAATGTAAGAAACATCTTCCGAGGAAAATAGTTCTTTGGATAGTTCCTTTCCTCGGGTAATTGTGTTAAACACATGTGTCTAAAGATGGGTGACCTTGGGGGCAAAGCCCTTGGCCGGAGTTTTGATAGACCCTATCCACGTTAATCCAATGTCATGGCCGACCGATTCGTACGTTTAGAGTGCTAGCTTTTGGCTTTCTCCATCTGAGGTACTACACCGGATAACCCGGGAGTAACAATCACATTGGTGCTCCCTTTACCCCTTAGCCGAACAATCGGGAATGTAAGGGGAAAACACAGGAGCCGGGTAACCCAGCTTGGCCAAATATTAAGTCGACTCGATGCATATCGTGGCTTGAAGGACGATGGATGTAAGAGGTGGAACGACACATATTTTGAAAAGAACATGCCTTAATAATATTTGTTCTCGGGGTCATTCGAGAGATGTCCCCGAGGTGTCCAAAACAGAGAAAAGGAAAAAAATGTGAAGTGGTGTATATACATAGATGGGTGGTGCTCGGGGTTTCAACCGTAGAAGCGTCAGAGCAGAGCCGCGTTCTAGGGGTTAGGCTCTAAACGTCCGTACTCTGGATCCCGAATGCGGTAAGCACCTCCGATTAGTACCTGGTCAATAGTGAATGGCTTGTCCTACCTAGGGGAGAGTTTATGTTTCTGCTTCTCTGGATGGAGCCTCATGACCAGGTCCCTGGCATTGAAGGCTTTTGCACGGACCTCCCTGTTGTGGTAGCATCGGCCTTACTGTTGATAGATAACCGATCGTGTGCTGAGCAACATTGCATCCCTCCTCGAGGGCGTCCAGGGCATCTTGGTGATCGATCTCGGCTTCCCGTTCTTCATACACGCATGTCCGAGGTGCGTCATGTATGATGTCGCAGGGGAGGACTGCCTCGGCGCCGTAGACCATAAAGAACGGGGTGTATCCGGTGGGCCTGTTTGGTGTGGTGTGCAAGCCCCATTGGACGGAATCGAATTCCTCTACCCACTTGCAATCAGTTTTTTTGAGGGAACGTACTAGCCTTGGCTTGATGCCGCTAAGGATTAGTCCGTTTTCCCGCTCTACCTACTCATTTGACTGTGGGTGGTATACAGATGCGTAATCGAGCTTGATGCCCATTTTACCGCACTATGCTTTGACCTCTTTGGCCATGAAGTTTGTCCCATTGTCTGTAATCAGACTGTTTGGGATGCTGTAACGGTGTACTACCCCAGAGATAAACTCAATTACTTGGGTAGCTTCGGCCGAGGTGACCGGTTTTGCGTCGATCCATTTAGGGAATTTGTCAACCATGACAAGTAAGTATTTATTTTTTATGGATCCACCCTTGAGAGGGCCGACCATACCTAGCCCCCAGACCGCGAAGGGCCAAGTGATAGGGATAGTGCAGAGAACCGCGGGGGGCATGTGGCTTTGTTTGGCGAACACCTGACAACCTGGGCAACGTTGTACTATCGCGGAGGCGTCGGCGCCCGCAGTCGGCCAATAGAAACCAGCCCGGAAGGCTTTACTGACCAAGGTCCGAGCGATGGCATGATGTTCGCTCATGCCGGAGTGTATTTCCTGAAGAAGTAATCTTCCTTCTTCCTCGGATATGCATCGCTGGAGGACGCCCGTAGTGCTTAACTTGTAGAGTTCTCCTTCGTGAACCTTGTAGGCTTTAGATTGCCTTACTATCCGATGTGCGTCGGTCTGGTCATCAGGGAGTTCCTTGTGGAGCAGGTATGTAAGTAGCGGCTGGGTCCAGGGTGCGATGACTTCCATGACTTCGTGTGCGGAAGCTGTTTCCTGAACGTCTGAGCCACCCATTATGCCTTCTTCTCCATCATCCTCGGGCGGGGCAGGTCGCCTGACGTCGTTTGATGTTGGCGCTCCCTGGTCGTCTTTCCAGACCACAGATGGCTTGAAGAGTCATACGAGGAAGGTATTATCTGAGACTTCGTCCCATTTGGCGCCCATTCGAGCAAGTATATCTGCTACCTGGTTGCTATCTCGGGGTATGTGATGGAATTCCAGCTCCTCGAACCTGGCCGAGATCTTTAAGATGGCATTCCAGTAAGCGGTCATCTTTGGGTCCTTGGCATCGAATTCACCATTGACTTGGGAAATGGCAAGGTTTGAATCACCTCCGACCTCCAGGCATTTAATGCCCATGGAGACTGCTATCCGGAGTCCGTGTAACATGGCTTCATATTCGGCCGCATTATTGGAGTCTGTTTACATGATTTGCAGCACGTATCATATGTCGTCTCCCGTGGGTGATGAGCACTACGCCATCCCCTAGGCCAACAAGCATTTTGGAATCGTCGAAGTACATGGTCCAATGCAAATAGGTGTTGTATTCTCGGGGGAGTTTGGCCTCTGTCCATTCGGCCACAAAGTTGGCCAGCACCTGAGATTTGATAGCTCGGCGCGGTCGATAGGTGATCTCAAAGGGTAGGAGCTCTATTGCCCATTTGGCTATACGCCCCGTTGCGTCCCTGTTGTTGATTATGTCACTTAATGGGACATCAGATGCCATGTCGAGCACTCTTGAAAGTAGTGCCAGAGTTTTCGTGACGCAATAAAAATGGCGTAGGCTATCTTTTGATAGTGAGGGTAGCGTGTTTTGCATGGGGTTAAGACCTCGGAGACGTAGTAAACGGGCTTTTGGACCTGGAACTTTTGGCCCTCCATGTCTCGCTCGACCACAAGCACTGCGCTGACCACCTGGTTTGTAGCTGAGATGTACAATAACATCGGCTCGCATATGCCTGGTGCTGCAAAGAAGGGGTTAGTGGCAAGGAGGGCCTTAATGTATGCCAGGGCCGCCGTGGCCTCCTCGATCCATTTGAAATTCTTTGTCTTCTTTAATAGCCCGTACAAAGGTAAAGCTTTTCCCCGAGTCTTGATATAAAGCGACTTAATGCCGCCACGCATCCTGCTAGCTTTTGTACATGCTTGAGCTCTGTTGGTACCCCTAAGCGGTATAGGGCTTGTATTTTTGCAAGGTTAGCCTCAATTCCTCGGCTGGATATGATAAAGCCGAGGAGTTTGCCGGCTGGTACTCCGAAGACACATTTCTCCGGATTGAGTTTAATCTGATACTCCTATAAACTGGCGAATATGTCACGGAGGTTGTCTACCAACTGTCCGACGTGTTTGGTTTTGACAACCACATCATCTACGTAGGCCTCGACGGTCCTCTGATGTGTTTCTTCAAGCATAATTGTATCATGCGTTGGTATGTGGCACCGGCGTTCTTTAATCCAAAGGGCATCGTGTTGAAACATAATGGCCCGTAAGGTGTGATGAATGTTGTGGCTACCTGGTTAGATTTTTTCATCTTTATTTGATGGTATCCTGAGTAGGCATCCAGGAAGCACAATAGGTCGTGCCAAGCTGTGGCATCCACAATTTGGTCAATTTTTGGGAGGGGGAAGGGGTCCTTGGGGCAAGCTTTATTGAGGTCTTTGAAATTGACACATAAGCTCCAGGACCTATCCTTCTTCAACACCATGACCAAGTTGGTGAGCCAGTCGGGGTGTTTTATATCTCGGATAACCCGACTTCTAGTAATTTAGCCAACTCCTCACCCATTGCTTGACGCCTAGGTTCAGAGAAGCGCCGGAGTGATTGTTTGACGGGCTTGTAGCCCTGTAATATATTTAGGCTATGCTCCGCGAGTCAGCGGGGTATCCCTGGCATGTCCGAGGGGTGCCAGGCGAATATGTCCCAATTTTCTCTAAGGAAATTTCGCAGTGCCTCATCAATGTCTGGATCAAGGTTTGTCCCTATGGACGCCGTCTTGGCCGGGTCCGTTGGGTGTACTTGGAATTTGATTATTTCATCAGCCGACTTGAATGAGGTGGACTTCGACAGTTTGTCGAGGACGACATCGTCTCGATCGACTTCGGCTGGTAGTGTGGTTAGTTCCTCGGCCACTAGGGCTTCGGACAAAGATTCGAGGGCGAGCGATGTTGTTTTTATTCTTGGCCTTGAGCGCTCTGTCGGGGTCACTTGAGATAGTGATGACTTTGTTTGGGCCCGGCATTTTGAGCTTCATGTAGTCGTAATGTGGTACCTGATACGTCTCCAACGTATCTATAATTTATGAAGTATTCATGCCGTTATATTATCATTCTTGGATGTTTTACAATCATTTTATAGCAACTTTATATCATTTTTTTTGGACCAACCTATTGACATAGTGCCCAGTGCCAGTTGCTGTTTTTTGCTTGTTTTTTACATCGCAGAAAATAAATACCAAACGGAGTCCAAACGCAGCAAAACTTTTTTGGAGATTTTTTCTGGACCAGAAGACACCCGGTGGGCCAAAGAAGTACCACAGGGGAGCTCCGAGGAGAGCACAACCCACCAGGGCGCGCCCAGGTGGGTTGTGCCCACCTTGGTGGCCTCCCGCACCACCTCTTCACCCTATAAATTCCCAAATATTCCAAAAACCCTCGGGGTAACCCTAGATCAGAAGTTCCACCGCCGCAAGCCTCTGTAGCCACGAAAAACCAATCTAGACCCCGTTTCGGCACCCTGCCGGAGGGGGAAATCATCACCGGTGGCCATCTTCATCATCCCGGCGGCCACCATGATGAGGAGGGAGTAGTCCACCCTCGGGGCTGAGGATTTGTACCAGTAGCTATGTGTTTAATCTCTCTCTCTCGTGTTCTTGAGATGGCACGATCTTGATGTATCGCGGGCTTTGTTAATATAGTTGGATCATATGGTGTTTCTCCCTCTCTATCTTGTTGTGATGAATTGAGTTTTCCCTTTGAGATTTCATTTTTATCGGATTGAATACTTTTATGGATTCGAGAGCACTTGATATATGTCTTGCATATGAATACCCGTGGTGACAATGGGGTATTATATTGATTCACTTGACATATGTTTTGGCACTCAACTCGTGGATTCCCGAGGTGGCATTGGGGTAATCTATGCATAGGGGTTGATGCACGTTCTCGTCTTTTGTTTCTCCGATAGAAATCTTGGGGCACTCGTTGAGGTTCTTTGTGTTGGATTGAGTATTATGAATTTGAATTTGCTTTGGTGTTATTTTAGTATGAACTCTTGATAGATCGATCGGAAAGAATAGCTACAAACAATTTCTTCTTATGTTCTCCGCTAGATAAGAACTTTGGAGTGATTCTTCATCGCACTTTGAGGGATGGTTATATGATCCAATTAGATTAGCATTGTTGAGAGATTGCACTAGTGAAAGTACGGACCATAGGCCTCATTTTCAAACATTGCAATACCGTTTGTGCTCCATTTTATCAATTGCTACCTTGCTGTTTTTTATTGTTCCTATTACAATAATCAATATCTACTATCATTACTACGCTTGTATCACCATCTCTTCGCCGAACTAGTGCACCTATACAAATTACCATTGTATTTGGTGTGTTGGGGACACAAGAGACTTTTTATTATTTGGTTGCAGGGTTGTTTGAGAGAGACCATCTTCATCCTACGCCTCCCACGGATTGATAAACTTAAGTCATCCACTTGAGGGAAATTTGCTACTGTCCTACAAAACTCTGCGCTTGGAGGCCCAACACGAGTCTACAAGAACAAGTTGTGTAGTAGACATCAAGCTCTTTTTTGGCGTCATTGCCGGGGAGGTGAGTGCTTGAAGGTATATCTTTAGATCTTGCAATTGAATCTTTTAGTTTCTTGTTTTATCACTAGTTTGGTTCGTAAAAGAAAACTACAAAAAAAATGGAATTGAGGTTGCATCATACTGTTCATCTTTATAATGTCTTTCATGAAAATGATGGAAAGGAAAATTGTGCTCAATTGATAGAAGAAGAATTCAATAAAATGTTTGGCATAAATGATGAGCATGATTGCAATGTTGTTGGTATGAATTCTTTGAATATTCATGATGCTAATGATATGCAAAGCCATAAGCTTGGGGATGCTATGTTCGATGAAGATGATATTTTTAGTCCCCCAAGTTTTGATGAGAAAATTTATTATGATGAAAGCATGCCTCCTATCTATGATGATTGTGGTGATGACATGTATGCTATAAAGAATAATGATAACCATGAAACTTGTCATCATGATTTTAATTTCCAATCACATGATAGTTATTTTGTTGAGTTTGCTCCCACCACTATTCATGAAAATAAATTTGCTTATGTGGAGAGTAAGAAAATTTCTATGATTGTGGGTCATGAGAAGAATGATTTATGTGATAGTTATATTGTTGAATTCATTCATGATGCTACTGAAAATTATTATGAGAGGGGAACATATGCTTTTACATATTGCAATAATATCAAGTTTCCTCTCTTTATGTTGAAAGTTTTGAAGTTGCACTTGTTTTTCCTTCCTATGCTAGTTGATTCTTGTTCCCATAAGTTGTTTGCTCACAAAATCCCTATGCATAGGAAGTGGGTTAGACATAAATGTGCTAGTCATATGCTTCATGATGCTCTCTTTGTGTTTCAATTCTTATCTTTTATGTGATCATCATTAAAATCATCATGCCTAGCTAAAAAGGCATTAAAGAAAAGCGCTTGTTGGGAGACAACCCAACATTTACCTTTACTGTTTTTGTATGTTCACATGATTAGGCTACTGTAGTGATCTTGTTTTATAGCTTTTGTTTCAATAAAGTGCCAAGTAAAGCCTTTGGGATAGTGTGGATGATAGTTGACTTGATTCTGTGCAAAAACAGAAACTTTTGCGTCCAGTGCATAAATTCCGGTCTTTTACTGGAATGTGCAAAAATTCTGAATTTTTTACATTTTATTGGTATACAAAGTTTCTACGTTTTCCTAATTTTCAGAATTTATGGAGTTACAGAATTATGACCTTAATTCAGATATTTACGTATTGTTCTGTTTTTGACAGATTCTGTTTTCAATGCATAATTTGCTTGTTTTCTAGTTTCTATGGCTTATATTGCTTAATATAAATTGTGGAAATTGTAGAGTACAGTAGGCATGGTGTGAGAACAATTATGAATCTTATCTTTGACAGTACCAAACTGACTGATTTGTCTTTATCATACTAACCCATCTCACGAAGTTCCGTTAAGTTTTGTGTGATTGAAGTTTTCAAGTTTTTGGGTGAGATATCGATATGAGGAGAATAAGGAGTGACAAGACCCTAATATTGGGGATGCCCAAGGCACCCCCAAGGCAATATTCAAGCAAGATCCAAGCAACTAATCTTGGGGATGCCCCGGAAGGCACCCCCTCTTTCGTCTTCAACATTATCGGTAACCTCACTTGGAGCTATATTTTCATCCGTCACATGATATGAGTTTTGCTTGGAGAGTCATTTTATTTTATTAGGATTTTATTTATGTTATTTATAATATTGTTTTGCATCTTTTATTTCAATAAAAGTGGCAAGGATAGCCATCACCATGCTTATTTTGTCAGATATATGAGTTGTTGTTTCAAAACAGAAAGTTTATCACTGTTGCAATAATTATCCAGAAAATTCAGAATGTGATAAATTGTTGAAACTTTTTGAACAATAAGACCTGATAAATTTTCTAGAGTGTGGTAAATTTTCTTAATTTTTGGAGTTACGGAAGTATGAGTACAATTGCACTCTTTACAGACTGTCCTGTTTAGACAGATTGCTGTTATGTTCGCATTGTTTGCATATGTTTACTTGTTTAATGATTCTATTTGAGGATAGGAGTATTAAATATGCAGAGGCATTTAGTATGCAATTTTGAATAATAATTTTAGTGATTTGCTACAGTAGAGAATGATAAGGTTTTGCATTGATTTATACTAACTTATCTCATGAGTTCTTGTTGAGTTTTGTGTGGATGAAGTTTTTAAGAATTAGGGAAACCGTGATTTGAGAGGAATGAAGAAGACACAAGAGCTCAAGCTTGGGGATGCCCAAGGCATCCCAAGTTAATATTCCAAGAAGTCTCAAGCATCTAAGCTTGGGGATGCCCCGGTAGGCATCCCACCTTTCTTCATCAACAATTATCGGTTAGCCTCGGTTGAGCCTAAGTTTTTGCTTCTTCACATGATGTGTGCTATTCTTAGATTGTCATTTTATTTTGTTTTGCTTGCTGTTTTAATAAAATACTTATATCTGAAAGTTTTAAATAAGAGAGAGACTTCAATTAGCTACCCATTTACTTAACTACTCATTTGGTCTTCACTTGTATCTTTTTGGAGTAGTTTGTCATTTACTCTCATGCTTCACTTAAATTTATTTGAGAGCTTGTTAGTAGCAATGGTAATACATAAATTTAGTCCCAAAGAAATGGATATTGAAGAATGATATAATAAAAACTTTCATGTAGATCACTGGATATGATAAGTTTGATTTCTTGCAATAGTTTTGCGATATGGAGATAATAATATGTGAGTCATGTTGGTGAGTAATTATGCTTTAGTAAGAATATTGGTGTTAAGGTTTGTGATTCTCTATGCAAACACGAAAGTCGATAATTATGCAATGAAATTACATCCTACTTGTGGTGCATTATTCGGTGTTAGTTATGCTCAATGCTCATTTATGTGAATTTTCGTTTCTTGGTTGGTTGCTTCTCAATCCATTTGCTAGCCACCATTTGTACTAAGTGGGAATACTACTTGTGCATCCAAATTCTTAAACCCAAAGTTGTGCCAAATGAGTCCACGATACCTACCTAGATGCGGTATTTCCATGCCGTTCTAAGCAAATTTGTATGTGCCATCTCTAAATTTTCAAAATGATTTCCTTTTTTTGTGCTCGTACCTCTCATGAAGCGGCAGGGGTTGGACAATATTTTCCATGCTAGATGTGTTATTCTCAAGATGAGTGTTTATTCACTTGTCATTGCACGAGAGTACGGCAAAGGTATTAGGGATGCCCAGTCACGAAATGAAAAATGAATTTACTTTATGTTGTCAAATAATAAATTCCTTGGAAAGTGTTGGTATGGAGGGCACCCGTGGATACGGCTAGCCATGGATCGTGAAAGAATGGTGGAAAAAGGAATAAACTTTATTTTCTGTTTGGGAACCGCCTATGATATATCTAGCATGGAAAGTGTTGGGAATTACTCGGTCGTTTTTGTTGACGGGAAAAGTATGCCCCTCAAAAATTTTATCTCTCAATTTAAGCTTTGAGCTCTGGCACCTCTACAAATCCCTACTTCCCTCTGCAAAGGGCCTATCTATTTACTTTATGCAATATTTATTTTTATTTGAGTCTCCATCTTCTCTTATAAAGCACCAACTAAGGGGCACTATGATCGTACTTGAGCATTGGATGTAGCTAATATGCGAGTGTGTTTTGCGAATGGATCAATGATTGATCATGATGGGCTAGGGATAACTTTCTTTAGTGTTGATATTTTGAAAGAGATGGTTGCTTTTTGATATGCTTGAGTATTGATGTCTTCATGTCAAATTATAGACTATTGCTTTGAATCATTCAAGTCCAAATGTCCATGCTACAAAAGAAAGAGTATAATAAGATGAATATGATAGGTAGCTTTCCACAACAAAAATTCCGTTTTCAATTGCAACTTTATCATGATAATTTTTATGAGAAAGAGTCGCTGTTATGATGCTAGAAAAAGCGATTGAAATTATCATTGATCAAACTTATGCATTTTGCTAGCATTCACACTTCATAAATTATTTCTTCTATCATTTACCTACTTGAGGACGAGTAGGAATTAAGCTTGGGGATGCTGATATGTCTCCAACGTGTCTATAATTTATGAAGTATTCATTCCGTTATATTATCATTGTTGGATGTTTTACAATCATTTTATAGCAACTTTATATCATTTTTTGGGACTAACCTATTGACATAGTGCCCAGTGCCAGTTGCTTTTTTCTTGTTTTTTACATCGCAGAAAATCAATACCAAACGGAGTCTAAACGCGGCGAAACTTTTTGGAGATTTTTTCTGGACCAGAAGACACCCGGTGGGCCAAAGAAGTACCAGAGGGCAGCTCCGAGGAGAGCACAACCCACCAGGGCGCGCCTGGCGGCCCAGGCGCGCCCAGGCGCGCCCAGGTAGGTTGTGCACACCTTGGTGGCCTCCCGCACCACCTCTTCGCCCTATAAATTCCCGAATATTCCAAAAACCCTCGGGGTAACCCTACATCAGAAGTTTCACCACCGCAAGCCTCTGTAGCCATGAAAAACCAATCTAGACCCCGTTCCGGCACACTGCCGGAGGGGGAAATCATCGCCGGTGGCCATCTTCATCATCCCGGCGGCCACCATGATGAGGAGGGAGTAGTCCACCCTCGGGGCTGAGGGTTTGTACCAGTAGCTATGTGTTTAATCTCTCTCTCTCGTGTTCTTGAGATGGCACGATCTTGATGTAGCACGGGCTTTGTTAATATAGTTGGATCATATGGTGTTTCTCCCCCTCTATCTTGTTGTGATGAATTGAGTTTTCCCTTTGAGATTTCGTTTTTATCGGATTGAATACTTTTATGGATTTGAGAGCACTTGATATATGTCTTGCATATGAATACCCGTGGTGACAATGGGGTATTATATTGATTCACTTGAGATGTGTTTTGGCACTCAACTCGCGGATTCCCGAGGTGACATTGGGGTAATCTATGCATAGGGGTTGATGCACGTTCTCGTCTTTTGTTTCTCCAGTAGAAATCTTGGGGCACTATTTGAGGTTATTTGTGTTGAATTGAGTATTATGAATTTGAATTTGCTTTGGTGTTATTTTAGTATGAACTCTTGATAGATCGATCAGAAAGAATAGCTACAGACAATTTCTTCTTACGTCCTCTGCTAGATAAGAACTTTGGAGTGATTCTTCATCGCACTTTGAGGGATGGTTATATGATCCAATTAGATTAGCATTGTTGAGAGATTGCACTAGCGAAAGTACGGACCCTAGGCCTCATTTTCAAGCATTGCAATACCGTTTGTGCTCCGTTTTATCAATTTCTAACTTGTTGTCTTTTATTGTTCCTATTACAAAAATCAATATCTACTATCATTACTACGCTTGTATCACCATCTCTTCGGCAAACTAGTGCACCTATACAAATTACCATTGTATTTGGTGTGTTGGGGATAAAAGAGACTTTTTATTATTTGGTTGCAGGGTTGTTTAAGAGAGACCATCTTCATCCTACGCCTCCCACGGATTGATAAACCTTAGTTCATCCACTTGAGGGAAATTTTCTACTGTCCTACAAAACTCTACGCTTGGAGGCCCAACACGAGTCTACAAGAACAAGTTGTGTAGTAGACATCAGTACCGCTTGGAACTTAGAAAAGGCATCCCGTCCCAGGAGGGCATGATACCCACTCCTAAAAGGGGCGATGTGGAACGTAGCCTCTTTGGAACAGTAATTGTCCGGTGTTCCAAAGACCACATTGAGGGTTATTTTTCCATTGCAGCATGCCTCTCGCCCGGGTATTATACCTTTAAAGGTGGTGCCACTTTGTTCTATGCGCGATTTATCGATGTGCATTCGATCCAGGGTGTATGCATATATAAGATTCAGGCTGCTCCCTCCGTCCATAACTACTTTCCGAAGACGGCAGCTGCCCACTATTGGGTCGAGGATCAGTGTGGTGGGACACCTGTTCGGGGTCGACCTCGGCTGATCATTATGATCAAAGGTGATTGTCGGCATTCTGGGATCGGGGGTACCTAGATCTGCCTGCCTGCGGCCCAGGACGCAGACTCGTCGGCGGCCCGGTACGGCCCAAGCTACAAGAACCCCAAGACAAGACCCTCGCGAGGGCCCCGGCCTCGCGAGGCAAGCGGCGCCAAGACCTCCAGGGGAGCAGCTCCCGGAGCATGCCTCCCGAGGAGCGGAGAATTCTATGCAAGCCTCCCGCCTCTGTGAGCCATGATGACCAAGGCCAGGCGAGCGCCAGCAGACGCAGAGAGGACAGTTTCCTCTTCGGTTCTAAGGGAGCAAGGATAAGCGCAGGTTCCCGAGCGTGGACCCAAAGCTTTCCATTCCGGTGCAACGAGACCAAGAACACGAGCTCGGCTGGACGCATGTCATCGTCTAGCCCACCACTACGTCATGGCCAGAAGCTTTGCAGGCAAAGACCACCTTTCGTCAGGATAAGATGTACTCCTTGTCCCCTTTCAAAATTGGCCGTTGTGGGATCCCTTCCCGCCTAAGCTATGAGGGAAGAGGACCAAGGCCACTATAAATATGGGCTAGCCATCACCGTAGAAGGGATCCCCCGATCGGACCCGAGACCAATCCATCCTCACCATCTGAGCCCTCGCGAGGCTGCTCATCCACTATACTAGTTCATCCTCTACCTCCTCGTGAGGCCAATCCACCAAAAGCAGGAGTAGGGTTTTACACCGCAAGGTGGCCCAAACCTGGGTAAATCTCTATGTCCATTCCTTCCACATGATCCAGCGTACTTAGCGAGATCAGGCCATGGGCATGGCGAGCTAGCTTCGTTGAGAAGCGAGATCCTTCGTTCACGCCCCTGAGTTCGAACCTTCTTGGGTCTACGGAGCCCTGAATCTGACATTTGGCGCGCCAGGTAGGGGCGTGTCAGAGCTCCGTTTCTTCATCAACCACGCTCCATTCTCACTCCGCCGTGCCTATGGCTGATGCTCGCCGAGTCCGCGCCGAGCACCGGGCCGCTCGCATCACTCAGATGGCACCCGTGGGCCATGGCATCCTGCGCCGCTCTGCCTCTCCCGTGGCTAACGCTGCCACTGACCCTGCTGCTCACGAGCAGCAGGACTCGTCGCTGCCACCCTCCATGCGGCGCGATGGCCACACCGCCACTCCTTCTCTCACTCCCGCCACGGTGTCATCCTCCCACGCTCGCCGCGGGCCGGCGAATTCGCAGGTTGTGCTGCTCATGGCGTGCGAGCTGCTGCGCTACCATCCCGCCGATGAGGGCTACGATGCCTCGCTCGGCCGCATCACCGAGCTCATCAACGCTGTCGGTGAGGCCCCGGCGCCCTCCCACTTGCTTCGTCCCCCGCCATCCCGCGCGGGTGACGTGGCCCATGGCGCGCCTCTTCCTCCTCTATGCGGCGCGACCCTGAGCCTAGGCACGACGCGCTCCCATGCGACCCACCGTGTGGGGCGCCGGCACGGGATGAGGCAAGCTGCCAGGTGGTGCAGTGGCCACAAGGTGACGCACGTGCGCTCCCCGCACCACCACGCCAGCATCAGGACCACGCACCACTGGAGGCAGCAGCGCGCGGACGTCAAGACCGAGCTCCCCTCACGCGTGCCACGCCTGTGAGTGCAGCACGCTACCGCGCGTTCACCCTAGAGCTGCGCCGCGTCGTCTGGCCCGGCAAGTTCAAACCGGACCTTCCGCCACGCTACGATGGCACCCCCGACCCTACGGAGTTCCTCTAGCTCTACTCGCTTAGCATCGAGGCAGCGAACGGTGACGACAAGGTCATGGCGAACTGGTTTCCCATGGCTCTCAAGGATGGCGTGCACTCCTCGCTCCTTCACCTCCTAGAGGGATTGATCTCCTCCTGGGATGAGCTTCGCGAGCGCTTCATCGCCAACTTCCAAGGCACTCGTGACCGCACCCCTGTAGTGAACGACCTGCGGTGCGTGAAGCAGCAGCCGGGCGAGACTCTGCACAAGTACATACAACGCTTCACGAATGTTCGCCTCAAGATCCCGAAGGGGTCGGATGAGGCCATCATCTCGGTGTTCACCGATGGCGTCAAGGACGTTAAGATGAAAGTGGAGCTTGCCATCCACGACGACTTGTGCTCGGCCCTGGAGATGTTCAACCTGGCGAACAAGTGTGCAAGGGACGAAGAGGGCCGCCTCTCCCTCCTTGAGCTTCTGGAGGACGACCTTGAAGACAAGAATGCCAAGGCTAAGGAGGCAAAGCGCAAGGGCCCCGCCGTGCTGGCAGCGGAGCCCGAGATGAAGCGCGGCCATGACCATGATGAGCCTCCCAGGGGCAACCGCCCATTTTGCGTCTTCCACAACGTACACAGCCACAACACCAACGACTGTCAGGAGCTCAGAGCACACCGTGATGGACGCCTTGGCCACCGCCCCGAGTGCGGCGACCGTGGCTATGGTCGTGGAGGAGGCCGCGGCGGAGGCCGCTGGGACAACCGCGACCCTCGACAGGACTGGCGCGACCAACCTCGCGAGGACCACTGGCTGGATCAGCCTCGCGACGGCCCCTGGCATGACCAGCCTCGTGAGGACCGTCCCCAGGGCAATGCCGGCCTCCCTCCACTACCACCGCCGCCAAGGAGAAATGACGACAACCGACAGGATGATGGGGCTGGGGGCTTCCAAGAACCCCGTGCGATCGCCTGCATCCTGGGTGGTGCCCAGGCCCCTGCCTCTAACCGCATCTTCAAGAAGTTCTCTCGTGAGGTGAACGCGGCCCTCCCGAAGATTGAACCCGCACGTCCCCTCAAGTGGTCACAGTACGCCATTACTTTCGATTCCAAGGACCACCTCAAGTGCTCGGCCGCCGCAGGCGCGCTTCCCATGCTCTGCACGCCCACCATCAGCAACGTCCTCGTCACCAAAACCCTCATCGATGGTGGCGCTGGGCTTAATGTCCTCTCTGTGGAAATGTTCGACACGCTCCAAGTGCCTTATGACCAACTCCTGCCCACCAAGCCTTTCTCAGGAGTGATTCATGGCTCCACCACACCCCTGGGGCAGGTGCGCCTTCCCGTCACCTTCGGCAAGCATGACAACTACCACACCAAGCTCATTGACTTCGACGTCGCCCACATCAGCCTCTCGTACAACGCCATCCTCGGGTACCCTGCCCTCGCCAAGTTCATGGCGGCAACCCACCATGGCTACAACAACCTCAAAATGCCAGGGTGCAGTGGCATCATCACGGTCGCCTGCAATGAGACGGACGTGGTCTGTTCTCTTGAGCATGCCTACCGTGCCGTTGTAGCCGAGAACTCTGACGATGTGGGCGGCGTCCTGCCTCCTAAGGCCACCCCCGCGAAGAAGAAGCAGCTCCTCCCCAAGGGTCGCCCGAAGACCAAGAAGCCCTCTGGCGGCACCTCAAGCCCCGCCCCTGCTGTCGGGGCACCCCTTCCTCCCGCATAGGAAGGCGCGCCCGACGCTTCCCTTGAGACGGGCTCGAGGGTTTCCATCTGGAGAGCCCCTGACCTGGCCAGTGCAACGAGGGAGGTGCTCGGGCAGCATTTGGAGGCGTGCTTTGATGCGCACCCCCACAAGCAAGGAGCAAGGCGCGAGGCGCCAGTGACACGAGAATTCATCACCAAGGCGATCGAGGAGCTTCAGGAGGCGTAGGCATTGCGTGGCGAGCATCGCCCCGCACCACCTAGTGCAGCTACGGCTCCAGACGAGGGTGGCGAGCTGCACGTCTGCGTCAACATCCCGGGCCTCAACAGGGACGCTTCACAGGATCTCTTCTGGCCATCACGTGTCGGCCATAGTGGGGGCTACCCCTGCAACTACGTCTGCATGCCGTTCGGCCTGCTAAACGTGGGCGCCTCATACCAGTGCCTGGCGCAGCGTGCTATGGCGTCTCACGAGGCCAGGCCCTCGGCGGTCGCGTCTCAGGA
The DNA here is from genome assembly GCA_011799875.1 of Thinopyrum elongatum. NCBI lineage: Eukaryota > Viridiplantae > Streptophyta > Magnoliopsida > Poales > Poaceae > Thinopyrum > Thinopyrum elongatum. The sequence continues at coordinate 298,861,111 of CM022297.1, read as the reverse complement.
GGTCCCAGATCCTCGCGAGCTCCCTGGGCCTCGTGAGTCCCCCAGGCCTCCGGAGCCACCTGCCTCATGAGGAGCAATCTCCATGGCACGCGTCTCCAGCTACCTCGACGCTTCTACAACACTGGTGCCAGGTGACTTTTTGGTTTGTTCTGTTGAGGGCACCCTTCGGACTGCATTATCCTCAAGCTGTCAGGGCTCGCCCCTGCAGCTGTATTGTTTTGTGCATGTATCAGAACTGGCTCTGCCTTTTATGAATTTCCTAAGTATTTCAACCTGCGTGCCTGGTGCTTCATCACCATGAATGTCGCTGTGCCCTCACAACCCCGCCCTCGACCGCCTCATGATTAAGGACTGGCATGGCGTCTGTGCTCGGGTCCATCCCTGCAGCGTCGATAAACCCAAGCGACCAAGCTCTGTCTCGCGGGCCAGCTCCCGTGTACGTCACCTCCCAGGGTCCTTGGTACCTTGTCCATGCGTGAAAAAATCGAGAGTGGGTGAGTCAGGGCGCGCGGCCCGGTTCATCCAACCGCAGTTCGGCGCTGCGCCGTCGCGGGAGCCGCACGCCGAGTGTCCTTCCTCGGGATTGTTGCATGAGAAGACTAAGCACGGCGTCTGTGCTCGGGTCCGTCCCTGCAGCATCAATAAACCCAAGCGACTGAGCTTTGTCTAGCGGGCCAGCCCTGTTCACGTCACCTCCTGGGGTCCTTGCTGTTCGGCCTTCTCATGCGATGGCCTCCGAAGGTTCATCGGCGTAGGTCACTCCACCACACAGGCTTTGTAAGCGTGCTACACACGAGAAGATTTAGGCACAACCCGCCTTGAGGTAGGGCCTCGTGAGTCCCACGCTGGCTCACGGGTGCCCAGATACACCTCCTCCAGTTCTGCCATGCCAGTCACGCGTACGAACAAAATAGGGTTGTACACACCCAGAGACTCTAACACAGAGCTCCCATCCCATGCCAAGTGGAAGCCCCATGCTCCACGCTGGCAGACGACATGGTCGAACAGAGACTATGCCCACGCCCAAGTGGAAGCCCCATGCTCCGCGCTGGCGGACGACACGATCGAGCAGCGACTATGCCCACGCCCAAGTGGAAGCCCCATGCTCCGCGCTGGCGGATAAACAACTGAGGGCGCCCTAGCGGCTGCACCAACCTCAGGATAGCCTTTCGGCTCTTCACGTGGCCCTGTCACACAGCATTCCCCTGGGATGCGTGTGCGAGGGGGCTGGACACGGGGGCTACACTCAGGCCAAGCCTGGCACATGCCACCTCATCAGGTCCCTTGTATCTGGTCTTCTCGTGCACCTCCCAAGCGAAGGTTGGCGAGGAAAGGTATGGAGGGCTCCGGATTAACCTCGCCGCCACCCATGTTTCCTTCATGAGGGTTGCTCACACATCAAGGGGGACCCATGAGCATCGCGACTCAGGGGCCTCACTAGTCATGTAGCCCCTCGCCCCTTGGTTTCGTCCTGGTGATCCGGACGCCCCAACGGCGGTCACGGTATGCGCGGGGCTGGGCCCTGCCGACGCAGAGCACTGAGGCAAACAAGAAGGAAACTAAGCACAAAAAGGAAATCACGGAGTCCAAACAGTTATTATAGGCACCAAATGTTCTGCGAATTCAAACAAAGTCTTACGCCTCCACGAGGCATGATAAGTGTCGCAGGGTAAAATCTAGGAGGAGGGCTCATCGTCGCCATCGCCGCCGCTCGTCCCAGTCGCGGCAAGCTTATCGTCAACATCGTTGTCACAGTTGTCGCCGCCACTTGCCTCCACCACAAGGGGCTCGGCGTCAGGGATGCAGGTGAACTTCTTCAGTAGCATGTCCGCATGGCCCTCCACAGCTGTTGCAGCGGCGGCACGGGACTCGGGAGCAACCGGGCCAACCACCGCATCGAAATCGAAGCCAGGATCCTAGAGGTAGAGGTGGCTAAAGACACGTGTCGCCGCCTCGGAGAAGAGAGAGCGGCACTTGTCTTCGAGGAAGGAGTCCACCTTGGCAGCGGCACCTTCGAGCTCCACGACAAGCCTGGAGGAGAGCCCCGTGTAGCCACCTTCGGGAGGCGCGAGCGGATCCTTGAAGCCTCCCCTGCAGATCAACTATAGCCCCTAGCGAGCCCTGAGCTCGAGGGAGGGAAAGGCGTCGTGCTCCGCGGCCGCCTTTTTCTCGGCAGCGACAAGGGTCTTCTCCCTGGCATCCAGCTGGGCCGTCGCCTCGGAGATGTGCTGGGCATGGGACGTCTGGGCTTCGACCACCTCCTCCTTCAGCTTGGCCAGACGCTCATGTTCCGCGGCCTAATCAACAGTCACCTGGGACAGCACGGAGTCACGATCAGCGAGCTTCGCTTCGCGGGCCTTGAGGTCCTCCTCCCGCTGTTGGAGCCGTTGTGTGTGCGCGGCTTGCTCCTCCTGAAGGGCCTTCAGATTGGCCTCTGCCTTGCCGCAGCCCTTCACGGCAGACGCTGCCTCAATCAGCACCGCTCGCGAGCCGCCTTGGCATCGGCGGCCTCCTTCCTGCTTTCCGCGGTGGCAGCTTCGGCCCGGTCCCAAGCCATCCTGGTGGCTGTGTCGGCCTGGGGCCACCCTGAAACAAGCCCTAGACACTCCCTCGTGAGGCACCTGTCGGCGTCTTGGAGGTCAGCCCGGATCCGACCAAGCGCGATGTAGGCCTCATCCAAGGCCCAGGGCCTGATCAGGGGGCCGCAGTTCGCGAGCACGAGGGCCTGACAAGGAGGTGGCACCAGCACGTTGGCAGACATTGTGGCCAAGGAGGCAGTGGTGTTGACGGCTTGGGGCGCCGGAGGCTCCAGGCTCTCCTTGGGTACGACGAGAGTGGACGACTTCACAGCCTGCTGGCCCACGGGGGCTGGATCCTCCTGAAGCTGCATTGCTGTGTCCTCAGGGGCGGATCTCGCTGGAGGGGGGCAAGGGATCGCCCCCTCCACCAGCACCGGGGTTGCCGTAGCCGCGACAAGGAGTGTCGCCTCATGGACCCCTGTGCCCTCGGCGGTCAGTCCCCCGAGCGGCGCCGGTGAAGCACCAAGGGCAGGCGGTACGACCGCGTGCTCGGGCGCGATGCCGCCTGAGCGCCCAGGGACCACGCTGGGCTGGCGTGACGTGTTGGGGAACGTTGCATGGGAAACAAAATTTCCTACGCTCACCAAGATCAATCTAGGAGATGACCATCTACGAGAGGAGAGATTGGATCTACATACCCTTGTAGATCGCTAAGCGGAAGTGTTAAGAAACGCGGTTGATGTAGTCGAACGTCTTCGCGATCCAATCACGATCCGTCCCGCGAACTTCGATCCAAGTGCAGAACGGATGGCACCTCCGCATTCAACACACGTAAGACTTGATGACGCCTTCACCTCCTCGATCCAGCGAGCGATGGTGAAGTAGTAGCTCGAGTCCTCCGACAGCACGACGGCGTGGTGGCGGTGGTGGTGGAGAAATCTTGGCAAAGCTTCGCTAAGCACTACGGAGAAGAAGAGGGATGCGAGGGAGAGGAGAGGCAGCGCCGTGGCGTGGAGATGTGCTCAAGGGGTGCGGCTGCCCTCTCTCTACCTCTCTATATATAGGAGAAGGGAGGAGGAGGTGGCGTCCCTAGGGTTTCCCCTAGGGGGGGCGGCGGCCAGGGCAAATGGGATCTCCCCTAGGGTGAATTGCCCCCCAAGCCGGGTGGAGGGAAACCCTAGAGGGGGTGCCCCTGCTCTCTTGGTCATGTGGGAATGGGTGAGGGGGGCGCACAGCCCCTTAGTGGGCTGGTTTTCCCCCTCCCCTTGGCCCATGAGGCCTCCCAACACATGTCGGGACCCCCCGAAACCCCTTTCGGTCATGCTGGTCATCACCCGGTACCCCCGAAACAATTCCGGACTCCAATACCCGTCATCCAATATATCAATCTTCACCTCCGGACCCTTTCGGAGTTCCTTGTCATGTCCGGGATCTCATCCAGGACTCTGAACAACCTTCGGTAACCACCATAATGACTCAACTATATTTATATCGTCACCAAACGTTAAGTGTGTAGACCCTGCGGGTTGGAGAACTATGCAGACATGACCGAGACACATCTACGGTCAATAACCAATAGCGGGACCTGGATGCCCATATTGGTTCCTACATATTCTATGAAGATCTTATCGGTCGAACCTCGATGTCAAGGATTCAGCTAATCCCGTATGCAGTTCCCTTTGTCTATCGGTATGTTACTTGCCCGAGATTCGATCGTCGGTATCTCCATACCTAGTTCAATCTCGTTACCGGCAAGTCTCTTTACTCGTTCCATAATACAAGATCCCGTGGCTAACCCATTAGTCACATTGCTTGCAAGCTTCTTGTGATGTTGTATTACCGAGTGGGCCCTGAGATACCTCTCCGTCATACGGAGTGACAAATCCCAGTCTTCATCCATGCCAACTCAACAGACACCCTCGGAGATACCTGTAGAGCACCTTTATAGTCACCCAGTTACATTGCGACGTTTGGTACACACAAGGTACTCCTTCGGTGTCAGTGAGTTGCATGATCTCATGGTCATAGGAACATATACTTGACATGCAGAAAATGATAGCAATAAACTTGACACGATCACATGCTACATTTTTAGTTTGGGTCTTGTCCATCACATCATTCTCCCAATGATGTGATCCCATTATCAAATGACAACTCATGTCCATGGCTAGGAAACCATAGCCATCTTTGATCAACGAGCTAGTCCGATAGAGGCTTACTAGAGACTTGTTGTTGTCTATGTATCCACACATGTATCTGAGTTTCTGATCAATACAAATCTAGCATGGATAATAAACGATTATCATGAACAAGGAAATATGATAATAACCAATTTATTATTGCCTCTAGGGCATATTTCCAACAGTCTCCCACTTGCACTAGAGTCAATAAACTAGTTCACATCGCCATGTGATTAACACTCATAGTTCACATCGCCATGTGACTAACACCCAAAGAGTTTACTAGAGTCAATAATCTAGTTCACATCACCATGTGATTAACACTTAATGAGTTCTGGGGTTTGATCATGTTATGCTTGTGAGAGAGGTTTTAGTCAACGGGTCTGCAACATTCAGATCCATATGTACTTCGCAAATATCTATGTCATATTGTAGATGCTACTACCACGCTCCACATGGAGCTATTCCAATTGGTTGCTCCACTATACGTATCCGGTTTGCTACTCAGAGTCATCCGGATAGGAGTTAAAGCTTGCATCGACGTAACCCTTTACGCTGAACTCTTTATCACCTCCATAACCGAGAAACATTTCCTTATGCCTCAAAGGACAATTTTGACTGCTGTCCAGTGATCCACTCCTGGGTCACTTTTGTACCCCCTTGCCAGACACATGGCAAGGCACACCGTAGGTGCGGTACACAGCATGGCATATCGTATAGAGCCTATGACTAAGGCATAGGGGATGACCTTCGTCCTTTCTCTTCTTCTGCCATGGTCGAGCTTTGAGTCTCACTCAACTTCACACCTTACCACTCAGGCAAGAACTCCTTCTTTGACTGATCCATTTTGAACTCCTTCAAAATCATGTCAAGGTATGTGCTCTGTGAAAGTCTTATCAGGCGTCTTGATCTATTTCTATAAAACTTGATGCCCAATATGTAAGCAGTTTTATCCAGGTCTTCCTTTGAAAAACACCTTTCAAACAACCCTTTATGCTTACCAGAAATTCTACATCATTTTCGATCAACAATATGTCATCCACATATACTTATCAGAAATGGTGTAGTGCTCCCACTCACTTTCTTGTAAATACAAGTTTCTTGCAAACTTTGTATAAACCCAAAAACTTTGATCACCTCATCAAAGCGTATGTTCCAACTCCGAGATGCTTGCTCCATTCCATAGAAGGATCACTGGAGCTTGCATACCTTTTAGCATCCTTAGGATCGACAAAACCTTCTGGTTGTATCACATACAACCTTTCCTCACGGAAACCATCAAGGAAACTTTGTTTTGACATCCATCTGCCAGCTTTCGTAAATAAAAATGCAGCAACTGTTAATATAATTCCAACAGACTTTAGCATCGCTATGAGTGAGAAAGTCTCATCATAGTCAACTCCTTGAACTTGTCGGAAACTTCTTTGCAACAAGTCGAGCTTCATAAATGGTGATATTACCATCAACGTCTGTCTTCTTCTTAAAGATCCATTTATTCTCAATGACTTGCCGATCAACGGGGAAGTCCACCAAAGTCCATACTTTTTTCTCATACATGGATCCTATCTCGGATTTCATGGCTCCTAGCCATTTGTTGGAATCCGGGCCCACCATCGCTTCTCCATAGCTCGTAGGTTCATCGTTGTCCAACAACATGACCTTTAAGACAGGGTTACCGTACCACTCAGAAGTTGTACGCACCCTTGTCGACCTACAAGGTTCGACTGTAACTTGATCTGAAGCTTCATGATCATCATCATTAGCTTCCTCTTCAACTGACATAGGTGCCACAGAAACATCTTTCTGTGCTGTGCTACTCTCTGGTTGAAGTAAAGGTTCAACAACCTTATCAAGTTCTATCTTCCTCCCACTCAATTCTTTCGAGAGAAACTTTTTCTTGAGAAAGCACCCGTTCTTAGCGACAAACACTTTACCCTTGGATCTAAGATAGAAGGTATGCCCAATCATCTCCTGTGGGTATCCTATGAAGATCCATTTGTCCGCTTTGGGTTCGAGCTTATCAGGCTGAAGCCTTTTCACATAAGCATCGCAGCCCCAAACCTTAAGAAACGACAACTTAGGTTTCTTGCCAAACCACAGTTCATACAGTGTCGTCTCCACGGACTTAGATGGTGCCCTATTTAAAGTGAATGTAGCTGTCTCTAATGCATAACCCCAAAATGATAGTGGTAGATCGGCAAGAGACATCATAGAACGCACCATATCCAATAAGGTACGATTACAATGTTCGGACACACCATTACGCTGTGGTGTTCCAGGTGGTGTCAACTGTGAAACAATTCCACATTGTCTTAAGTGATTGCCAAACTCATAACTCAGATATTCTCCCCTTCAATCGGATCGTAGGAATTTAATCTTCTTATTACGATGATTCTCAACTTCACTCTGAAATTGCTTGAACTTTTCAAACGTTTCAGACTTATGCTTTATTAAGTAAATATACCCATATCTACTCAAATCATCGGTGAAGGTGAGGAAACAATGATATCCACTGCACGCGTCAACACTCATCGGACCGCACACATCAGCATGTATGATTTCCAACAAGTCACTTGCCCGTTCCATAGTTACGAAAAACGGGGTTTTAGTCATCTTGCCAATGAGGCATGGTTCGTATGTGTCAAGTGATTCAAAATCAAGTGACTCCAAAAGTCCATCAGCATGGAGTTTCTTCATGCGCTTTACGCCAACATGACCTAAGCGGCAGCGCCACAAGAAAGTGGTATTATCATTATCAAATCTACATCTTTTGGCCTCAATGTTATGAACATGTGTATCACTACGATCGAGATTCAATAAACCTTTCACATTGGGTGCATGACCATAGAAGGTATTATCCATGTAAACAGAATAACCATTTATTCTTTCACTTAAATGAATAACCGTATTGCAATAAACATGATCTAATCATGTTCATGCTCAACGCAGACACCAAATAACATTTATCTAGGTTCAACACTAATCTCGAAGGTAGAGGGAGCGTGCGATGGTGATCACATCAACCTTGGAAACACTTCCAACACACATCATCACCTCGCCCTTAGCTAGTCTCCGTTTATTCCGTAGCTTTTGTTTCGAGTTACCAATAATAGCAACTGAACCGGTATCTAATACCCAGGTGCTACTAGGAGTACTAGTAAGGTACACATCAATAACACGTATATCAAATATACTTTTGTTGAAGTTGACAGCCTTCTTATCTACCAAGTATTTGGGGCAGTTCCGCTACTAGTTACTATTCCCCTTACAATAGAAGCACTTAGTCCCGGGTTTGGATTTAACCTTGGGTTTCTTCACTGGAGCAACAACTCTCTTGCCATTCATGAAGTTTCCCTTCTTTCCGTTGCTCTTCTTGAAACTAGTGGTTTTGTTAACCATCAACACTTGATGCTCCTTCTTGATTTCTACCTTCGCGGCTTTAAGCACCGCAAACATCTCCGGGATCATCTCCATCCCTTGCATGTCATAGTTCATCACGAGGCTCCAGTAGCTTGGTGATAGTGACTGGAGAACTTTGTCAATCACTATCTTATCTGGAAGATTAACTCCCACTTGATTGAAGCGATTGTTGCATCCAGACATTCTGAGCACATGCTCACTGGCTGAGCTATTCTCCACCATCTTGTAGGCAAAGAACTGGTCAGAGGTATCATACCTCTCAATACGGGCATGAGCCTGAAATACCAATTTCAGCTCTTGGAACATCTCATATGTTCCATGGCGTTCAAAACGTCTTTGAAGCCCCGATTCTGAGCCGTAAAGCATGGCGCACTAAACTATGAAGTAGTCATCAGAATGTGTCTGCCAGATGTTCACAACATCCACAAACGACGCTAGAGGGGTTGGCACACCGAGCGGTGCATCAAGGACATAAGCCTTCTGTGTAGCTGTGAGGACAATCCTCAGACTACGGACCTAGTCTGCATAATTGCTTACAATATCTTTCAACTTAGTCTTTCTCTAGGAACATATTAAAACTGGGAGCTATAACGCGAGCTATTGATCTACAACATAAATTTGCAAAGGTAACTTAGACTATTGTTCATGATAAAAGAGTTCAATTAATCATATTACCTAAGAACTCCCACTCAAATCAACATCCCTCCGGTTGTCCGAGTGTAACACGATCCAAATTCACCAACCCAAGTCCGATCATCACGTGAGATGAGGTGGTTTCAATGGTGAACATCTCCATGTTGATCATATCTACTATATGACTCGTGTTCGACCTTTCGGTCTCTTGTGTTCCGAGGCCATGTCTGTACATGCTAGGCTCATCAAGTTTAACCCAAGTGTTCCACATGTGCAACACTGTCTTGCACCCGTTGTATGTGAACGTAGAGTCTATCACACCTGATCATCACGTGGTGCTTTGAAACGATGAACTTTCACAACAGTGCACACTTGGGGAGAACACAATTTTATCTTGAAATTTTAGTGAGGGATCACCTTATAATGCTACTGTCGTCCTAAACAAAATACGATGCATAAAAGGATTAACATCACATGCAAATCATAAGTGACATGATATGGCCATCCACTTGTGCTTTTGATCTCCATCTCCAAAGCACCGGCATGATCTCCATCGTCACCGGCATGACACCATGATCTCCATCATCGTGTCGCCATCGAGGTTGTCACGCCAACCATGCTTCTACTACTATTGCTACCGCTTAGCGGTAAAGTAAAGCATTACATAGCACTTAATGATTGACACGCAGGTCATACAATAATTAAAGACAACCCTATGGCTCCTGTCGGTTGCCGTATGCATCGACATGCAAGTCGATATAAACTATTACAAACATGATCATCTCATACATCAAATATATCTCATCATGTCTTTGGCCATATCATATCACAACATACCCTGCAAAAACAAGTTAGACGTCCTCTAATTGTTGTTGCAAGTTTTACGTGGCTTCTAAGGGTATCTAGAAATAACGATTCTTACTTACGCAAAGCCACAACGGTGATATGCAAGTTGCTATTTAACCTTCTACAAGGACCGCCTTTGTCGAATCTGATTCAACTAAGGTGGGAGAGACAGACACCCGCCAGCCATCTTTATGCAACAAAGTCACATGTCTGTCAATGGAACCGGTCTCATGTACGTGGACATGTAAAGTTGGTCTGGGCCGCTTCATCCCACAATACCGCTGAATTAAGAAAAGACCAAGGAAGGAAGCAATCTGAATATCAACGCCCACAAACTCCTTTGTGTTCTACTCGTGATGTCATCTACGCATAGACCTAGCTCATGATGCCACTGTTGGGGAACGTTGCATGGGAAACAAAAATTTCCAACACTCACCAAGATCAATCTAGGAGATGACCATCTACAAGAGGGGAGATTGGATCTACATACCCTTGTAGATCGCTAAGCGGAAGTGTTAAGAATTGCGGTTGATGTAGTCAAACATCTTCGCGATCCAATCACGATCCGTCCCGCGAACTCCGATCCAAGTGCCGAACGGATGGCACCTCCACATTCAACACACGTACAGCTTGATGACGCCTTCACCTCCTCGATCCAGCGAGTGATGGTGAAGTAGTAGCTCGAGTCCTTCGGCAGCACGACGGCGTGGTGGTGGAGAAATCTGGGCAGAGCTTCGGTAAGCACTACGGAGAAGAAGAGGGATGCGAGGGAGAGGAGAGGCAGCGCAGTGGCGTGGAGATGTGCTCAAGGGGTGTGGCTGCCCTCTCTCTACCTCTCTATATATAGGGGAAGGGAGGAGGAGGTGGCACCCCTAGGGTTTCCCATAGGGGGCGGCGGCCAGGGCAGATGGGATCTCCCCTAGGTTGACATGCCCCCCAAGCCGGGTGGAGGGAAACCCTAGAGGGGGGCGCCCCACCTCTCCTGGTCACGTGGGAAAGGGTGAGGGGGGTGCACAGCCCCTTAGTGGGCTGGTTTGCCCTCTCCCCTTGGCCCATGAGGCCCCCCAACACTTGCCGGGACCCCCCGAAACCCCTTTCAGTCATGCTGGTCATCACCCGGTACCCCCGGAACAATTCCGGACTCCAATACCCTTTGTCCAATATATCAATCTTCACCTCCGGACCCCTCCGGAGTTCCTCGTCATGTCCGGGATCTCATCCGAGACTCCAAAAAACCTTTGGTAACCACCATAATGACTCAACTATACTTATATCATCACCAAATGTTAAGTGTGTAGACCCTGTGGGTTCGAGAACTATGCAGACATGACCGACACACCTCTACGGTCAATAACCAATAGCGGGAATTGGATGCCCATATTGGTTCCTACATATTCTATGAAGATCTTATCGGTCGAACCTCGATGTCAAGGATTCAACAAATCCCGTATGCAGTTCCCTTTGTCTATCGGTATGTTACTTGCCTGAGATTCGATCGTCGGTATCTCCATACCTAGTTCAATCTCGTTACCGGCAAGTCTCTTTACTCGTTCCGTAATACAAGATCCCGTGGCTAACCCATTAGTCACATTGCTTGCAAGCTTCTTGTGATGTTGTATTACCGAGTGGGCCCTGAGATATCTCTCCATCATACGGAGTGACAAATCCCAGTCTTGATCCATGCCAACTCAACAGACACCCTCAGAGATACCTGTAGAGCACCTTTATAGTCACCCAGTTATGTTGCGACGTTTGGTACACACAAGGTACTCCTCAGGTGTTAGTGAGTTGCATGATCTCATGGTCATAGGAACATATACTTGACATGCAGAAAATGATAGCAATAAACTTGACATGATCACATGCTATGTTTTTAGTTTGGGTCTTATCCATCACATCATTCTCCCAATGATGTGATCCCGTTATCAAATGACAACTCATGTCCATGGCTAGGAAACCATAGCCATCTTTGATCAACGAGCTAGTCCGATAAAGGCTTACTAGGGACATGTTGTCTATGTATCCACACATGTATCTGAGTTTCCGATCAATACAATTCTAGCATGGATAATAAACGATTATCATGAACAAGGAAATATGATAATAACCAATTTATTATTGCCTCTAGGGCATATTTCCAACAGGACGCACTCCCGCGCCCGCCGCGGCCGTGACCAGAGGCTGACGGTGCCCTCAGCACAGGGGGCTCCTTTGGCTCAGTGCTCACCTTCTTCTTCTTCGTCATGTCGCCACTCCTGGTCATCAAGAGGGGAGTGTTGTGAGCACAGTTGCAATCTATGCTTGACCAAAAGCAAGGAAAGTTACTTACTTCTCAGGTGCAATCCACTTCCTCTTCTTCTCCTTCTCGGCGAATGTCGGGACGCCCCTGCTCTTCTTCGGTGTGGCCTTGGCCACGTCCAGGGGGCGGGCGGGGTGCTCCTCGATGGGCCCCGGTGTGGCACTACCGTCTGGGGAGGTGAAGAGGTCATGCTGAGAGGTCGCGGCCGGTGGGCCATGTCCGCCCCAGCAGCGACCGCCCCGTCTCCCATTCGCGATTCGGGCGGGGACGGGACCGACGTCTTGACCACCCTGCTGGAGCATGGGGATCCCTCCGGAACGGGCGCAGCCGCACCTTTTCCTAAGGCCGCCCAGCCAGACGCTCGCGTGGTCCGAGGAGCGGTCCCTGACCGCTTGAGGACCCTGGTGGAGCGCGGGGAGTCCGCGACCGGGGGCTCATCTGAGTCATCATCGTCTTCAAGGTTGCGGAGGAGCTTGCTCTGCGACGGGGGGGACACTTCCTCCAGGTCGTCTTCCTCAGTCTCCTCCGAGTCCTCTTGGCCGCCACTGTCGCCAGAGGACACCAGCACAGGGGAGTTGGGTTGCTCGGACGGCATGAGCCCCAGCTAATTAAAGGCGAGCATGGTGGCGACCAGTTCCCTCCTATCGTCGCGGTGGTACAACGGGGTGTAGGCCTCGGAGAGATCCCCTGGATCGCCATTGAGCAGGGCGGCCAGGGCCCTGTCCAGCTCCTCGCCGGTCAGGCTGGCATGGCATAGCCTCATGTCATCCCTCGTGCCCTGGAATTCCCACAAGGGCCTCGTGTGCGACTGGAGTGGCGCCAGGCGCTGTGTCAAGAACTCCTTCATGATCATTCCCCCCGTCAACAGTTTGGCCTCCATATCCGAGGATATCCTCTTCAGGACGGGCTCCACCTGGGAGTCGGTGAGCTTTGCAGAGCCCCACTTCTGGAGCCGCTCGGGCAGCGATGTCGGCAGCTCCTGGCGCGGGTTGAGACCCTTGGTGTCCAGGAAGACCCAACGGTGCCGGAAGCCCTCCACCTTCTTCCCGGCCTTCAAGAGCACATTCCCCTTGTGGACCACGATGAAGGAAACGCAAGCAGAGCGCTGCGTCCGGTCATGTAGCCGCAAGCTGAAGAAATGGCGAAAGAGCGCCACGGAGGGCCTCACGCCCACGAAGGCCTCGCAGTAGAAGGCGAAGATAGACAAGAGGAGGATGGAGTTGGGCTGGAGATGGAGAGCATGGATCCTGTAGTGACTGAGGACGGCGCAGAAGAACTCCGAGAAGGGCGAGACAAGCCCCGTGAAGATGCTGTGGAGGAAGAAGGGATAGACCGTCTGCGCTAAGGTGCTACGCTCTGCGGAGCCGGCCTAGATCAAGGTCTCGCCCCATTCATTGTCCTCGCTCGCCGTCTGTGGGAGCACGGGGCCAAGATGCCCCTCCTCGGAGATGGAGGACACGTCGAGTGCTGGCGAAGGAGAGGAGGAGGTTGCGGCCTGGACCGCGGGCTTTGACTTCCCGGGTGCCATTCGTGGGGTCGCCGATGGTGGAGAAGGAGAAGGAAGGGGGCAGAGTTGCGATTGGATTTGGAGAAGCTTTTGGCTGGAGGAGGGGATCAGGAGCAAGGCGAGGGTGAGCAATGATGGCCCTGCGGTGTGTGCCAGTCTTTTGTCAGCCTAGGCAGTTGCCGAGGCGACGTGGGGAAGTGGAGGCGCCCGCGCCTCGTCGTGCGCCATGCGTCGAGCCTGGCCCACAGGCAATTGGGGCCAGCGTCGCTTCGCCCTTGCCCCTTGGCTTCGCCTCGAAGCTAGCTCGAGTGCGCCTTGGGCCCGGGGGCTTCTGTCGGTGTTCTGGGATTGGGGGTACCCAGATCTGCCTGCCTGCGGCCCAGGACGCAGACTCATCGGCAGCCTGGTACGACCCAAGCTACAAGACCCCCAAGACAAGACCCTCGCGAGGGCCCTGGCCTCGCGAGGCAAGCGGCGCCAAGACCTCCAGGGGAGCAGCTCCCCGAGCCTGCCTCCCGAGGAGTGGAGAATTCTATGCAAGCCTCCCGCTTCCGTGAGCCATGACGACCAAGGCCAGGCGGGCGCCAGCGGGCGCAGAGGGGACAGTTTCCTCTTCGGTGCTAAGGGAGCAAGGACAGGCGCAGGTTCCCGAGGAAGGCCCCAAAGCTTTCCATTCTGGTGCAATGAGACCAAGACCATGAGCTCGGCAGGACGCATGTCATCGCCGAGCCCACCGCTGCGTCATGGCCAGAAACTTTGCAGGCGAAGACCACCTTTTGATAGGATAAGATGTACTCCTTGTACCCTTTCAAAATTGGTCATTGTGGGATCCCTTCCTGTCTAAGCTATGAGGGAAGAGGACCAAGGCCACTATAAATATGGACTAGCCATCACCGTAGAAGGGATCCCCCGATTGGACCCGAGACCAATCCATCCTCACCATCTGAGCCCTCGCTATGCTGCTCATCCACTGTACTAGTTCATCCTCTACCTCCTCATGGGGCCAATCCACCAAAAGCAGGAGTAGGGTTTTACACCGCAAGGTGGCCCGAACCTGGGTAAATCTCTGTGTCCATTCCTTCCGCACGATCCAGTGTACTTAGCGAGATCAGGCCATGGGCATGGTGAGCTAGCGTCGTTGAGAAGCGAGATCCTTCGTTCAAGCCCCAGAGTTCGAACCTTCTTGGGTCTGTGGAGCCCTGAATTCGACAGTGATCGGCGTGTCTATCCATGCTACCTGAGTTGGCAACTACCTAATGGAATTGATTTCCTGTAGGGCCCGCTTACGCTGGTTGTTGGACGTAAATGTCTCATAAATCATCATGACCTCGTCTTCATCCGAGGTTTCTTCTGCACGATGGGAGGTGCCTGCAAGAAGGGTGGGTCATCCTTTAGCCACTTGCCTTATCACCCAATAGTCACGAAGGCTGTGGGTTGGGTAAGAATTAACCAGAAGAGCATGTACCGAGCATGGTTTATTCAGGAGGCCATCCAGGGTAGTCCCGAAGGGGCATGTGTTTTTTTTTTCTTCCCAGGTCACTCGGCCGGTGAGTTTCACTTGCTGGACTTGCGCCGAGGTGCGGGTCTGTCGTGTTTTGAGTTGTACTCACAGATCGAATCTGTATTTTCCCAGCCTGCCAAGCGTCTTCGATGGCGCAAGATTTGGATACTATATCAGATAGTTCCGGGAGTGTCTGGACACAACGGCGTGCGAGGACATTCGAAATGCCTCTATCCTTGCATCTGTGCTGAAAGGCTGTTATAATATCCGAGTCCTGGTAGTTTGGTATCTTGTTCTTGACAGACAAGAACCTGGCCCAGAACTGTCTGATTGACTCGTCAGGGAGTTGCTGCACATAGGCCAGATCCCAGACATCCGGAGGTCCGGAATTACTGGGATAGTACTCGATGTGTGAGGTGGGTGGGTGAGTTTTGATCTCTAGGGATCATGGGCCCGAAACCCCAGCAACCTTACCATGTGTCAGATCTATGGCCATAATACTGGTCGAGCTGATTTGAATATCAGTTTCACCGGCTTCCTCTTGTCGACCGTTGACTGAGTCACTTTCTAAGAAGTATCGCATCCCCTCATCTTTCAAGGAGGGTTCGGCGGGGGCCGGAGAGGGGTCACGGGTCACCTCGAGCTCGTGGAGGAGGAAAGGTGTTTCTATGACGGGAGCTTTGAGCGTGGGAATCACGCCCATGAACTGAGAAATGCTGAACGTTGATCTAATCGGTCCTTCCATCGATCGCATAGCGGAACTCTCAATGAAAGCACCAGTGTCGGTGTAAAAACCGGCAGACCTTGAGGTAGGGGGTCCCGAGCTGTGGATCTTGGACAGACGATATTTACCCAGGTTCAGGCCCTCTTAACGGAGGTAAAACCCTACGTCCTGCTCTTGTTTATATTGATGAGGATTTTACAAGTACAGGGTTGATCTACCTCGAGATCTTCAGATGTGTTCTTACTCTAGGGCTAGGCGAATGGGATTGTGTTGATGTCCCCTCTACGGGCTAAACTCCTTGGCTTATATACATGCCAGGTAGAGTATCTAGGGTTACAAGGTCGGTATCCTGGCGTAGAGGTTGTAGAAGAAGTCTTGGAGTATACGGCGAGTCTTCTATAGACGTGGTCTTGATCTTCTCCCCAACGTGTGGCCCCCAGAGTCCATCTTGAGATGAATGAGGGCCCTTCGGCCCATCCCGAAGAGCATGGACCGGCTAGGTTGGTACCCCCTAGCTCAGGATAGCTTCATATGGCACTTAACCAGCCTGCATGCCCGGGATGCTCCATTTCAGTTGAACTGCACAAAAACTTTGGGTGGTTCATTTTTTCAACCGCCTCTTTCTTGTCTGCAATGTAGAATTTTGGCGAGCTACAGGACCAAGATGAGCCAGTAAACTAGTTGGATGAATGTAGTGGCCAAGTTTCTCAAACCTCTCGCGGCATCAAGTCCACTATTGCTACTTCTTGAGCTTGCGTTGGTTTTTCCCTTGAAGAGCAAAGGGTGATGCAACAAAGTAGAGATAAGTATTTCCCTCAGTTTGAGAACCAAGGTATCAATCCAGTAAGAGGTACACGCAAGCCTCCAATCTATGCACCTGCACAAACAATCAAACACTTGCACCCAACGCGATAAAGGGGTTGTCAATCCCATCACGGTCACATGCAAGGATGAGATCTGATAGAGATAGATATAAAAGATTACTAAAACGTAAAACAAAATAAAAGTAAATAAATTGCAGCAAGGTATTTTTGGGTTTTTTGGTTTATAGATCTGAAAATATATGATGGAAAATAGACCCGGGGGCCATAGGTCTCACTAGAGGCTTCTCTCTTGAAAGAAAACAATGCGGTGGGTGAAAAAATTACTGTTGAGCAATTGATAGAAAAGCGCAAAGTTATGATGATATCCAAGGCAATGATTATGAATATAGGTATCACGTCCGTGTCAAGTAGACAGACTCCTGCCTGCATCTACTACTATTACTCCACACATCGACCTCTATCCAACATGCATCTAGAGTATTAAGTTCATAAGAACGGAGGAATGCCTTAAGTAAGATGACATGATGTAGAGGGATAAACTCAAGAAATATGATGAAAACCCCATCTTTTTATCCTTGATGGCAACAATACAATACGTGCCTCGCTACCCCTACTTTGTCACTGGGTGAGGACACCACAAGATTGAACCCAAAACTAAGCACCTCCCCCATTGCAAGAAGAACCAATCTAGTTGGCTAAACCAAAACGGATAATTCGAAGAGAAATACAAAGATATCAAATCATGCATATAAGAATTCAGAAAAGACTTAAATAATATTCATAGATAATCTGATCATAAATCCACAATTCATCGGATCTCGACAAACACACCGCAAAAGAATATTACATCGGATAGATCTCCAAGAACATCGAGGAGAACATTGTATTGAAGATCAAAGAGAGAGAAGAAGCCATCTAGCTACTAGCTATGGACCTGTAGGTCTGTGGTAAACTACTCACGCTTCATCGGAAGGGCAATAGGGTTGATGTAGAAGCCCTCCATGATCGAATCCCCCTCCGACAGGATGCCAGAAAAGGCCCCAAGATGGGATCTCACGGGAACAGAAGGTTACGGTGGCGGAAAAGTATTTCGATGGACTCTTGTGGTCGTTTGGGAAAATTTGGAAATTTATAGTGCTTGATTTAGGGTTAGGGGACTCCCGAGGGGCCAACAAGCCCTCAGGGCGCCCCCTAGGGCGCACCCCTGAGGCTTGTGGCCTCCTCGGGGATCTTCTGGCCCTCTCTCCAAGTTACGTGGGTGTCTTCTGGTCTAAGAAAAATCATTGCGAAAGTTTTATTCCGTTTGGACTCCGTTTGATATTTCTTTTCTGTAAAACTCAAAAAGAAGGAAATAACAGAAACTGGCACTATGCTCTAGGTTTATAAGTTAGTCCCAAAAATAATATAAAATAGCATATTAATGCATCTAAAACATCCAAAACAGATAATATAATAGCATGGAACAATAAAAAATTATAGATACATTGGAAACGTATCAAGCATCCCCAAGCTTAATTCCTACTCGTCCTCGAGCAGGTAAATGATAAAAATAGAATTTTTTATGTGGAATGCTACCTAACATATTTATGCATGTAATTTTCTTTATTGTGGCATGAATATTCAGATCCATAAGATTCAAAACAAACGTTTAATATTGACATAAAAACAATAATACTTCAAGCATACTAATAAAGAAATCATGTCTTCTCAAAATAACATGGCCAAAGAAAGTTATCCCTACAAAATCATATAGTCTGGCTATGGTCCATCTTCATCACACAAAGTATTAAATCATGCACAACCCCGATGACAAGCCAAGCAATTGTTTCATACTTTTGATGTTCTCAAACTTTTTCAACTTTCACGCAATACATGAGCGTGAGCCATGGATATAGCACTATAGGTGGAATAGAATATGGTGGTTGTGGAGAAGACAAAAAGAAGGAGAAAGTCTCACATCAACTAGGCGTATTAATGGGCTATGGAGATGGCCATCAATAGATATCAATGTGAGTGAGTAGGGATTGCCATGCAATGAATGCACTAGAGCTATAAGTGTATGAAAGCTCAAAAAGAAACTAAGTGGGTGTGCATCCAACTTGCTTGCTCACGAAGACCTAGGGCAATTTGAGGAAGCCCATCATTGGAATATGCAAGCCAAGTTCTATAATGAAAAATTCCCACTAGTATATGAAAGTGACAACATAGGAGACTCTCTATCATGAAGATCATGGTGCTACTTTGAAGCACAAGTGTGGTAAAAGGATAGTAGCATTGCCCCTTCTCTCTTTTCTCTCATTTTTTTTATTGGGCTTCTTTTGGCCTCTTTTATTTTTTGTAAAGTCCGGAGAATCAACCCAACTTGTGAGGGAATCATAGCTTCCATCATTCTTTCCTCACATGGGACAATGCTCTAATAATGATGATCATCTCACTTTTATTTACTTACAACTCAAGAATTACAACTCGTTTCTAGAACAAAATATGACTCTATTTGAATGCCTCTGGCGGTGTACCGTGATGTGCAATGATCAAGAGTGACATGTATAGAAAATATGAATGGTGGCCTTGCCACAAATACTATGCCAACTACATGATCATGCAAAGCAATATGACAATGATGAAGCGCGTCATAATAAACAGAACGGTGGAAGTTGCATGGCAATATATCTCGGAATGGCTATGGAAATACGATAATAGGTAGGTACGGTGGCTGTTTTGAGGAAGGTATATGGTGGTTTAATGCACCGGCGAAAGTTGCGCGGTACTAGAGAGGCTAGCAATGGTGGAAGGGTGAGAGTGCGTATAATCCATGGACTCAACATTAGTCATAAAGAACTCACATACTTATTGCAAAAATTTATTAGATATCGAAACAAAGTACTACATGCATGCTCCTAGGGGATAGATTGGTAGGAAAAGACCATCGCTCGTCCCCGACCGCCACTCATAAGGAAGACAATCAATAAATAAATCATGCTCCGACTTCATCACATAACGGTTCACCATACGTGCATGCTACGGGAATCACAAACTTTAACACAAGTATTTCTACCAATCCACAATTACTCACTAGCATGACTCTAATATCACCATCTTTATATCTCAAAACAAATGCAAGGAATCAAACTTCTCATCTTGTTCAACGCTCTTTATATGAAAGTTTTTATTATATCCCTCTTGGATGCCCATCATATTAGGACTAAATTCATAACCTAAGCAAATTACCATGCTGTTTAGAGACTCTCAAAATAATATAAGTGAACCATGAGAGTTAAACAATTTCTATAAAATAAAGCCACCGCCGTGCTCTAAAAAGATATAAGTGAAGCACTAGAGCAAATTGCCTAGCTCAAAAGATATAAGTGAAGCACATAGAGTATTCTAATAAATTCACGATTCATGTGTGTCCCTCTCAAAAGGTGTGTACAGAAAGGATGATTGTGGTAAACTAAAAAGCGAAGACTCATATCATACAAGACGCTCCAAGCAAAACACATATCATGTGGTGAATAAAAATATAGCCTCAAGTAAATTTACCGATGGACGAAGACAAAAGAGGGGATGCCATCCGGGGCATCCCCAAGCTTAGATGCTTGGTTTTACTTGAATATTACCTTGGGGTGCCTTCGGCATCCCCAAGCTTAGGCTCTTGCCACTCCTTATTCCGTTGTCCATCAAATCTTTACCCAAAACTTGAAAACTTCACAACACAAAACTCAAAAGAAAAATCTCATAAGGTCCGTTAGTATAATAAAATAAATCACCACTTTTGGTACTGTTGTGAACTCATTATTTATTTATATTGGTGTAATATCTACTGTATTCCAACTTTTCCATGGTTCATACCCCCCGATACTACCCATAGATTCATCAAAATAAGCGAACAACACATAGAAAACAGAATCTGTCAAAAACAGAATAGTCTGTAGTAATATGGAAATTACGTATACTTATGTAACTCCAATAATTCTGAAAAATTAGGAAAACCTGGGAAATTTGTATATCAATCTTGTGTAGAAAAATTCAGATCAAAAGTATGTTTCTGTGATTTATTGAATTTTCGGCAATGAGCGCAAAAGTTTCTATTTTTCAGCAAGATCAAATCAACTATCACCGTAGACCATCCCAAAGGTCTTGCTTGGCTCAAACACTAATTAAAAACACCAAAACACAATTACTACAGAGGTAATAATTTGTATTTATTAAAATACAGAACTAAAAACAAAAAACATAAAAATAAAATTGGGTTGCCTCACAACAATCGTTATTGTTTAACGCCCCTAGCTAGGCATAAAACATAGATCTAGGTAATGCCATCTTTGGTATGCAATCCATAAGTAGTCCTCATAATAGATTCATATGACAACTTAATTTTCTTTCTTGGAAAGTGTTCCATGGCCTTCCTTAACGGAAATTGAAATCTAATGTTTCCTTCTTTCATATCAATAATTGCACCAATCGTTCTAAGGAAAGGTCTACCGAGAATAATAGAACATGCAGGATTGCAATCTATATCAAGCACAATGAAATATACGGGCACATAATTACTATTTGTAACAATAAGAACATCATTAATCCTTCCCATAGGTTTCTTAATAGTGGAATCCGCTAGATGCAAATTTAAAGAACAATCATCAAATTCATGGAAACCTAGCACATCACATAAAGTTTTTGGAATCGTGGAAACGCTAGCACCCAAATCACACAAAGCATGACACTCATAATATTTAATTTTAATATTAATAGTAGGTTCCCACTCATCATAAAGCTTTCTAGGGATTGAAACTTCCAACTCCTGTTTTTCTTCAAAAAAATTCATCATAGCATCAACGATATGTTTAGTAAAAGCTTTATTTTGATTATAAGCATCAGGAGAATTCAACATGGATTGCAACAAGAAAATACAATCTATCAAAGAACAATTATCATAATTAAAGTCCTTGAAATCCAAAAGAGTGGGTTCATCGCTACTTAAAGTTTTGACCTCTCTAATCCCACTTTTACCAATTTTTGCATTAAGATCTATAAACTCCGAATCATTGGGACGCCTTCTAGATAAAGTTGACTCATCTCCAGTCCCATATTTATCAAGATTTATATTAGAAAACAAAGATTCAATAGGATTCACACTAATCACTTTAAGATCTTCATCATTATTCTCGCAAAAACTAGAAGAACGCGCTTTTACAAACCAATCTCGCTTAGCACGCATCCTAGCGGTTGTTTCTTTACACTCATCAATAGAAATTTTAATAGCTTTCAAAGATTCATTAATATCATGCTTGGGTGGCATAGATCTAATTTTCAAAGAATCAATCTCAAGAGAAATTCTATCAACGTTCCTAGCCAAATCATCAATCTTGAGCAATTTTTCTTCAACCATAGCATTGAACACTTTTTGGGAATTAATAAAATCTTTAATATTGTTCTCAAGATCAGAGGGCATTTTATTATAATTTCCATAAGAATTGTTGTAGGAATTACCATAATTATTAGAGGAATTACAAGGAAACAGCCTAGGGTTGAAATTACCTCTATAAGTATTATTACCAAAATTGTTCCTACCAACAAAATTCACATCCACAGATTCATTATTGTTCTCAATCAAAGTGGACAAAGGCATATCATTAGGATCAATAGGATCACTCTTACTAGCAAACAATTTCATAAGTTCATCCATCTTTCCACTCAAAGTATTAATTTCTTCAATCGCATGCCCTTTTTTACTAGTGGAAGATCTTTTGGTATGCCATTGAGAGTAATTTGCCATAATATTATCTAGGAGTTTAGTAGCTTCTCCTAATGTAATTTCCATTAAAGTACCTCCCGTGGCGGAATCTAAAAGATTTCTAGATGCAAAATTCAATCCGGCATAAATTTTTTGTATGATCATCCATAGACTTAGACCATGAGTAGGGCAATTTCTTATCATCAATTTCATCCTCTCCCAAGATTGTGCAACATGTTCATGATCAAGTTGCTTAAAATCATTATATCGTTCCTAAGGGAGATGATCTTAGTGGGAGAAAAATACTTGGAAATAAAAGTATCTTTACACTTATTCCATGAATCAATACTATTTTTAGGCAAAGATGAAAACCAAGTTTTGGCACGGACTCATAGAGAGAACGGAACTAGCTTCAATTTAAAAATATCAGTATCCACATCTTTTTTCTTTTGCATATCACATAACTCAACGAAAGTATTTAGATGGGATACGGCATCTTCACTAGGAAGGCCAGAAAATTGATCTTTCATAACAAGATTCAGCAAAGCGGCATTAATTTCATAAGATTCTGCACTAGTGGCGGGAGCAATCGGAGTACTAATAAAATCATTATTATTAGTATTGCAAAGTCACACAACTTGATATTTTCTTGAGACATCATGACAAAGCAAGCAATCTAGCACACAAGCAACCAAAAAGCAAACTAAAAGACGAACGGAAGAATGGCGAATAAAAAGGCAAATCTTTTTGTGTTTTTTTGAAAATGTTTTAGAAGTGGGGAGAGGAAAACGAGAGGCAAATATCAAAAAATGTAATGCAAGAGATGAGAGTTTATGGTGGGTACTTGGTAGGCTTGATGTAGAACCTCCCCGGCAACGGCGCCAGAAATTCTTCCTGCTACTTCTTAAGCTTGCGTTGGTTTTCCCCTTGAAGAGGAAAGGGTGATGCAGCGAAGTAGAGATAAGTATTTCCCTCAGTTTGAGAACCAAGGTATTAATCCAGTAGGAGGTACACGCAAGTCTCCAATCTATGCACCTGCACAAACAATCAAACACTTGCACCCAACGCGATAAAAGGGTTGTCAATCCCTTCATGGTCACTTGGAGATCTGATAGAGATAGATATAAAAGATTACTAAAACGTAAAACAAAATAAAAGTAAATAAATTGCAGCAAGGTATTTTTAGGTTTTTTGGTTTATAGATCTGAAAATATATGATGGAAAATAGACCCGGGGGCCATAGGTTTCACTAGAGGCTTCTCTCTTGAAAGAAAACAATGCGGTGGGTGAACAAATTACTGTCGAGCAATTGATAGAAAAGCACAAAGTTTTGACGATATCCGAGGTAATGATTATGAATAAAGGCATCACGTCCGTGTCAAGTAGACCAACTCCTGCCTGCATCTACTACTATTACTCCACACATCGACCGCTATCCAGCATGCATCTAGAGTATTAAGTTCATAAGAACGGAGTAACGCCTTAAGTAAGATGACATGATGTATTGTCACGACCCGGATTTGGTAAAATCCAAATCTCTGTGCTTACTATGCTATCCCTGGATCGTAGCTAGCACACACAGTAACAAGAATGAATATCAGTAAAACATACATCTTCTTACTACAACGGTAGATCTAGAATTAAACAAATACATACCATTGGCACAGCTCAATGCTGACACATAATACAGCAGAATTATACGTAGTTGCTAAGTTAGGGCTCCATCAACGCCACTGGGCTCGCTGAGTGTAGACCGTAACCCTATCGTCTCTTAATCTGTCGAGATCTGCACATGACAGGTGCAGATGAGTACGTGGAATGTACTCGCAAGTTGCAAAGGAAAGTTTAACAGAATATATATATGCAAGGTAAGTATTGGTGAAGGTTTTCTTTGCATAAAGCCAATTTTCTCCTATACTAAATTTTGTAAACTTCTTTTGAAATAGAAATAGTTTTTTAGTATAAAAGGTAGGAGTGAGACACTTGGATATACGCACCAGTGCTCATTCTCCAAATTAGTTTAAAACATACATAAGGTTGAAGTGAAACACATTCACTGTGCTCATTCCTCAACTTTACCCTTAAAACAGACATTTAGAAAAGAAAGGGGAGATTCTTCTTCAGTCCAAGTCTTCAGTTGCTCAAAATTGCCTGTAACCGGGGGCACGGCTAATCGATTAGGTTAAACCCTCTGCAGAGGTCGTACACGTTCCCCGCATGACACAATCAACCCCGTTTATCGTTACACACTTGGGTGCACGACCAGGAGGAGATTGTGACGAAGCCTTTCCGTAACAGCCCCTATACCGACCAAGCCGCCCGCAACTTCGGCACGAAGGCCTCTCTCCGATGGTGGTCCTAGGGTAGGGTTCCTCATTAGTACTAAACTAAGCCAGAGCCCATAGTAGCATGCGGCTGTACTGGAAGCTACATCAAACTGTACTTGGAAGATCTCAGTCCCCTGGACGGCGGTCCCCACCAAAAACCTGTGAGCAAGACCCCAGTCGGGTGCATTCACTGCAAGACCCCGATGGGCGCAATCACTTGTAGACGCTCCCGTCAATATCATTCCGCCCAGGGAGTAGAAGTAAAATAGTATATAGTTTTGTTTTTCAAAAGTTTTCACAAAACGTTGCCCCAAAAGAAGGCAAGTTTATTTGTTTAAAACTTGTTTGATTCCCAACCCTTTTGTTTGTAAGCAAGGCTAAGCATAGCTACAAGTTCCTAGGGCTTTAGTTAGCAATAATTCTTTGCAAAACCTTTTAATAAAACATGCATACTAGTAAATTTTAAAGAGATCATGCATATTTCAAAAGCATAGGACCAAGTATGATCAAGTTGCAACTTGCCTGATTTCTTGAAGATGAAATATTCTACTTCGAGTCGTCTCTCCTTTTCGTTACGATATATCTAATGGTAAAAAAAAGTACTTCAACACTCGGCAAAATCCAAATGAAGATTTAAACACAATTTGAAATACCACTTATTGAATTATTAAAATAGTTGGTATGGCTATAGGCTGAGATAGGACCAAGTTGGCTTGAACAGAAATATGACCTAAGTCATATTCCAGGGTTGGATCCAATTGATACTAAGTGAAGATCATGGT
This sequence comes from Thinopyrum elongatum, assembly GCA_011799875.1. Classification (NCBI taxonomy): domain Eukaryota; kingdom Viridiplantae; phylum Streptophyta; class Magnoliopsida; order Poales; family Poaceae; genus Thinopyrum; species Thinopyrum elongatum. Next base: position 298,835,818 of record CM022297.1, on the reverse strand, counting down.
TTAGATATAAGGAATGATTGTGAGACAAGGTTCTGGGAAGAACTATGTGAAATATTTGTCTTATGGCTAAGCCATTTGAGAAATTTGGAACTTGCTGTTGGGAAGTAGATTTTCAAATGCATGGTTAGAACCTAGAGATACATGATTAAAATGAATCATGGTCGTCTACATATGATGATTGGATCAAGGATCAAAATTAAATGACTAAAAGAATAAGAATAATACTAAAATAAAGCTAAATTCCAAGTCTGGACCACAACAAGTATTGAATATGCCGAAAGACTATTATAAATTTGAATGCGTCAAAGTGACGACCCTAGTATATTTATGAATAGTACATTTCCTAAGGATCATTTGAGTGAAAGAATCACTCTAATAAGAGTTGCAGATCAAAGGTTGTGGCCTAAACAAAATCTGATTTGGTTGTGCTAAAATGGCTGCTAGCACGTACGGCAAGCTAGCTAGACAATGAAGCCAGCACACAGCTAGGTGGATTGATGAACAGTGCTCGCACATGCACATGCACATGCATACGTACGTGAACCTAGCTTATTTGCACTAGCGCTGCGGTTTAGAAAAGAGAGACAGGAGTGCTCACCGGAATGAGGCGGCTAGGTCACCGGAGTTGGGCGGCGCACCGGTCGGCTTCGGTTGAGCTCGACGATGGAGACGTAGCCGGTGACGAGAGATGCACTACGGACGTTCGGGACGACGAGGTGAAGACGATGGGGTACCGCCACTGTTGTTCTCGTCTGCTGGAGGTCGTGGGCGGTGGCTGCAAGGCAGAACGCCGATGGAACTCGCGTGCCGCCGTTCGCGTGCTCTGGCTGGAGAATCGAAGGGTCAGCAAGGTGCACACAAGAGAGAAAATTAGAAAGGAGGAAGCAGGGGGTCCTGGTGTTTTCACCGGTGGCATTGATTTCGTCGGCCGACGGTGGCAGCGGAGAGGAGCTCCGGCGAGCAATTGCTCGATGTATAGGATGAACACGAGGGGGTTTTGGGTGTGAGATGAGCAGGGTTGATGGAAGATCCTCTTCTTCTATTAATAGTGGTGAGCAGGCTCGCTCCATCACCGTGGAGGAGGCGGGTCGCCGGCCGTTTCGGGTGGGCGTTAATGGCCATTAGAGCGAATAGATGGCGCACTAAGGAAGGAGAGTTAAAGGAATTAGAGGAAGGCAGCAGTCAAGTCGTACATGCAGTTTCTTCTCTGTACGTATGTGTATGTGTGCACGTACATGCAATGCAAGAGAATAAAGACATGAAATTGAAAAATAACTAGGAGTAATGAGGTAGTGGTTATGTTGGGATATTAGGTGTGATCAAGTCGAGGTGAAACGGCGATCGTAAGGAAGGTAACGGGCAGCAGCTGTGCTTGTGCGACTGCTGCTGTTCATGCGCGTGCAGCGAGCGCACTTACAGGGAAGAAGATGGTGCTCACGTGATGGTAATGGCCTATGGCCCAGGTGGGTAAAATAAATAATGAAAAGAATAGAAAACAGATTGAGCTAGATCCATGCGGTTTGGAGGAAGGAAATAACTTGTGGGCTACACCCAGAAAAGAGAAATAATATGAACAACAGGAAGATGGGCTTGATACAGCAGGCTTAGGACAGAATTTTGTTAATTATTTATATAAGTGCACAATGCTTTACTAAAACAGAAAATAAAAACAAATGTGTACGTTAACCTAAATATTATTTAAAGTCTACGAAAAAAAGTTACAGAATTTAATAAAATACATTTTGCGCACAAACTACTATTAATGCTTTGTGGAGATAACTGAATCACTCAAAAATACAATTTAGAGTTTTGCAAATTCCTGAAATGATAATTATGCAGTATTAAATATTTCCAAAACTTTTTTTTTGGAGAAGTCACATTATCTCCTCTCATTAAATTTCTTGGAAATATTTAAATGGCATTAAAATTCCAAATGACAACCAATTTCAAATGGAACTCCAAAATTCAAAGAACTTCAAATGAAAATTTTATCCACCACATTTGAGAAAGTCATTTTATTCTCACTCCATTGTACTGAATATGGTTTCAAAGTATTTCGTAGAAGTACGAAAGAAAAGAAATTGAATTTGAAGTTTTTGAAACAAGACTCAAATGGTTTTAATTTCTCGTGAAAATCATAGCAACTCACTCAGTAATAAATTATTAGTAACATTCCGAAATTTGGAAAATTTTGGGATGTTACATGTATAGGGATAAACTCAAGCAATATGATGAAAACCCCATCTTTTTATCCTTGATGGCAAAAATACAATACGTGTCTCGCTACCCCTACTTCGTCACTGGGTGAGGACACCGCAAGATTGAACCCAAAACTAAGCACCTCTCCCATTGCAAGAAGAACCAATCTAGTTAGCCAAACCAAACCAATAATTCGAAGAGAAATACAAAGATATCAAATCATGCATACAAGAATTCAGAAAAGACTCAAATAATATTCATAGATAATCTGATCATAAATCCATAATTCATCGAATCTCGACAAACACACCGCAAACGAATATTACATCGTATAGATCTCCAAGAACATCAAGGAGAACATTGTATTGAAGATCAAAGAGAGAGAAGAAGCCATCTAGCTACTAGCTATGGACCCGTAGGTCTGTGGTAAATTACTCACGCTTCATCGGAAGGGTAATAGGGTTGATGTAGAAGCCCTCCATGATCGAATCCCCCTCCGGCAGGATGCCGGAAAAGGCCCCAAGATGGGATCTCACGGGAACAGAAGGTTACAGCGGCGAAAAAGTATTTCGGTGGAAGCTTTTGGTCGTTTGGGAATATTTGGGAATTTATAGTGCTGGATTTAGGGTTAGGGGACTCCCGAGGGGCCCACAAGCCCTCAGGGCGCCCCCCTAGGGCGTGCCCCTGAGGCTTGTGGCCTCCTCGGGGATCTTCTAGCCCTCTCTCCAAGTTGCGTGGGTGTCTTCTGGTCCAAGAAAAATCATCGCGAAAATCTTATTCCGTTTGGACTCCGTTTGATATTCCTTTTCTGTAAACCTCAAAAACAAGAAAAAAACAAAAACTGGCACTGGGCTCTAGGTTATTAAGTTAGTCCCAAAAATAATATAAAAATAGCATATTAATGCATATAAAACATCCAAAACAGATAATATAATATCATGGAAGAATAAAAAATTATAGATACTTTGGAGACGTATCAACTATCACGAGGATAAACCTACAAGCAAAGTTCAGATGGTCTATGTTGCCTCTTATATACCCGAAAGTTTGCTCAGACAAGCCTTAATTTTAGCAAGAAGTACCACCGAGTGAACACCATTTACCAGTCTGTACCCTAGGTAATTAAAGTGTGTCGATGGATGATATTGGTTGTGATCTCTCAATCATTTGGATGCGTAAACATGCTAAACTTGTGTATATCTGAATGTTTTTGTGAATGTTAGCTAAGAATATTTTCTTGTGATCTATCAATCATTTGGATGCATAGACATGCTGAACTTCTGAATATATGAATCTTTTGAGTTGTTGATTGTGAATGTTGGCTATGAATATGAACGTATCCTGTGAACTGAGTTTGATACGAATGTTTACCCTTTTTTTTGTACCTATGTGTGAACTTGTTAGAATGTCTACTGTGGGATTGTGATGTGTGAGTGTCACATGGCACACCTTTGTTCCGAGAAGAATGGCACCTACTTGTTAGGGTAGCAACGGTGCATCAGCTCTTTTTATCTTTTTGCTCAGTCTTCCCCCCTCCCCGCTCAATCCCCGCCATAATGTTTTTAGCCTAAAAACATAGTACTACATTGTTTTTGGGCCTTGATGAAAAATCAAGTGCTGCTTTCTGTAGGTTGGCCCACCCAGCAAATGGGCTGCTGGTCTGCCAAGGACTGGGAGACTAAAAATACAAGTTGTATCGTGCAGAGGCAAGTAAAAAATAATAATACGCCATCAAGAGCCATCCACTGGAAAAAGTCGCGTTTGATGTACTTCTTCAGTCTTCCCTCTGGTTGTTCTCCCGCCGCCCAAACCAGCAGCACGGCCGGACTGCCTGCCGCTGCTCAGGGGCCAGCGGCGCTGCCTCGCATCGTGCCCATGCCCCCTCTTAAATCCAGTTCGCTCCATTCCCCAACCGCCAGCACGGGATGGAAGTTTATCTTCTTCCCCCTCACGCTGCTGGGGGATTGAAGAAGCGCGGCATCCAATCCACCATCGGCGATGGCTGCCTGTCCAAGTGATTTTCAGAGAAGAAACTGCATGTTTCAGAGGCAGAGCATTTAAATCAACACGCACTTTTCAAACATGGATAACAGAATGTTGGAAATTTTATTCATGGTCAAAAATGGAAGTAACAACAAGTTAACATCATGTTGATCAACATTCATGTATAACACATCATCATATGATGCACAATAAAAAAGATATGCTATTTTGAAATGCCAAGACAATGTTGAGTGTGTGAAAAACTGGGTAAACTAGGGACAAAATTTTGGCAAGTGGTGGAGGTGGTGTGTGTAGATGACATGGCGGGACCCACATGTCAGTAATAGCTGAGCAAAAAATTAGACATTTTTCAACTGCACCAGTAGGAATCGAACCCGGGTAGTACAACTTTTGGGTGAGAGGGTTGTAGCCACCGGACTACTGTTGTATGTTCGAAAGAATGAAGGCGCCTTTCCCGGCTCCAGTACATTCCCCTCCGTGTCCAGGACGTTGTCCTCCGGCTTTGTGCGCTTGCCGCGGCGCCGCCGTCTGCCGTTGTCAACATGCTCAACAAACGAGAGTAATCTAGAGAGGACTGTACATCGAGAGGCTGACAGTCGGGACCTACTAGGTCCATGGCCGTACGCAAGCAAGTGCCTCATTGGAAAAAAAGCTTCCCCCTAATTGTGTACTAACATTGGGGCCCACGGGTTTGTCAACCTAGTCAATAAACGAAATAAATTTACAACGAAGACTGTCACCGAGGAGCTTTTTTAGGGGTATCGGGGATCTAGCATGTATCATTTTTTACAAAGGGAGAACAAGTATCAGCTAGGCCTAGGTTTTGTTTCTTAACATGCGCAACCCACGACATACCGACACAGTGGTTTCAACTTATTTTTTTTAGGTCCATCATGTATGTACCGGCCTATGGGCCTCCCAGCTTAGGTTTTATTTTTTCTTAAACATCCGCAGCCCAATTTATCTTTTTTTAATAAAACGCAAATCTTTGTTCTATTTTTCTATATATAAGAATAAGAATGCCGGGTCCAATTTATTTTTTCCCTTCTAACCACATTATACATATATTTATATTATTATTATCATATATTTAATAGAAACTTATATATACATTATAAAAACATCCCACGTATCATTAACTTATAAAAATAAATGTTTAACAGAAGTTGGCAAGGAAAATCCAGGTTGTATTTTACTCTAAGGAAACGAAAATTCTAGTGGTTGCGTACAAAAGCTTGCGAAGATTTTAACGACCAACGTAATAATAACACGCTCATTTTTCTTTTGAGCAATAACTCGCTAATTAGCTAATTTTATATATAATAAAATGTCTAGCTCCGGTTTATTTTTTGATACTAATTGCTCCGTTTAACCTAACATTATATATACAACAAGCCCAGCAAATTAGTGTATTTCAAGAAAGTGCAAATGGGCTGTGATTTCTTAGAAAAAATTAAGTGGGCCGCATTGACGCTACATTATTTGTTCACCCAGCCCAACAAATGGACTGTAAATTCTAGAAAACATGGGTTAAATATGTGCTACATTTTTGCAGGCTGGCATGTGGGCCAATAGGTCGAAGCCTACGCAAGGCGTTGTCAACTTAGTCAACAAATGATTCTGACATCCACAACCATTGGATTTATATCCAACGGCCGACATGCACCTTCAATGTCTCATCTTCTTCCTCCAGCGCCACCGGGACCACCTGCTCCAGCCTCTGGCGGCTAGCGGCTTTGCTTAGCACGCATCACTGTGAAGCACTACCCCACTGTCGGCCAGGCTATCACTCCACCCCTCCACACCTACTGTTATTCTCCATCGAATGGAGTCCCACGCCGCACCAGAACCAGTTAACCCTCGTACTCCTCTCCGTCTGCGACTCCACTGCCGTGTCTTCCCATCTCCAGGTCGTTCCCGTCCGGGGCCTCGTCATCGTCCACCGCCTTGGTGCGCTCGGCGCTGCATGCTCAACATGGTCAACAAACGAGAGTCGTCGGAAGAGGATAGTACGTGGAGAGGCTGACAGTGGGGACGCACCAGTTCATGGATGCACGCATGCAACTGGCGCCTTATTACGTGGAAAAAATATTATTCCTCCCCCTGACAGCTTGCACCCATCAGCTACATCTTCGCACGCAAGGAAATGCCTCCTTATTACGCGGAAAAAACGTTTCCTCTCCCTGACAGCTGGGACCCAGCAGTTACATCTTCGCACGCAAGGAAGTGCCCTTATTATGGGCAAAAAAATATTCCTCCCCCTGACAACTAGGACCCACCAGCTATATATTCGCATGCAAGGAGCCTGACATGTGGGCCAATAGATCGAAGCCTACGAAAGGCACTGTCAAATTAGTCAACAAAATGATTCTGACATCTGTAGTCATTGGATGTACATCCAACGGCCGGCATGCATCTTCAATCTCTCGTCTTCTTCCTCCAGCACCGGCGGGACCTCCTGCTCCTGCCTCCGGCGGCCAGCGGCGCTGCTTCGCATGCCTCGTTGCAAAGCACTACTCCACCGCCGGCCAGGCCATCCCTCCACCCCTCTTGTTATTCTCTGCCAACTGCAGCCCCAGGCCGCACCAGACAAGTCAACCCTCGTACATCGTACTCCTCTCCGGAAGAGGACTGTACGTGGAGAGGCTAACAATTGGGACCCATGAGGTCCATGGTCGCACGCAAGGAAAGTTCCTCCTTATTAAGCGAAAAAAATGTTTCCTCCCCCTGACAGGTGGGACCCACCAGCTACATCTTTGCACGCAAGGAAGTGCCTCCTTATTACACGAAAAAAAATGATTCCTCCCCATGACAGCTGGGACCCACCAGCTATATCTTCGCACCCAAGGATGTGTGTCCTTATTCCCCTGACAGTTGGGACCTACCAGGTCGAAGCGTACATAGAGATATTTGTCTGGCCGCAGACGTGTACGTACATACTGGTCGATCGGTCTCTCTGTAACGATACCGTGGCCAAGTAAGTAGTGGCACGTGTCATAGTAGAGCCCCTGACATAGCAGTTCAGGCAGTCCCATCTAAATCATGTACATCTACGTACAACCACAGAGCAAAAAATACGGACATGTACGTACATACGGGTGGGGTCTCAAACGCGTACTCGCGCATACGGATGGCAGCAACGGGGTAATTTTCATCGGCAGCCAACCAGCTGGGTCGGAATGGGGAAACAACATCGTGTTCATCGGGAGGCAACCGACTGGGTCGAAATGCGTCGTGTTTATCAGGAGCCAAGCAGACTGGGTCGAAACGCGCCCTGTTCATCGGGAGCTAACCGGCTTGGACGGAATAGCCGAAACAGTGTCTGGCGTTCCGCCAAACGGAGGAAATGACCTTCTGTTCAACCGCCTACGGTTGAAACGTGATCCTGTTCATCGGGAGGGATCTGGCGTACCGCAAAACGGTGGAAACAGATTTCTCTCCAATCGCCTACGGTCAAAACGGGGTCCTGTTCATTGGGAGGGGTGTGGCGTACCGCAAAATGGGACTCCTCTAGCTACTGTTCATCCACCCTCTACTGCCTCGCTCCAGCCACCACGGGCTATTGTTCATCCACCATCGACTTCCTCCAGCCTCCACCGGCTACTGTTCATCCAGCCTCCACGGGATCCTGTTCATCCACCCCCAACCGGCTGGGGGTGCGATGGCCTCCTCGGGGTCCTGTTCATCCAGCGGCAACCGCCTACTACCACGGGGTCCTGTTCATCCAACCCCCACCAGGAACTTTCATCCACAGCCAACCAACCGGCTCGACTCACCACGTGTCGACTCATTCTATGTATCGCGCATGCGGTAGCAACGGTCACTGTTCATCGAGAGGCAACCCAACACCGGATGGCTGCGTCTCACACGGGGGCTCAATTGGCTTTAGTAAGCAACAGCAGCGATCGATCCCTCGGGTTTAGTTAGCAGCACCAGCGAAGGAATCGCTCGGGTTCAGTTAGCAGCGAAGGAATCGCTCGGGTTCAGTTAGTAGCCAAGATATCGATTGCTCGTGTTCAGCAACATAGCTAGTGGAATCGCTCGGTTTCAGCAAGCGAATGCCTCGGCGGGTTCAGTTAGCCAACTCCTTGCACACACGCACGTATGAGAGAAATGCGCAAACAATACTGCATCGCTCGGCCCCGACCACCCACCATAACCGGGAACTCCACGAAATTTTCCTCGCCCTCGCTTCTACCACGATTTTTACGTCATGGACGGCCCAAAGAATGTCATGTAGGTGCGTCTCCGGCCTACCCAGGACGAAAAGCCCAATTTATGTCATGATTTTGTCATAGAAGTAGGAGCACACCATATCTATGATGATACGTGTTTTTGTCACAATTATCGTCATACAAGTGTCATAACCATGAAAGAAAAAGTTTTCGTTCGGGCAATAATGTCATGGATGTGTCTTTTTTTTGTAGTGCTAAAACCTAATTTGATAACTCGGTCCCACCGAAACCTTTACATCCGGACCCACCGAGTTCATCTCGACAGTGCCAAAGCCAAACCGTAACAAATTGGATCCACCGAAATGGATCTCGGTCCCACCGAGATGGTCTTGCCAACTCTATATCTCCTATTGTAATTATTTTGGTCCAACCGAGTTTTTTTAATCGGAGCCACCGAGATGGCTTGCCAAATTTCTGTTGCCTTATTGCGTTATTTTGGTCCCACCGAGATTATGCAATAGGTGCCCCCGAAACGAGGTTTGATGACCCACAAGTGTAGGGCATCTATCGTAGTCCTTTTGATAAGTAAGAGTGTCGAACCCAACGAGGAGCAGAAGGAAATGACAAGCGGTTTTTAGCAAGGTATTCTCTGCAAGCACTGAAATTATCGGTAATAGATAGTTGTGTGATAAGATAATTCGTAATAGGTAACAAGTAACAAAAGTAACTAAGGTGCAGCAAGATGGCCAATCCTTTTTGTAGCAAAGGATAAGCCTGGACAAATTCTTATATAAAGCAAACCGCTCCCGAGGACACATGGGAATTACTGTCAAGCTAGTTTTCATCATGCTCATATGATTCGCGTTCGTTACTTTGATAATTTGATATGTGGGTGGACCAGTGCTTGGGTGCTGCCCTTCCTTGGACAAGCCTCTCACTTATGATTAACCCCTCTCACAAGCATCCGCAACTACGAAAGAAGAATTAAGATAAATCTAACCATAGCATGAAACATATGGGACCAAATCAGCCCCTTATGAAGCAACACATAAACTAGGGTTTAAGCTTCTGTCACTCTAGCAACCCATCATCTACTTATTACTTCCCAATGCCTTCCCCTAGGCCCAAATCATGGTGAAGTGTCATGTAGTCGACGTTCACATAACACCACTAGAGGAAAGACAACATACATCTCATCAAAATATCGAACGAATACCAAATTCACATGATTACTTACAACAAGACTTCTCCCATGTCCTCAGGAACAAACGTAACTACTCACAAAGCATATTCATGTTCATAATCAGAAGAGTATTAATTATCATTAAGGATCTAAACATATGATCTTCCACCGAATAAACCAACTAGCATCAACTACAAGGAGTAATCAACACTACTAGCAACCCACAGGTACAAATCTGAGGTTTTGAGACAAAGATCGGATACAAGAGATGAACTAGGGTTTGAGACGAGATGGTGCTGGTGAAGATGTTGATGGAGACTGACCCCCTCTCGATGAGAAGATTGTTGGTGATGACGATGGCTTCGATTTCCCCCTCCCGGAGGGAAGTTTCTCCGGCAGAACAGCTCCGCCAGAGCCCTAGATTGGTTCTGCCCAGGTTCCGCCTCGAGACGGCGGCGCTTCATCCCGAAAGCTTCCTCCTTATTTATTTTTCAGGGCAAAAGACACCATATATCAAAAGATGGTCGTCAGGGGCCTGCCAGGGGGCCCACAAGACCGGAGGGCGCGCCCTCCGCCCTTGTGGATGGCAGGTGGCCCCCCTCTGGTGCTTTCTTCGCCCAATATTTTTTATTAATTCCAAAATGACTCTCCGTGAAGTTTCATGACTTTTGGAGTTGTGCGGCATAGGTCTCTAATATTTGCTCCTTTTCCAGTCCAGAATTCCAGCTGCCGGCATTCTCCCTCTTCATGTAAACCTTGTAAATTAAGAGAGAAAAGGCATAAGTATTGTGATATAATGTGTAATAACAGCCCATAATGCAATAAATATCAACATAAAAGCATGATGCAAAATGGACGTATCAACTCCCCCAAGCTTAGACCTCGCTTGTCCTCAAGCGAAAGCTGAAATCGAAAAATATGTTCACATGTTTAGAGATAGAGGTGTCGATAAAATAAAATACGGACATGAGGGCATCATGATCATCTTTAGAACAGCAACATATAACGTCATATAATTTTCTTATGCTAAAGTAATAATTCATTCACAAGGTAAAGTATGAATCAAAAAATTCATTGAAAACTAACAAACTATGATCTCAGTCATTGAAGCAATTGCAATTTATCATAACATCGGAAAGAGTCAATATAAGAGCTTTTCAGCAAGTCCACATACTCAACTATCATTTAGTCTTTCACAATTGCTAACACTCATGCGATACTTATGGGTTCAAAGCTTCAATCAGACACAGAGAAAGATAGGGGCTTATAGTTTCGCCTCCCAACCTTTTACCTCAAGGGTAATGTCAACAATAATACTTTATGATAACCTACATCCGAGTGGATATATATATATATATATATATATATATCTGGATCTCTCCAACACATAATGCTTGCCAAAGGAAAAAGTGTAAAAAGGAAAGGTGAAGATCACCATGACTCTTGTATAAGGTTAGAAGATAAAAGTAAAAGATAGGCCCTTCGCAGAGGGAAGCAGAGGTTGTCATGCGCTTTTATGGTTGGATGCACAAAATCTTAATGCAAAAGAATGTCACTTTATATTGCCGCTTGTGATAAAGAACTTTATTATGCAGTCTGTCGCTTTTATTTCTTCCATATCACAAGTTCGTATAAAGCTTATTTTCTTCACACTAATAGATCATACATATTTAGAGAGCAATTTTTATTGCTTGCACCGATGACAACTTACTTGAAGGATCTTACTCAATCCATAGGTAGGTATGGTGGACTCTCATGGCAAAACTGGTTTAAGGGATGTTTGGAAGCACAAGTAGTATCTCTACTTGGTGCAAAGGATTTGGCTAGCATAAGAGGGAAAAGCAAGCTCAACATGTTGGAGGATCCATGACAATATAACTTCTATTCGGATATAAGAAAACATAACCCATTACATTGTCTTCCGTGTCCAACATCAACTTTTTAGCATGTCATATTTTAATGAGTGCTCGCAATTACAAAAGATGTCCAAGATAGTATATTTATATGTGAAACCTCTCTTTCTTTATTACTTCCTATTAATTGCAACAATGACCAAAACTATGTTTGTCAACTCTCAACAACTTTTATTCATCATACTCTTTATATGTGAAATCATTACTCTCCATAAGATCAATATATGATCTCTTTATTTCTTTCTTTTATTTAATTCCCTCAAGATCATAGCAAGAAAGCAAAGCCCTCAACTCAAAACTACTCTTTATTATATATAACTCACGGACTCGATTACATAGATAGAGATCGAAACAAAACTCAAAGCTAGATCATACTAAAACTTTATTCTACTAGATCAAGATAAACCAAAAGGACTTAACTAAGAAAAACGATAAAGGTAAAGATGTGATGGTGATACGATACCGGGGCACCTCCCCCAAGCTTGGCAGTTGCCAAGGGGAGTGCCCATACCCATGTATGTGGCACCCCGATAGAGGGCCGACGCACGCCAGCCCCAGGATAAGACCTGGCGCACGTCAAAGACATGATACAGCAATTCCAGGCACAAAAATGGCTATATTAAATAGAATGGAGTATTACAATACTGTTGCTTACAACAATATTACATAGCTCCAAGGCTAACTAAGATGGCAGCGAAGGTCTTGGTTCAGCGGTGACATCGTCTCTGGCTGGGCTCCATAACTCACAGGACTGGCTGGGTTACGACCTAGCACGACGAATCTTCTCCTGCAACTGGCCACGTGCAAGGCCAGGTGAGTACTTTGAATGTACTCGCAAGACAACCAAATACATAGCATCCAAACAAGCAGATGACAAAGCCAGCCCTATGCTATGCAAGAATTTATTCTAAACATGGCATGGAATTAACAGGAAAACACGAATCAAGCATAGCATAGCATACCTATCTAGCATTATTAATCATCATGTTGTAACAAGATTATCTGGCATGTTTAAACATCTAGCAGCATTAATCATCACGATATAACGGGGTTATCTAGCAAAATAACTACTGAAGTAAAGTATAGTAAAGTAAAGCATGCATCAAGTAAATAATCCATATTCCGAATAATCTCGTGATCCAATCTGAACCTGATCCAAATCCAAGTCTTTCGGTCATCTGACCATCTCCTCCATAGCCATCTCATGGCTAACATACCATACTCCTGACAACATCTACTGTCCATGCAGGACAGGTTCTTCCACCATCATTATCATCATTATGGTTGATCGCCTAACAAGGTCTGGACGGGCTGTCCAATACCGTGGACGCGGCTATTCGAATAGATTTTACACTCTGCAGAGGTTGCGCACTTTACCCACACTATGAAGCACTGACCTCGTGATCCCATTCGGGTGGACCAGCATTACTCCAACAAAACCTGTCTAACCCGTGACTCTCCCATCGTACCACCGGCAATCATCCTCCCCCGGAGTCAAGCCCTGCGTGGCCCCTGTGTCACCCCGTGACACCTGCCACCGTCGTGGCCAAACTAAACTGTCCCAAACGGGGACGGGTACCCAAACAACTCAACTGGGCTCACAGGGTTATCGCCGCCTACCGGGCCAGGGCAGGGCGCGCGCATAACCCTCCCTCTTTGGAGGTACCGGTGAAAGAGCACGCGATCAGACCAAGTCAAGGCCGTCCCATACCGGCAAATGTGGTTGCACGGATAAGCCCGGACAGGTGACTCTGATCAACCGACTAGGTTTATCAATATATCTCCATCATCCCACCATTACCTTAACAATTATAAGTGTGAACAACCACTTAACATCAGCATAGCAGAATCATTACAACGTTGACAAACATGGCAAGATATCAGATCATGGTACTCACATGATAACGGTATTCAAAATATTGTTACTAGCATGGCAGGGCATGGCATGGAAACAAGGCATGATATTAGATGAAACGTAATGCTAACATGTAAAACAGATGACATAACAGGTGTATGCAAGTGTAGGCTAACAGGTGATACAGATGTACTACAATGAACACACAGGGTGCAAGCAAAGTCATCACTCATGTCCGGAGCTCATGGAAGAGGTTGGCTTGCCTGGGGTAGAGGAATACACCGGGTGGAAGTGCAATAACACTCCGGGAAGATTCGCCGGAAAAGTTTCCCTCTCGAAGGGGCTGATCGAAGGGCAAGGGCAAAATGGTCATTTTCACAGTGTGAAAACATTATGAAAGTGACGGCATCGGAACGGGCTCGTCGATCTGAAGACATGGGCGTTGATTTTACCTCAATCGGAGTTACGGTCGCGAAGTTAGGGCCGTTCGTTCGTTAGGCGGTAAAACGGACAAAATAGTGTCCATTTCGGTGCTTAACGGACGGATGTTCATCATTTAATAGATTCGGCCGCCGGCTAAAAAAATGAAAGCGTACTCCGGAGTTTACGCTTTCACTCAACAAAAAGCATATTGTACAGAGTACGCCTCCACTAACTGGCGGGGCCTGGCCGCTGGCTCACTTACAGGCGGGCCCGGCGTTGACTTCCCTCTTCTCTCTCTCTGGTCGCCATCTTCTTCTTTCCCCCGACCGCAGCAGGGATAGAGGAGGCTGGCCATCGGTGGAACCATCGCCTCGCCGCTCCAGAGGGCCGGCCAGCTGGCTCGGGAGATCGGCCGCTCCTCGCCGCACCCGTGGGTGGCCGCTGGGTCGGTTGGGGTTACCCACAGCGCTAGTGCCGCTGCTCGGGCGCCATGGCCGAAGTGCAGCAGGTGAAGGTCGGCGCTGGCGGGGTTCCCCGGAGAAATGGAGGGAGGCGGCATTTCGCAGGAGCTTAGGGGAGGCTGGGGCGAGGTTGGAGAGGAGGGGAAAGGCCAGGGCACCGGATTGGCTTGAGGGGAGCGGCGGCAGAGCCGCAGCCATGGACGAGGAGAAAAGCTCCGCGAGCTCGAAGGAAGGGGGCTGGGGCTTCTGGTGATCGAGTAGGGCTCAAGGATGTGCTATCTATAGCCGAGGGAAGGGGGTCTCGCGACGGTGGCCGAAGCACCGAGAAGCACGGCGAAGCGGCGACGTCCGGTGAGAAACGAGGTCGGCAGAGGCGGCTACGAGCTTCGGGACGAGGCGGAGAGGACTCTAGACGATGCACGAATGCGGTGGGCAGCTTGCTGACGCCTCTGGACAAGCCAGAGCCCATCGAAGAGGGCTCCCGAAGCCTCTTGAGCACTGAGCGCCCGCTCGTCCTGTTCTGTCGGTGGTCACCATGTGGCCACGTTGGTGCCACGGTGCACTCGCTGCCAAATGATGTCTAGTGTCTTCCCCGTCCTTCTCCGGTTCGATTTGACCCCTCAAGAACGAACAGTGAGCTCTGGTGTGACCGTACCAAAGTCAAATAACATCAGGAAGCAATGTGTTTGATATGTGAAGTGGCCACCACAGTGCTTCTCTTGGCAAGATCTTGCGCCAGGGTTAATCATCTGCCAGGGTGACTAACTTGGCAAGGTTTCAGCCCAAATGGGCAAGGTAAGCTGGTACTTCCTTCACAGAGCACCAACCTGGCCAGAAATGCAAATGAGGAAGTAGGGGTCAAATGGATAGATGGATTTGGATGATTTTTGGCATAGAGTGATGATTTGGTCATGGAGGATATCTGAAAAAGTTTCAGCTCAAATGGATCATCTATGAGGGTACTTCCTTCATGGAGATACAATCTGGACAGAAACTTAAATAATTTACTGAGGAAGATTGGCTAGATGAAATGGGCTCGTTTTTGGTATACAGGGGTAATATATCATAATGAACCACCCTGCAAAATTTCAGCCCAAGGAGATCAAGGAATCAAGCACTTCCTTTGCAAACTGAAAATCTGAACAGAATTTGCAAAGTGGTGTTGTGCTCAAAATTTAATGGGTGGAACTTGAGATCTTGATGGAAATGGTGAATATAGGGGTAGGACAAGCTCCACAAATTATTTGGGATTTTTCCCAACTACCACAATGGTAGTTCCTTCGGAAAGGCCCCAAATTGATATATTGGCTTTAAATAGGAAAATGCAATTTCCCCTATTTAATTATGGCCAATATTTTATGAGAGCTCAATATGATCACAAAGAATATCTCCACAAGTTTTCATTAACTTTGGAGATGGATAGATATTCTCCTGGATTTAATTCCTCAGAAAGGCGGAAAAAGGAATTAATTCTAGATGAGAAATATTGCATATGACTTGGCAATATTTTAGCACATCTAGGGTTTATGAGTGAAGGATGATCTCCAGAAATTTTGGGAGGATCAACTGAGCAAGAAAAATGATAGCTCCTTTGTAAACGCAAAGGCAGGATTTCCAGTTCCGATATTTTGGAACTAGGGTTTAAATGAGGTTCGGGGCTTACTGACGGAAACTTGACTGGCACAAGAGAGTTGGAAAGGCACTGAGAGGTTGAGGATGGTCTGGATTCACCTGGTCACTCACCAGATTCCAGAGGCAAAAATTCGGGAGAGAAAAGTTAGGAAGGAATAACAGCACAAAAATCGATAACCCGATTTTTGGGGTGTTACAAAACCTTCCCCCCTTAAGAGAATCTCGTCCTCGAGATTCCTAGGGTTAGCTAAAAACAAAAATTACGCCTCCTGAAAAAAAATCTCTCGGTTGAATTTTAACCCTGTGGTTGAAAACAACTGAGTTAAAAGTACCGAAAATTGGTACACCCAGATCGAGGTACGGATATCGCGGGATTTACTCCACAGGTAGGGGCCGCTGGGTTGCCCTGACATTTTTAGAAATAGCAAAATTTCCTTCTTCCAAAAATGCTCGGGACACCACAGTGAACAGTGGTCTCTCTGGCTGACAGGTGGGCCTAGGGCCCACTGGCAGCCTTCTTCTTTCTCCGGCCAACGGCTCTCTCTCGGTCCCGTGCTGTCCTGAGTGCGGCTAGGCACTGCGCACGCCTGGCTCCTAGCGTACTGAGCACCCTACAACAACAGTGCGCGGTGTGCACGAGGCCAATGTAGAGAGCACTCCCATCGCGGGTCAGCGCCGGTCGGCACTGTTCGCGGATTCGCCTCCTGGACGCCGGTGATCGAGCGGCGTGCGGTTCTCCTGGACCTTGCTCACCGTACACCGGACTTGGGCTATAAAAACGACGGCAGTTTCTTCTTCTTCCACCTCGCATCTTACCTCACTTCTTCTTCCTCTTCTCCTTTTCCTTCTAGTTGCAGGGGCGCGAGGCGAGGCGTTAATGGCGGACATGGGTTCGGAGCTGATCTTCATCCTCCTGGTGGGTCTGCTGGCGGCATTGGTTGGCTCCTCGCTGCTGCTGTGTGCGATGATCCTCGATGATCGTCGAGATGCTGCTAACCGAGCGGTAGCTGGTGATCATCCACGTCGTCTTAGGCTGGCGGAATAAGCGCGGGCTGCGGCGGGGCGAAGGGGGTGGCTGGTCAGTATCACACAAGATAATGCCAGAGGTGTCGCTGGGTCTGGGGTTAGTGCGGTGTGGTTAGCGGAGCTCTACCAGTGTGGAAGCCACACTGCGGGTTGCTCCTCGCTGAACAACATCCACCACGAGTGGGGGGATTGAGGTAGAATCGGGGTTTAGATCTTAGACTGGAGGAGTTGTAACGGTTTATGCTGCAATAAAATTTCTCAGAATTACTCCGAGATTGCAACTGGGTTCGGAAAAAAAATTGGGACCAGGGAAATTACTGGATAGAGCTGGTTTTCCAGAACACTGAGTTCAGGAAAACTGACAAATGGAGTATGCATAGATGGGTGGGGGGCAGCTTTGCATTCTACCCGAGTACTGCGGCAACTGTACTCAGGAGAAAGAACTTGGCGTGCAGACATTAATCACATGATATACATGCAATCATTTCAGACTAATATGCAAGCAAATGTAGAATGCATACAGTAGCAGAATACAGACAGATGAAAGAAACATGTCGAGCATATTACACTAAGGTGTTTTAATGCTAGTGGGTGTATGCACTCCTGGTATACATGCACCTACACCAGCCCGCATTTTATTAGGGACTCTGGGCGAGTCCAATGTTATTGGGTGTAAGTGCTCTACTGACTAAAACCTTGTTAAAAAAATCCACTGGCGGCTCTGTTAAACATTTCTACTTAACAGAGAGACAGATGAACTAAACACACAGAGCAAACAAACATACATAATATTACACCAGCACACAGGCATGTGGCACCCTGGCTCATAGAACCGGAATGCCAGTGTTCCCAGCCCAGAGATCATTGTCTTCTGGAAACACTCAACATCTTGGCAACAGAAACATAGCTGACTTTTATTGATAATAAAGAGTACAAGCTTACAAGACCCTCGAGGCCAGAGCACAACAAGTGCTATACAGTATGTACATTATTTATCAAACATGATGGGCCTCGGCATAACTTAGCGATACTACAGCGGAAAGCTAAAGCGTAGCGGAATATGGCAGCAACTCCATCCACAGGGACACTGCTGTGGACACATCCTAGGCATTATAACACGAACCTCCAAGACCTGCGTCTTAGTCTTCTCCTGCACCACGGAACTCATGGCCTCGTACTCCCATTCGGGTGGACCAACGACGTTCCGACGAAACCTGTCTGACCCGTGACTCTTCCATCGTACCACCGGCCATCACACTCCTTCTTGGAGTCAAGCCCTGGGTGGCCCCGTGTCCTCAAGACACCTGCCACCGTCGTGGCCAAACTAACTGTCCCAAACGGGGACGCCGGCAAATAACTCAACTGGGCTCACAGAGTTATCATCGTCTACCTGATCAGGATAGCACGCACGCATAACCCTCCCTCTTTGGAGGTACCGGTGAAAGAGCACGCAGCCAGCCCAAGTCAAGGCCGTCCCATACCGGCAAATGTGGCTGCACGTTTTAACCCGGACAGGTGACTCTCGATCAACCAACTAAGTTTCGTTAAACATTCAGCAGGTTATCAACTCATGTGAACATAGTTGGTCATCTTAGCCATCTATTAATTTACTTGGAATTATTTGGGGTTAAATTTAATATGCAAAATGCATATGAAAATGCAATGCTATGACATGCTTCAAAACATGGTTATCCTGGCTTGCCTTGGTCTGCTGAGTTGTTCAAAAACTCTGGTTCTTCAACTCCAAGGTTTTCACCTTCTGAAAATAATCAAAAACAGCAAAGAAAAATATCAAGCAACACTGTTTAATGTTCCAGAAATTCTGTGAGTAAAATAAAAATGTGAAACTTGGTGGAAAAATAGAGCATTGAGGTGTGGACCCAATGCAAAAAGAATCATTTGAATTGGACCTTTCTGTTAAAAGTTATTAACAGTCAAAGGTCTCTGTTAAATCAGTTTTGTTTAAAAATCAAATAAAACAAACGGAGTAACTGGGCCGGCCCACGTCGACAATGCACTGGCCCAGGGCCACTTACCCCTTCGTTTCAAATGAAACAGAGGAGGAAGAGGAGGCCGAGGGGGAGGTGGCACTCCGGCGAGCAGCGCCGGCGATCTGGTCGGCGGGAGGGGCTGGCGATGGGCGGGATGGAGGGAGCTCGGAGAGGCGGTTCGCCTCGTACCCGTGGCGTGGCCGGGGATGCAGCGACGGCGTCGCCCCCTTCTTCTCCGGCGGCCGGCACTTTCGGGCGTCAGCGAACTCGTCTATTCCGGCGAGGATTGGCCACGGCGATGGGTCGGGGAGCTCCACGGGACCTCACTGAGCTCACTGGTGGTCGTGGTGGAGGCGGAGGTGGATCAGAGAGGGTAGGAGGAAGAGAGGGCGGGCGGCGGAGCTCCGGTCGAGCTCGAGGCCAGGGGCCTCTATGCTTCAATTGGGGCTGCCAGGAGGAGCTTGGGTGGAGGAGGAGAGGGGTGAGGAACTCTGGGAGGCCGGGGAGGGGCTTTTATAGGCGGGGGAGCCGAGCGGCGATCTCTCCCGAACAATGGCGATGCGGGCCATGGCGACGGCGCTCGTACGCCTCGCTGGCTGGACGCGAGCGGCGACGAGACCGGAGAGGGCAGAGGGAGCATTCAGTGCGGAGAGGACGAGGCGGGGAGAAGAGGACGCGCCGCACGTACAGTGTGGTCACGGGCCGAACATGGCGGCGGTGACGCGGCGGTCGGCGAGGGCCTCTTCGGCACAGGTGAGGTGACCTGAGGGGCTACGCGGCAGCCAGGGACCTAGTTGGCACGCGTGGACAAGCCATAGTGGCGAGGGAGCAGAGGGACGCGATGGCTCGGGCACGGGTGCTGCGCAGCGCGCGGCGACAGCCATGCCAGGCCCGTGCTCACCACGCCATCTTGCGCTCCACGGCCACGTTGCCCTGGCGACCTTGTCTGGCGTGTCGACCATGGTCCATTCACATCACCTGTGGCTCTGGTTTGGCTTGAAGTGGTCTGTGCTGAGAGGTTTCATCAATAACAGTTTCTGACAGAAACATGGAGGGGCTTCTGGAGCTTAGGAGAAGATGAGGGGGAGCCAATGAGCTTGTCTGGTGTGATTCTGGTTGAATGAACGACAAGCTGACCAAGTTTGAGCTCATTTGGTTGAAGTTTGAGGGTAGCTCATGTGAAATGCACAAAACTGGCCTGAATCTGCAAATGGAAGTACTGATCAAAAGATAATTCTTGGAGAGCTAAAAATTTGTGGAGAGTGCTCATTTGGTGTTGTCTCATTGCTGTAAAAATTTGGTAGCAATTGGACAAACCAAAAATGCACTTCCTTCACAATGGCTGGTTCTGGACAGAGAGGAAAATGGATTTTTAAGCAAAATATCTGAACATGACCAAGGAATGTTTTTGAAGATTTGTTGGAGATATGGTCCAAGGGATTTTTAGGAATTAATTGAGAAGTTTAGGAGCATCAAAACTATAGGTTGCTTCACAACCTATGCCAATGCCCTAATTTCCCAATTAAAAGAAAAAAAGCTTTTGAAAATGATTTGAATGGAAATTTGAGTACTTGAGGTTCCTGGCAGAACATTTGCAAGATGATGAGGCTAGGAACCACTTGGCAAAGATTCAAAAATGACCAAGTCCATGTGAAAGAATTTGAAATCCATTCAAATTCAAATAAAGTCAAGTCAAATTTTGAAAAGAAAAAGTTGGCAAAAATCAGGGTGTCACAAACCTACCCCCCTTAGAATGAATCTCGTCCTTGAGATTCGGTTGCTCAGGGAACAAATAGGAATAGGCAGATCTTAGGAAGTCTTCTCTCTCCCAAGTAGTCTCTTCTTCCGTGTGGTGTTCCCACAGCACCTTATAGAACCTTATTGTCTTGCTTCTCATGATTCTCTCCATCACATCCAAGATCTTAACTGGCTTTTCCTCGTATGTCAGGTCCTTTGCCAATTCCAATTCACTCATGTCTGCTTGTTTAGCTGGGGGTGCAATGCATTTTCTTAGCTGTGAGACATGAAACACATCATGCACATCCGACAGTGCTGGTGGCAGCTCTAGCTGGTAAGCAACTCTCCCTTTCCTAGCAGTCACTAGGAAAGGACCAATATATCTCGGGGCTAACTTCCCTCGGGTTCCAAACCTTTTTACTCCCTTCATAGGAGTCACCCTTAGATAAGCATAATCTCCTGGTTCAAAGGTTACTTCCCGATGCTTCGGGTCATAATAGCTCTTTTGGCGTGATTTGGCTGCTCGCAAGCGCTCTTTTATGTCCTTGACCTGTCTTTCTGCTTCGAGCATCAAGTCTGTCCCAAAGATACGACTGTCTCCTGTCTGAGACCAGTTCAGTGGTGCGCGGCACTTCCGTCCGTACAAAGCCTCGAAAGGCGACATCTTGAGACTGGCTTGGTAGCTGTTGTTGTAGGAGAATTCTGCGTATGGCAGACTATCCTCCCACTTGGGTCCATGAGAAAGTGCACATGACCGAAGCATATCTTCCAATATTTGATTTACTCGCTTGGTCTGTCCATCTGTTTGAGGATGATACGCTGTGTTGTGCTTCAGCACAGTGCCCAAAGCTTGATGTAGCCGATACCAGAATGCTGGGGTAAAGAGGGAACCTCTATCTGAAGTGATAGTCTTAGGTACCCCATGCAGACTTACGATCCGGGACATATATAGCTGTGCCAGCTGATTGGCCGTGTAAGTGGTCTTCACGGGGATGAAGTGAGCCACTTTTGTTAGTGTGTCCACTATGACCCAGATTGCGTCATTACCTTTTGCGGACTTAGGTAGTCCCATGATAAAATCCATGCATATATCATCCCATTTCCATTGGGGTACTGGTAACGGTTGCAGCAGTCCGGCTGGTTTTTAGTGTTCTGCCTTTACTTTGTTGCAAACATCGCAACATGCGACATAATATGCAATGTCGTTCTTCATTCCAGGCCACCAAAATGTCTCCTTTAAGTCTTGGTACATCTTAGTACCACCTGGATGAATTGAGTAGGCAGATTCATGTGCTTCCTTAAGTATCTGCTGCCTCAAGTTATTTCGGTCGGGCACACAAATTCGATTCTTGAACCATACGGTTCCTTGTTCATCCTCCCGGAAGGACTTGTCCTTCCCTTTCTAAATCAATCCTTTAATTTCTCGGATTCCTTCATCCGTCTTTTGGGCTTCTTGGATTTCCTCCATCAAGGTTGGCTTAATCTCCAACGTGTTTGGAGTCATAGGACCACATAGTATCAAGTTAAGTTTAGCAAACTCTTCGCGTAAACTTTGGTTCATACCCTCCACTAGAGCATTTACGACAGCTTGCTTCCTGCTCAAGGTGTCTGCAACTACGTTCGCCTTGCCTGGATGATAGTTGATACCAACATCATAATCTTTGACAAGCTCAAGCCATCTGCGTTGCCTGAGGTTCAGGTTGGGTTGCGTGAAGATATACTTAAGACTCTTGTGGTCTGTATATACCTCACACCTTTGACCAATCAAATAGTGTCTCCAGATTTTCAAGGCATGCACTACTGCGGCTAGCTCCAGGTCATGAGTGGGATAATTTTCCCTCATGAGGTCGTAGCTGTCGTGATGCATAAGCCACAACCTTTCCTTCTTGCATAAGTACACATCCAATCCCACGTCTGGATGCATCGCAGTAAATGTCAAAACTCTTATAAATATCAGGGAGGACTAGAACAGGGGCTGTTGTCAGCCTTGTCTTCAATTCCTTGAAGCTGTCCTCACACTCAGTGGTCCAGATAAACTTCTGGTTCTTCTTTAATAGCTCTGTCATAGGCTTGGCTATTTTTGAGAAGCCTTCAATGAAGCGGCGGTAGTATCCCACCAATCCAAGGAAACTACGGATTTCTGTCACCGTAGCTGGTGTCTTCTAATTTAAGACAGCCGTAACCTTGCCAGGGTCAACGGCTATACCATTTTCCGACAAGATGTGCCCAAGAAATCCCACCTCCTTGAGCCAAAATTCACACTTGCTGAATTTGGCATATAATTGATGGATTCTCAATCTTTCCAGAACAGCTCGAAGGTGTTGCTTATGCTCCTCTTCATCCTTAGAGTATATGAGTATATCGTCGATGAACACTACCATGAACTTATCCAGGAAGTCCATGAAAACTTTGTTCATCATGTTCATAAAGTATGCGGGAGCATTTGTCAGCCCGAACGCCATGACTGTGAATTCATACAGTCCATAGCGAGTAGTAAATGCTGTTTTGGGGATATCTTCTTTGCGGATCTTCAATTTTTGATATCCCGTCCGAAGATCAATCTTTGAAAATACCCGGGCTCCACTTAATTGATCAAATAGATCATCAATTCGCGGCAGTGGGTACTTATTCTTGATAGTTACCTCATTGAGCTGTCGATAGTCTACGCACATCCGTAGACTCCCATCTTTCTTCTTCACAAACAGTACTGGTGATCCCCATGGTGAAATGCTGGGACGAATGTATCCCTTCTGGAGCAACTCGTCCAGCTGCTTTTTCAACTCGGCCAGCTCCGGACCTGGCATTCGATAATACTTCTTGTATATGGGGGCTGTGCCAGGAACTATTTCAATGGCAAACTCCAGTTTTCTATCTGGCGGCATTCCTGGTAATTCCTCCGGAAACATGTCCGAAAATTCACATACCACCGGAATCAAGTTCATATCAGTGGCAGTGGTGTGATATGCTGAGCCTTTTCTAGTTATCATTCGACTGGCTAGGAATTGGATCATCTGTCCAGCGGGGTTTACCAACGTTACCGTTCTGGTGGCACAGTTAATGCACACCTGGTGCGGGGTTAACCAATCCATTCCCAGAATTATATCCAATACTGGGGAATCGATAGCAACCAAGGTGGCTGGAAATTGTACTCCATGAATGGAGATTTCTAGGCCCCTATATACAATATTGGTTCTGAGCATGGAACCGGGGGATTGTATCACCATGATTTTGTCCAAAACTGATGGGGAAAGATTATGCGAGTTGGCAAAACTCTGAGAAATGAACGAATGGGAAGCCCCGGAATCAAACAAAATAAGTGCAGGTATGTCATTAACAGTAAACATACCAAGTACGATGTCGGGGGCTTCGCATACTTCCTCGGCCGAGATGTGATGGACGCATCCGTGATGGACATTGCGGCGTCCAAGGTGGTTAACCTGCGACTTGGGGTCTGTTGGCTGCTTTCCAGCATTGGCAGGACACTGTTTAGCATAGTGCCCGCTCTGTCCGCAGGTGAAGCAAGTATTGTTGCGGTGACAGTCTTCCGCAACAGGCTGCTTGCCGAGGGCTTTAGTCTGGGTGCCGAGCTTGTTGTTGTTACCGTTGTTGTTCCACGCAGGCTTGCTCTCTGTTGGGACAGGTTGCCAACTGCGCAACTTCTGAGCATATGGTTCCTTATTATCCTTCTTTGGCTTGAATTTTCTTTTATGCTCATTGTTTACAAGCTTGTGTTCATGTTCGGCGATGTAGGCCTTGTTCACCAGTGTCTGGAAATCAGCAAAATCCAACATACATAACTGGCACCGGAGAGCATGATTCAGTCCCCCGAGGAAGCGGTCTATCTTCCTTTCCTCCGTATCCACATCATGAGGTGAGTATCGAGCCAAGTTATTGAACTTGTTCAAGTATTCTGCCACAGTCATACTCCCTTGCGTGAGGGACAGAAATTCCTTCTGCTTGATCTTCATCATTCCCGTGGGGATATGGTATTTGCGGAACAATTCCTTGAATCGCTCCCAAGTGATTTCTTCTCCGGTTGGCCACGTTAGCTTGGTATTATCCCACCAGATTGCAGCGGGACCTTCAAGATAGTGGGTAACAAATGGAACCTTGTCCGCTTCATCGCAGCGGGCAATTTCCAGTTTCTTCTCCATTGTTCTAAGCCAGTCATCTGCCTCAATAGGATCAACGGCCTGGCCAAAGCTAGGCGGTTTGGTCCGCTGAAAATCTGTCAGCTTAGAGTGCACCCCGTTACCATTGTTTCGACCAACCACTGTCTGCATAGTTCTGAGGAACTCCATAAAGTCCTGGTTCCTCTTCTCTTCAAACATCCTCATGATTTGTTCAGTTGTAGGTGCTTGTGGTGGTGGAGGCGGTAAGTCTTCGGGCTCTTGCCCTGCCTGTCTGGCTGAGCGACGGACTGGGGTTCCATCACTGCCTTGACTGCCACTGCCTCTCTTCATCTAAATTTTGTTCCCAAAGCAAATACCAAATCGATGAGCAAGATCCATAAGGGTAAAATATAATTATGTGACACCCAAAAGAAATCATTAAGCAACGGCGAATAACAACATAATTATACAAGACATCCCAGCATAATACATGGCAAGCTAGTAGTGGATAACATGATAAACTGCTCAAACGGCAGTTGACAAATGCAACGATGCATGCATAATTACTCCAACTCTAGTCTAGTGGCGTCGATGGCACGGACACTGCTCTTCTGAAGAGTCATCATCAGACCCTGAGTCTGAGTCTGAGTCAGAACTGATGATGTGGGTTATTGGGTCAAAGGAAACACGACGACGCTGACGAGACGTCTCCCCTTCCGCAGAAAAGGAAGTGCGTCGCCTCAGCATCGGCGGAGCAGGAGTGGCGAGGAGCGAGGCCCACTCAGCTGGGGTCTCACGTCGGCTATCAGACGATATGCCTGATGGCCCAGAGGAACTAGAAGGCACGCTAAACATATGTGGGGGTGGAACTGGTGGCGAATACACTGGTGGAACTACAGGATGGGGTGCGGGAGTCACTGCAGCAAGTGCCTCCTGCACACGATTAAGCTCCACAGCCAAGGATATGATCATGCGGTAACTGGCGTGAATATACTGGGATAACACACCAGCGGCACGATCAACCTCCGGATCGGTGGGTGAGAAAATGACTCGCCCTGTCGTAGGGGACAGGGTGGGGTAATGGAAGAAACCTGGGTGTGTCTGCATCTGGACCTCGTGATAGTGCAAGTCGGTGATGGCCTCCATGGCAGCAAACTGGATCGCCAACTCCGGAGTAGAAGCTACTCCACCCTTAGCAGAGCGAGAAGAGCTTCCAATATCCGAGGTCGCGGTCAAGTAGGCCACTGCATGGTACTCATCCACTGACTCTGCCAGCTGATCCCGATACACCTGGTACACCGGGTCTTCTCCGTAGGGATACAGCCGAAGCCAGACACAGCGAAGCAGAGCTGAGAAAGAGTGGGGCTCTGGCTCATAGGTGAAATGGAATGGAACCGGTGCCATCTACACTCACCATGAAAAGAGTTAGTAATATAAGGATGCACGATGCATGATATGCGCAAACAAATGCAACAAGCAATATGCACACTCAAGGTCCTATACTACTCGCAGTTCTAGTGCATGTTACCTAGGGTGTCCTATAGTCAGCACGGCTCTGATACCAAGCGCTGTGGCACCCTGGCTCATAGAACCGAAATGCCTGTGTTCCCAGCCCAGAGATCATTGTCTTCTGGAAACACTCAACATCTTGGCAACAGAAACATAGCTGACTTTTATTGATAATAAAGAGTACAAGCTTACAAGACCCTCGAGGCCAGAGCACAACAAGTGCTATACAGTATGTACATTATTTATCAAACATGATGGGCCTCGGCATAACTTAGCGATACTACAGCGGAAAGCTAAAGCGTAGCGGAATATGGCAGCAACTCCATCCACAGGGACACTGCTGTGGACACATCCTAGGCATTATAACACGAACCTCCAAGACCTGCGTCTTAGTCTTCTCCTGCATCTGGCATGATACGCCAGGTGAGTACTTTGAATGTACTCGCAAGCACATGACAACCAAATAATGCAGCAAGTAATAGCATGGCAATAAACATGTTGAGTCTTAAATGCTGATATCACGGTCATCAACTTACTCATATCCGGGTTGCTTCACAACCCACGGAGTACTCCACCTCACTAAGTACTTCCGCACATAAGACAAGTTCTTTCATCAGTATCATTATTACAGTTGATCTCCTACAGAGGTCTGGACGGGCTGTCCAATTCCGTGGACACGGCTATTCGAATAGATTTAACACTCTGCAGAGGTTGTACACTTTACCCACACCACAGAACTCATGGCCTCGTACTCCCATTCGGGTGGACCAACGACGTTCCGACGAAACCTGTCTGACCCGTGACTCTTCCATCGTACCACCGGCCATCACACTCCTTCTTGGAGTCAAGCCCTGGGTGGCCCCGTGTCCTCAAGACACCTGCCACCGTCGTGGCCAAACTAACTGTCCCAAACGGGGACGTCGGCAAATAACTCAACTGGGCTCACAGAGTTATCGTCGTCTACCTGATCAGGGTAGCACGCACGCATAACCCTCCCTCTTTGGAGGTACCGGTGAAAGAGCACGCAGCCAGCCCAAGTCAAGGCCGTCCCATACCGGCAAATGTGGCTGCACGTTTTAACCCGGACAGGTGACTCTCGATCAACCAACTAAGTTTCGTTAAACATTCAGCAGGTTATCAACTCATGTGAACTTAGTTGGTCATCTTAGCCATCTATTAATTTACTTGGAATTATTTGGGGTTAAATTTAATATGCAAAATGCATATGAAAATGCACTGCTATGACATGCTTCAAAACATGGTTATCCTGGCTTGCCTTGGTCTGCTGAGTTGTTCAAAAACTCTGGTTCTTCAACTCCAAGGTTTTCACCTTCTGAAAATAATCAAAAACAGCAAAGAAAAATATCAAGCAACACTGTTTAATGTTCCAGAAATTCTGTGAGTAAAATAAAAATGTGAAACTTGGTGGAAAAATAGAGCATTGAGGTGTGGACCCAATGCAAAAAGAATCGTTTGAATTGGACCTTTCTGTTAAAAGTTATTAACAGTCAAAGGTCTCTATTAAATCAGTTTTGTTTAAAAATCAAATAAAACAAACGGAGTAACTGGGCCGGCCCAAGTCGACAATGCACTGGCCCAGGGCCACTTACCCCTTCATTTCAAACGAAACAGAGGTGGAAGAGGAGGCCGAGGGGGAGGCGGCACTCCGGCGAGCAGCGCCGGTGATCTGGTCGGCGGGAGGGGCTGGCGATGGGCGGGATGGAGGGAGCTCGGAGAGGCGGTTCGCCTCGTACCCGTGGCGTGGCTGGGGATGCAGCGATGGCGTCGCCCCCTTCTTCTCCGGCGGCCGGCACTTTCGGGCGTCAGCGAACTCGTCTATTCCGGCGAGGATTGGCCACGGCGATGGGTCGGGGAGCTCCACGGGACCTCACTGAGCTCACTGGTGGTCGTGGTGGAGGCGGAGGTGGATCAGAGAGGGTAGGAGGAAGAGAGGGCGGGCGACGGAGCTCCGGTCGAGCTCGAGGCCAGGGGCCTCTATGCTTTGATTGGGGCTGCCAGGAGGAGCTTGGGTGGAGGAGGAGAGGGGTGAGGAACTCTGGGAGGCCGGGGAGGGGCTTTTATAGGCGGGGGAGCCGAGCGGCGATCTCTCCCGAACAATGGCGATGCGGGCCATGGTGACGGCGCTCGTACGCCTCGCTGGCTGGACGCGAGCGGCGACGAGACTGGAGAGGGCAGAGGGAGCATTCAATGCAGAGAGGACGAGGCGGGGAGAAGAGGACGCGCCGCACGTACAGTGTGGTCACGGGCCGAACATGGCGGCGGTGACGCGGCGGTCGGCGAGGGCCTCTTCGGCACAGGTGAGGTGACCTGAGGGGCTACGCGGCAGCCAGGGACCTAGTCGGCACACGTGGACAAGCCATAGTGGCGAGGGAGCAGAGGGACGCGATGGCTCGGGCACGGGTGCTGCGCAGCGCACGGCGACAGCCATGCCAGGCCCGTGCTCACCACGCCATCTTGCGCTCCACAGCCACGTTGCCCTGGCGACCTTGTCTGGCGTGTCGACCATGGTCCATTCACATCACCTGTGGCTCTGGTTTGGCTTGAAGTGGTCTGTGCTGAGAGGTTTCATCAATAACAGTTTCTGACAGAAACATGGAGGGGCTTCTGGAGCTTAGGAGAAGATGAGGGGGAGCCAATGAGCTTGTCTGGTGTGATTCTGGTTGAATGAATGACAAGCTGACCAAGTTTGAGCTCATTTGGTTGAAGTTTGAGGGTAGCTCATGTGAAATGCACAAAACTGGCCTGAATCTGCAAATGGAAGTACTGATCAAAAGATAATTCTTGGAGAGCTAAAAATTTGTGGAGAGTGCTCATTTGGTGTTGTCACATTGCTGTAAAAATTTGGTAGCAATTGGACAAACCAAAAATGCACTTCCTTCACAATGGCTGGTTCTGGACAGAGAGGAAAATGGATTTTTAAGCAAAATATCTGAACATGACCAAGGAATGTTTTTGAAGATTTGGTGGAGATATGGTCCAAGGGATTTTTAGGAATTAATTGAGAAGTTTAGGAGCATCAAAACTATTGGTTGCTTCACAACCTATGCCAATGCCCTAATTTCCCAATTAAAAGAAAAAAGCTTTTGAAAATGATTTGAATGGAAATTTGAGTACTTGAGGTTCCTGGCAGAACATTTGCAAGATGATGAGGCTAGGAACCACTTGGCAAAGATTCAAAAATGACCAAGTCCATGTTAAAGAATTTGAAATCCATTCAAATTCAAATAAAGTCAAGTCAAATTTTGAAAAGAAAAAGTTGGCAAAAATCAGGGTGTCACAAGGCACAAGCAATACAAGCATTACAACAAAGCACAACCTTACTAGACAGCTAACAGCAACAACTCACTCCGAACTACAGGATCCTAATCCTAGACGAGGATGAAGAAATAGTCTTCGCAACACACACACTTGCGGCCTCAATTGGCTACACTCATTGCCAGAGCCACAAATAGGCCTACTCTTGCTGGGGCTCTCCTGGGGGACGAAGGCTGAGCCAACTTCTATCTTCATCGTCGGACACCACTATAGGTTGGAGCACAACTGCTTGGGTTGCGGCTGGCACTTGATGGAACATATCCCGACGACGAAGACGACGAATAGCTTTGGCAGCATAACTTGGGTGGATGATGCCAGGTTGCCATGGGTTCACGGGCTGCGAGGGTAGCACTGGCTGTGACGGTGGCACTAGCTGAGAAGGTGGCACTGGGTTTGGCAGCAGGGGAAGGGTGGTCTGGGATGCAGCTTGACGGGCATCACGGTATGCTTCCGTAACAACTCGGGTGGTGTCATGGTCAATGGATTGGAATTCTCGAATAATGCCGGCAATTAGTAGTCCCTGGGCATCAATGAACTGAGCCAGGCGAGCTACTGCCGGGTCGGCTTCACCAACTGCGCTGAAGAACTCGCAACCTGTATTGGACGAAGCGGGAAAATAGCGGAACTCCCTCATCTCCGCTACTTGCAGAAACTGGAAGCGAAGACGGGTGATGGCTTCCGCAGCAGCTGTCTGGACGGCCAAAGCAGTGGTGGGCATGGGTTTGCCCTTAAAAACCAAGGGCTTCCCATCCTTTGCTGGACTTGGGCGGAGAAACACCTTTGCCTCATATCGGCAAAGGTGAGGGACGGGTTCCGATTGGAACACCAAATACACTGGGATAGTATTAGAGCCAAGGGCTTGGGTGAGCATATTGGAAAGGATAGGTGGAAATCCGTCATACCCTTTGGCCACGGTTTGGCTATGGAACTTATGCATTTTGGAAGAACTGGCCATGGCTGCTGGTTTGCGGATACTGGCCTGGATTCTCCTACGGGGATCTGGCTTGCTGAATGGAGAGAGTTGCGACTCGCAGGTGGGGGTTTAATAGGCAGTCGGCTGGAACACACCAGCATGGCCTGGATCTTTCTCGTGCCGGGCAGAAGATACGCCTGCATGGCCGACAGCGGGGTAGGGTCGCGGTCTGATCCAGGGACGGCTGGGCGGGTGGTCAGCTGGGCAGGGACACGTCCATTCCGACTGCGCCACCTGTTGATCAACAGTGGCCATGTCGAACGCCAGGGATGGGTCAAATCTACTGGGCTCACTACCGGGTAAAAGATAGGGGGTGGTTTGGTGCTAGGGTAACCTATAGCCAACCTGGCTCTGATACCAAGTCTTGTGGCACCCCGATAGAGGGCCGATGCACGCCAGCCCCTGGATAAGACCTGGCGCACGTCAAAGACATGATACAACAATTCCAGGCACAAAAATGGCTTTATTAAATAGAATGGAGTATTACAATATTGTTGCTTACAACAATATTACATAGCTCCAAGGCTAACTAAGATGGCAGCGAAGGTCTTGGTTCAGCAATGACATCGTCTCTGGCTGGGCTCCATAACTCACAGGACTGGCTGGGTTACGACCTAGCACGACGAATCTTCTCCTGCAACTGGCCACGTGCAAGGCCAGGTGAGTACTTTGAATGTACTCGCAAGACAACCAAATACATAGCATCCAAACAAGCAGATGACAAAGCCAGCCCTATGCTATGCAAGAATTTATTCTAAACATGGCATGGAATTAACAGGAAAACACGAATCAAGCATAGCATAGCATACCTATCTAGCATTATTAATCATCATGTCGTAGCAAGATTATCTGGCATGTTTAAACATCTAGTAGCATTAATCATCATGATATAACGGGGTTATCTAGCAAAATAACTATTGAAGTAAAGTATAGTAAAGTAAAGCATGCATCAAGTAAATAATCCATATTCCGAATAATCTCGTGATCCAATCTGAACCTGATCCAAATCCAAGTCTTTCGGTCATCTGACCATCTCCTCCATGGCTAACATACCATACTCCTGACAACATCTACTGTCCATGCAGGACAGGTTCTTCCACCATGATTATCATCATTATGGTTGATCGCCTAACGAGGTCTGGACGGGCTGTCCAATACCGTGGACGCGGCTATTCGAATAGATTTTACACTCTGCAGAGGTTGCGCACTTTACCCACACTATGGAGCACTGACCTCGTGATCCCATTCGGGTGGACCAGCATTGCTCCAACAAAACCTGTCTGACCCGTGACTCTCCCATCGTACCACCGGCAATCATCCTCCCCCGGAGTCAAGCCCTGGGTGGCCCCTGTGTCACCCCGTGACACCAGCCACCGTCGTGGCCAAACTAAACTGTCCCAAACGGGGACGGGTACCCAAACAACTCAACTGGGCTCACAGGGTTATCGCCGCCTATCTGGCCAGGGCAGCGCGCGCATAACCCTCCCTCTTTGGAGGTACTGGTGAAAGAGCACGCGATCAGACCAAGTCAAGGCCGTCCCATACCGGCAAATGTGGTTGCACGGATAAGCCCGGACAGGTGACTCTGATCAACCGACTAGGTTTATCAATATATCTCCATCATCCCACCATTACCTTAACAATTATAAGTGTGAACAACCACTTAACATCAGCATAGCAGAATCATTACAACGTTGACAAACATGGCAAGATATCAGAACATGGTACTCACATGATAACGGTATTCAAAATATTGTTACTAGCATGGCAGGGCATGGCATGGAAACAAGGCATGATATTAGATGAAACGTAATGCTAACATGTAAAACAGATGACATAACAGGTGTATGCAAGTGTAGGCTAACAGGTGATACAGATGTACTACAATGAACACACAGGGTGCAAGCAAAGTCATCACTCATGTCCGGAGCTCATGGAAGAGGTTGGCTTACCTGGGGTAGAGGAATACACCGGGTGGAAGTGCAATAACACTCCGGGAAGATTCGCCGGAAAAGTTTCCCTCTCGGAGGGGCTGATCGAAGGGCAAGGGCAAAATGGTCATTTTCATAGTGTGAAAACATTATGAAAGTGACGGCATCGGAACGGGCTCGTCGATCTGAAGACATGGGCGTTGATTTTACCTCAATCGGAGTTACGGTTGCGAAGTTAGGGCCGTTCGTTCGTTAGGCGGTAAAACGGACAAAATAGTGTCCATTTCGGTGCTTAACGGACGGATGTTCATCATTTAATAGATTCGGCCACCGGCTAAAAAAATGAAAGCGTACTCCGGAGTTTACACTTTCACTCAACAAAAAGCGTATTATACAGAGTATGCCTCCACTAACTGGCGGGGCCCGGCCGCTGGCTCACTTACAGGCGGGCCCGGCGTTGACTTCCCTCTTCTCTCTCTCTCTGGTCGCCATCGTCTTCTTTCCCCCGACCACAGCAGGGACAGAGGAGGCCGGCCATCGGCGGAACCATCGCCTCGCCGCTCCAGAGGGCCGGCCAGCGGGCTCGGGAGATCGGCCGCTCCTCGCCTCACCCGTGGGTGGCCGCTGGGTCGGTTGGGGTTACCCACAGCGCTAGTGCCGCTGCTCGGGCGCCATGGCCGAAGTGCAGCAGGTGAAGGGCGGCGCTGGCGGGGTTCCCCGGAGAAATGGAGGGAGGCGGCATTTCGCAGGAGCTTAGGGGAGGCTGGGGCGAGGTTGGAGAGGAGGGGAAAGGCCAGGGCGCCGGATTGGCTTGAGGGGAGCGGCGGCAGAGCCGCAGCCATGGACGAGGAGAAAAGCTCCGCGAGCTCGAAGGAAGGGGGCTGGGGCTTCTGGTGATCGAGTAGGGCTCAAGGACGTGCTATCTATAGCCGAGGGAAGGGGGTCTCGCGACGGTGGCCGAAGCACCGAGAAGCACGGCGAAGCGGCGATGTCCGGCGAGAAACGAGGTTGGCAGAGGCGGCTACGAGCTTCGGGACGAGGCGGAGAGGACTCTAGACGATGCACGAATAAGGTGGGCAGCTTGCTGACGCCTCTAGACAAGCCGGAGCCCATCGGAGAGGGCTCCCGAAGCCTCTTGAGCACTGAGCGCCCGCTCGTCCTGTTCTGCCCGTGGTCACCATGTGGCCACGGTGGTGCCACGGTGCACTCGCTGCCAAATGATGTCTAGTGTCTTCCCCGTCCTTCTCCGGTTCGATTTGACCCCTCAAGAACGAACAGTGAGCTCTGGTGTGACCGTACCAAAGTCAAATAACATCATGAAGCAATGTGTTTGATATGTGCAGTGGCCACCACAGTGCTTCTCTTGGCAAGATCTTGTGCCAGGGTTAATCATCTGCCAGGGTGACTAACTTGGCAAGGTTTCAGCCCAAATGGGCAAGGTAAGCTGGTACTTCCTTCACAGAGCACCAACCTGGCCAGAAATGCAAATGAGGACGTAGGGGTCAAATGGATAGATGGATTTGGATGATTTTTGGCATAGAGTGATGATTTGGTCATGGAGGATATCTGAAAAAGTTTTAGCTCAAATGGATCATCTATGAGGGTACTTCCTTCATGGAGATACAATCTGGACAGAAACTTAAATAATTTACTGAGGAAGATTGGCTAGATGAAATGGGCTGGTTTTTGGTATACAGGGGTAATATATCATAATGAACCACCCTGCAAAATTTCAGCCCTAGGAGATCAAGGAATCAAGCACTTCCTTTGCAAACTGAAAATCTGAACAGAATTTGCAAAGTGGTGTTGTGCTCAAAATTTAATGGGTGGAACTTGAGATCTTGATGGAAATGTTGAATATAGGGGTAGGACAAGCTCCACAAATTATTTGGGATTTTTCCCAACTACCAAAATAGTAGTTCCTTTGGAAAGGCCCCAAATTGATATATTGGCTTTAAATAGGAAAATGCAATTTCCCCTATTTAATTATGGCCAATATTTTTATGAGAGCTCAATATGATCACAAAGAATATCTCCACAAGTTTTCATGAACTTTGGAGATGGATAGATATTCTCCTGGATTTAATTCCTCGGAAAAGCAGAAAAAGGAATTAATTCTAGATGAGAAATATTGCATATGACTTGGCAATATTTTAGCACATCTAGGGTTTATGAGTGAAGGATGATCTCCGGAAATTTTGGGAGGATCAACTGAGCAAGAAAAATGATAGCTCCTTTGTAAACGCAAAGGCAGGATTTCCAGTTCCGATATTTTGGAACTAGGGTTTAAATGAGGTTCGGGGCTTACTGACGGAAACTTGACTGGCACAAGAGAGTTGGAAAGGCACTGAGAGGTTGAGGATGGTCTGGATTCACCTGGTCACTCACCAGATTCTAGAGGCAAAAATTCGGGAGAGAAAAGCTAGGAAGGAATAACAGCACAAAAATCGATAACCCGATTTTTGGGGTGTTACAATGTATTTATGTCTCTTTCTTCGGCGGTGGTGATGATGGAGTTGTTGATGTTGTAGGCTTGTCGTCCATCTTCCAGGGCATAGGCTCACCATCATAGAAGGATGAACGAGTCTCCGGGATCCTCAAATCTGCAGCCAAACTCATCCTCTTGAATCTATATTCATACTCACAGTTTTGGTTTTGTAGGTCATAGATCTGGGCCTGGAGGTGCTTGATTTTCTCGTGAAGCTTGAAGATGGCCTCCCCGATGTTCTTGGCGTCTAGCTTGTGATTGTTGGTGAACTCCGTGATCATCATGTGATTGGCGTTGAGTCCACGTTCCACCATCCCTTGGCACTTGAAAACTTGTTGCTTCATTGCTTCGAGTCTTGTCTCCATGCTTCCGGTCTTCTTCGGTCCCTCAACATCGCGGGTGTGCAGCACCCCCTCACGCATCTCAATGGTTTGAGGGTATTGCAGCACCTCCACGAGGTAAGGGTTGATGACCTTCTCAAAAAACTTGTCCTTGGGGGCGCTTGGAGACATCATGGTGATCTAGATCTGTCAGGAAAACAGCTCGAAACAAAAACAGGAGATTTTGCCATTGTACGGTGGTCAAAACCTTTGGCAAATTATATAATGAATTTTTATCGACAGAAAGAAGTATCGTGCAAGAAAACGGAGTCCGGAGGGCACACGAGATGGCCACAAGGTAGGGGGCGCGCCCTCCACCCTTGTGGTCTCCTCGTGCAACTTTCTCACTACTTTTAATTTTTCTAATTTTTTAAATATTCCAAAACGGAGAAAAATTATCATTGGAAACGTTTTGGAGTCGGTTTACTTACCGTACCACATACCTATTCCTTTTCGGGGTCTGAAACGTTCTGGAAAGTGTCCCTTATGTACTCCCCC
The DNA here is from genome assembly GCA_011799875.1 of Thinopyrum elongatum. Taxonomy (NCBI): domain Eukaryota; kingdom Viridiplantae; phylum Streptophyta; class Magnoliopsida; order Poales; family Poaceae; genus Thinopyrum; species Thinopyrum elongatum. The sequence goes on along the minus strand of CM022297.1, from coordinate 298,799,992 downwards.
GGTGTTACGGTGTCAATTATATTGGTCTCAACATTTATGGGAGTACCTGAGATATAATGTTTGATTCTTTGACCGTTTACCACCTTCGGGTTTGTACCTTCAGCGTTGTTGATTTTTATGGCACCGGAACGATAGAACTTCTCGATAATGTATGGACCTTCCCATTTAGAGAGAAGTTTTCCTGCAAAAAATCTTAAACGAGAGTTGTATAGCAAAACGTGATCACCTACATTAAACTCACGCTTTTGTATCCTTTTGTCTTGCCATCTTTTAACTTTTTCTTTAAACAACTTGGCATTCTCATAGGCTTGGGTTCTCCATTCATCAAGCGAGCTTATGTCAAATAACCTCTTCTCACCGGCAAGTTTGAAATCATAATTGAGCTCTTTAATAGCCCAATATGCCTTATGTTCTAGTTCAAGAAGTAAGTGACAAGCCTTTCCATAAACCATTTTATACGGAGACATACCCATAGGGTTTTTATAAGCAGTTCTATAAGCCCAAAATGCATCATCAAGTTTCTTAGACCAATTCTTTCTAGATCTATTAATAGTCTTTTGCAAGATCAATTTAATCTCTCTATTGCTCAATTCTACTTGACCGCTAGACTAAGGGTGATATGGAGATGCAATTCTATGGTTAACATCATACTTAGCAAGCAATTTACGGAAAGCACCATGAATAAAGTGTGAACCACCATCAGTCATCAAATATCTAGGGACTCCAAACCTCGAAAAATAACTTCTTTAAGCATTTTAATAGAAGTGTTATGATCAGCACTACTAGTTGGAATAGCTTCTACCCACTTAGTAACATAATCAACAGCAACTAAAATATGTGTATACCCATTAGAGGAAGGAAAAGGTCCCATATAATCAAAGCCCCAAACATCAAATGGTTCAATAACAAGTGAATAATTCATAGGCATTTCCTGACGTCTACTAATATTACCAATTCTCTGGCATTCATCACAAGACAAGACAAACTTACGAGCATCCTTGAAGAGAGTAGGCCAATAAAAACCAGATTGCAATACCTTATGTGCAGCTCAATATCCAGCGTGATGTCCTCCGTAAGACTCGGAGTGGCACTTGCGTAGGATCTGTTCCTGTTCATGCTCAGGTACACAATGTCTAATAACACCATCTACTCCTTTATAAAGGTGTGGGTCATCCCAAAAGTAATGTCTTAAATCATAGAAAAACTTTTTCTTTTGCTGGTATGTGAAACTAGGTGGTATAAATTTAGCAACAATGAAATTAGAGTAATCAGCATACCATGGAGTATTACGAGAAGCATTTACGACAGCTAATTGTTCATCAGGAAAGCTATCATCAATAGGCAGTGGGTCATCAAGAACATTTTCTAACCTAGACCCTGCAACGGGGTTCTCAGCTCCCTTTCTATCTATGATATGCAAATCAAATTCTTGTAACAAGAGAACCCATCTAATAAGTCTAGGTTTAGCATCTTTCTTTTCCATAAGATATTTAATAGCAGCATGATCAGTGTGAACAGTTACTTTGGAATCAACAATATAAGATCTGAACTTATCACAAGCAAAGACAACTGCTAAAAATTCTTTTTCAGTAGTAGCATAATTTCTCTGGGCACTGTCTAGAGTTTTACTAGCATAATGAATAACATTCAATTTCTTATCATCTCTTTGCCCTAGAACAGCACCAACAGCATAATCACTAGCATCACACATAATTTCAAAGGGTAAATTCCAATCAAGTGGCTGAACAATAGGTGCAGAGATCAAGGCTTTCTTAAGTATTTCAAATGCTTCTAGACAATCATCATCAAAAACAAAAGGAACATCTTTTTGCAATAGATTAGTGAGAGGCCTAGAAATTTTAGATAAGTCTTTAATAAACCTCCTATAGAAACCAGCATGACCAAGGAAACTTCTTATACCTTTGATATCTTTAGGACACGGCATCTTTTCAATAGCATCTACTTTAGCTTTATCAACTTCAATACCTCTTTCAGAAATTTTATGCCCCAAGACAATACCTTCATTAACCATAAAGTGGCACTTCTCCCAATTCAAGACAAGATTAGTTTCTTCACATCTCTGCAAAACTCGATCAAGGTTGCTTAAGGAATCCTCAAAAGAAGTTCCGTAAATGAAGAAATCATCCATGAAAACCTCAACAATCTTTTCACAAAAATTAGAGAATATAGCAGTCATACATCTTTGAAAGGTAGCAGGTGCATTGCATAAACCAAAAGGCATATGTCTATAAGCAAAGGTACCGAAATGGCAAGTAAAAGTGGTCTTTTCCTGATCATCTTTTAACACAGGTATTTGGGAAAAACTAGAATAACCATCTAGGAAGCAAAAATGTGTATGTTTGGATAGTCTTTCTAGCATTTTATCAATAAAAGGTAGAGGGTAATGATCTTTTCTAGTAGCTTTATTTAATTTGTGAATATCAATTACCATTCAATAACCTATAACAATTCTTTGTGGAATCAATTCATTCTTATCATTAGGAACAACAGTAATACCTCCCTTCTTAGGGACACAATGAACAAGACTTACCCACTTACTATCAGCAATAGGATAAATTATACCTGCCTCCAGAAGCTTTAGTATTTCATTTCTTACCACTTCTTTCATCTTAGGATTTAACCGTCGTTGGTGATCAACGACTGGTTTAGCATCTTGCTCCAAATTAATTTTCTGCTGACATAGAGTGGGACTAATGCCCTTAAGATCATCAAGAGTATATCCAATAGCGACATGGTGCTTCTTTAGAGTTTTGAATAATTTCTTTTCTTCATGCTCTGAAAGGTTAGCACTAATAATAACAGGATCTATTTTCTTTTCATCAAGATAGCATATTTCAAAGTATCAGGTAATTGTTTAAGCTCAAACACGGGATCTCCCTTGGGTGCAGGAGGATCCCCAAGGATTTCAACAGGCAAGTTGTGTTTCAAAATAGGCCCTTGATTAAAGAATATCTCATCTATTTCCCTTCTTTCATTCATAAACATATCATTTTCATGGTCTAGCAAATATTTTTCTAAGGGATCAGTAGGAGGCACGACAATAGAAGCAAGACCAATAATTTCATCCTTACTAGGCAATTCTTTATCAGGGGGTTGTCTACGAAATTTAGAGAAATTAAAATGATGAGACATATCCCCTAAACCAACAGTAACAATATTTTTCTCGCAGTCTATCTTAGCATTAACGGTATTCAAGAAAGGTCTACCAAATATAATGGGACAAAATTCATCTTGTGGGGAAGCAAGAACAAGAAAATCAGTAGGGTATTTTATTTTCCCACACAAGACTTCAACATCTCTAACAATCCCAATTGGCAAAATAGTATATCTATTGGCAAGCTTAATAGTAACATCAATATCCTCTATCTCAGCAGGTGCAATATCATTCATAATTTCTTTATATAAAGTAAAAGGAATTGCACTCACACTAGCACCCACATCACATAAGCCATGATAACAATGATCTCCTATTTTAACAGAAACAACAGGCATGCCAACAATGGGTCTATGTTTATCTTTACTATCGGGCTTAGCAATTCTAGCAACTTCATCACAGAAATAAATAACATGCCCATCAATATTATCGACCAAGAGATCTTTAATCATAGCAATACTAGGTTCAACTTTAATTTGTTCAGGGGGTGTAGGTGTTCTAGTATAACTCTTACGAACCACAGTTGAAGCTTTAGCATGATCCTTTATTCTAAAAGGAAAAGGTGGTTTCTCAATATAAGCAATAGGAACAATAGAATCAACATTATAAATAATGGTTTCTTCTTCAACTTTAATAGGTTCAACTACTTTAACTTCAATGGAAGGATGATATTTAAACCACTTCTCCTTAGGGAGATCAACATGAGTAGCAAAAGATTCATAGAAAGAAGCTACTATCTCAGAGTCAAGTCCATATTTAGTGCTAAAATCACGAAAAGCATCGGTATCCATAAAAGATTTAACACAATCAAACTTAAGGTTTATACCTGACTCCTTACCTTCATCGAGTTCCCAATCTTTAGAGTTGCGTTTAATTCTTTCCAATAAATCCCATTCGAATTCAATATCCTTCTTCATAAAAGAACCAGTACAAGAAGTATCGAGCATGGATCGATTATTATGAGAAAGCCGAGCATAAATTTTTTGAATAATAATTTCTCTTGAGAGCTCATGATTGGGGCATGAATATAACATTGACTTAAGCCTCCCCCAATCTTGAGCGATACTTTCTCCTTCACAAAGCCAAAAATTATATATATAATTCCGATCACGATGAACCAGATGCATAGGATAAAACTTCTGATGAAATTCCAATTTCAATCGGTTGTAGTTCCATGATCCAATATCATCACATAGCCTATACCATGTCAATGCCTTTCCCTTCAAAGATAAAGGGAAGACCTTCTTCTTGACAACATCCTCGGGCATACCTGCAAGCTTAAATAATCCACAAACTTCATCCACATAGATTAGGTGCATATCGGGATGTAATGTTCCATCTCCTGCATAAGGATTAGCTAGCAGTTTCTCTATCATACCCGAAGGAATTTCATAATAAATATTTTCAGTAGGTGCTGTAGTTTGAGGAGAAACTCTTTGCTCTTCTGGTCGAGGTGAAGATACCCCGAACAAGCCCCTCAAAGGATTACTTTCCATAGTAACAAGTGACAGTAAATTTCAGCACACTATATAAATGTTTCCTTACCAAATTCCACTTACCAAATGCGCTTCACTCCTCGGCAACGGCACCAGAAAAGAGTCTTGATGACCCACAAGTGTAGGGGATCTATCGTAGTCCTTTCGAGTAAGAGTGTCAAACCCAACGAGGAGCAGAAGGAAATGACAAGTGGTTTTCAGCAAGGTATTCTCTGCAAGCACAGAAATTATCGATAACAGATAGTTGTGTGATAAGATAATTCGTAACAGGTAACCAGTAACAAAAGTAACTAAGGTGTAGCAAGATGGCCCAATCCTTTTTGTAGCAAAGGACAAGCCTGGACAAATTCTTATATAAACCAAAGCGCTCCCGAGGACACATGGGAATTACTGTCAAGCTAGTTTTCATCATGCTCATATGATTCGCGTTCGTTACTTTGATAATTTGATATGTGGGTGGACCAGTGCTTGGGTGCTGCCCTTCCTTGGATAAGCCTCCCACTTATGATTAACCCCTCTCGCAAGCATCCGCAACTACGAAAGAAGAATTAAGATAAATCTAACCATAGCATGAAACATATGGGTCCAAATCAGCCCCTTGCGAAGCAACGCATAAACTAGGGTTTAAGCTTCTGTCACTCTAGCAACCCATCATCTACTTATTATTCCCAATGCCTTCCCCTAGGCCCAAATCATGGTGAAGTGTCATGTAGTCGACGTTCACATAACACCACTAGAGGAAAGACAACATACATCTCATCAAAATATCGAACGAATACCAAATTCACATGATTACTTATAACAAGACTTCTCCCATGTCCTCAGGAACAAACGTAACTACTCACAAAGCATATTCATGTTCATAATCAGAGGAGTATTAATTATCACTAAGGATCTGAACATATGATCTTCCACCGAATAAACCAACTAGCATCAACTACAAGGAGTAATCAACACTACTAGCAACCCACAGGTACCAATCTAAGGTTTTGAGACAAAGATCGGATACAAGAGATGAACTAGGGTTTGAGAGGAGATGGTGCTGGTGAAGATGTTGATCAAGATTGACCCCCTCTCGATGAGAATATTGTTCGTGATGATGATGGCTTCGATTTCCCCCTCCCGAAGGGAAGTTTCCCCGGCAGAACAGCTCCACCGGAGCCCTAGATTAGTTCTGCCCAAGTTCCGCCTCGAGACGGCGGCGCTTCGTCCCGAAAGCTTCCTCCTTATTTTTTTTCAGGGCAAAAGACACCATATATCAGAAGATGGGCGTCGGGGGCCTGCCAGGGGGCCCACAAGATCGGAGGGCGCACCCAGGGGGTAGGGCGCGCCCTCCACCCTTGTGGATGGCAGGTGGCCCCCCTCTGGTGCTTTCTTCGCCCAATATTTTTTATTAATTCCAAAATGACTCTCCGTGAAGTTTCAGGACTTTTGTAGTTGTGCAGCATAGGCCTCTAATATTTGCTCCTTTTCCAGTCCAGAATTCCAGCTGCCGGCATTCTCCCTCTTCATGTAAACCTTGTAAATTAAGAGAGAAAAGGCATAAGTATTGTGATATAATGTGTAATAACAGCCCATAATGCAATAAATATCAACATAAAAGCATGATGCAAAATGGACGTATTAAGGTTCTGCCTTGTCATTGCACTTTGGTTGCTCCGAGTTGTTTCCATTCGGTCCCATCGAGACCTCCAACGTTCATATATTTTACACAGGCCGGTCTTACTGAGAATTCTGATTGGTTCACCGAGATGGGTCAAAAGTGTGTGACAGTTGGATTTCGTGTGGAGGCTATATATACCCCTCCACCCCTCTTACTTAGTAAGAGAGCCATCAGAATGAAACTATACTTCCACCATACATTTTCTGAGAAGAGAACCACCTACTCATGTGTTGAGATCAAGAGATTCCAATCCTACCATTTGAACCTTGATTTCTAGCCTTTCCCAAGTTGCTTTCCACTCAAATCCTTCTTCCACCATAGCCAAATCTGTGAGAGAGTGATTGAGTGTTGGGGAGACTATCACTTGAAGCACAAGAGCAAGAAGTTCATCATTAACAACACCATCTATTACCTTTTGGAGAGTGGTGTCTCCTAGATTGGTTAGCTGTCGCTTGGGAGACTCCAAGATGATGTGGAGTTGAACCAAGAAGTTTGTAAGGGCAAGGAGATCGCCTACTTCATGAAGATCTACCCGAGTGAGGCTAGTCCTTCATGGACGGAGGCCGTGGTGGAATAGACAAGGTTGTTTCTTCGTGGACCCTTTGTGGGTGGAGCCCTCCATGGACTCGCGCAGCCGTTACCCTCCATGGTTTGAAGTCTCCATCGACATGGACGTACGATAGCACCACCTATCGGAACCACGCCAAAAATTGCGTTTGCTATCTCCAAATCCCTCCTTTACTTACATGTGCAATGTTTTACTTTCCGCTGCTATACTCTTAGAATTACATGTGTAGGGTGATACTAGACTTGATAGAATTGCTAAAATCTAACCACAACTTAAATAGGGGAAATGATAGATTTTTATTTTGTCAAGTAGTCTAATCACCCCCCCCCTCTAGACATACTTTCGATCCTACAAGTGGTATCAGAGCTTTGGTCTCCATTTTCTTGGTTTCCATTGCTTTGGTCTCCATAGTGTCGCTTTTACAACCTAGGAGAGTATGGTGTCTAGTGAGGGTAATTATCACCGTAGAGGTCCTTATTTCGATGGTACAAACTTTGCTAGTTGGAATCATAAGATGAAAATGCATATTCTTGGTCAAAACCTCGCCGTTTGGGCTATTGTTCGTCTTGGCTTGCAAGGTGAATTCTTTGAGGACGACAAAGAACCGGATCGTGAAGCTACCGCGGATGAGTTGAGGATGTTGCAACACAACGCTTAAGCATGTGACATTCTCTTCAATGGATTGTGCCCCGAGGAGTTCACCAAAATCAGCTGCCTCGAGAATGCAGAGATTTTGGATACTTTGGTTGAAATGCACGAAGGTACCAAGCCCATCAAGGAATCCAAGTTGGATGTGCTTCAAAGTCAAATTGACAAGTTCAAGATGAAGGATGGTGAAGGAGTCACCGAAATGTACGCTAGGCTTGCTCTCATCACAAATGAGATTGCCGGCTTAGGAAGCGAAGAGATGACTGACAAGTTCATCATCAAGAAGATCCTTAGAGCCTTGGATGAAAAGTATGATACCGTGTGCACATTGATCCAAATGATGCCCAGTTACAAAGATCTCAAGCCCACGGAAGTCACTGGAAGGATTGTTGCTCATGAAATGTCACTCAAGGATAAGGAGGAGCTCCACAACAAGTCAAGTGGTGATTATAAAGCTTCAAGTGATGCTCTCACTACTTCATGTGACAAGTTGGTTTCCAATGAAGAGATAAGCCTAATGGTTAAGAACTTCAACACATTCTACAAGAGTCGAAGCAAAGATAGAAGCTCCAAGTCAAGGTCCTACAATGAGAAGAGATCTTCTAGTCGTGGTCGCAATTGCTACAATTGTGGAAGACCTAGACACTTTTCCAATGAGTGTACGACATCTCACAAGAAAAAGAGAAGAATCACCAAGAAGAAGAAGTTCTAGATATGAATCACCTCAAAGAGAGAGAAGGAGTATAGATGATCGTTATGAACGAAGATCTTCTCGGAGAAGCAAGGATTCGAGACAAGTCATCAAAGAGCTACACAAGAAGAAGACATCAAGCTCGTGCTGGTGAATGGGTTTCTGGCTCCTACTCCGGCAGCCAATCCGAGAGAAGTTATCACTCTGACTCTGACTATAGTCAAGATGAAGGTGTTGTCGGATTAGCTCTTGTGTCATCCAACTCCTACGACAAATTTCACTCACCATATGAAGGAATTGGAGGATGCTTCATGGAAAAAGGCACCAAGGTATCACACCCTGAGTATCTTGATTTCAATAGTGATGAGGATGATTTGCTAGGTGATGATGATTTGCTCATTGATAAAACTAGTGAATCAAGTGAAAATGAAAATGCTAATAATCATGATAGTCAAGTGTAATCGCATGACGATGCTATGAAGAAGATTGAGCTTATAACTAAAGAACTAAACACTCTTAAGTTAGCTCATGAAACAACTCAAGAAGATCATAGAGAGCTCCTAAGATCTCATGATAAGCTACGCTTCGAGAAGCTCACTCTAGAGCAAGAACATGAGTTTCTAAAAGCTATCAATGACAATCTTGGAAAGAAGAGTTCTTCTTACATCGCCAAATGACTTCTCTTGTCTACTTTGATGCCACAAATTAAAACTAAGCAATCTAATGGCAAGAGTAAAAAAGGTTCTTCATCTAGTAGTAACAATAACAATGCTAAATCAAATGTTGTTGCTTCTAGTAGTTCTCTTGATTACACTAATGATTCTCTTACAAAGTTACACTTGAGCAAGAAAACAATTTATTGAAAGGAATTATAGAGAAAGGTGTTTACAAAAGCCTTGCCAGGAGTAAGTAATTTGAGGAAATTATACGCAAGCAAGGAAGACACCATAAGAATCAAGGTGTTGGTTTTGAACGAAAGTTCAATGCCGATGGAGTTGAGTGGGAAGAAGGTCAATACCCCAAGACGATGTTTGTTCCTCAAAAGGAGAAGTATGATCCTACTTTCTTCGAGGTGACACAAGCTCAAGACGATCTTCCACCACAAGACCCCAAGCTAAAAGGCAAGGACAAGCTTCAAGAGGAGATTGACTCATTTGAAGAAGCACCACAAGCCTTGGTCAAGTGGGCTCCCAAGGCTTCTTCAAGTTCCACTTTGTCAAGTTCAACAACAACTCCAAGGATTCCCATCAAGTTGATGTGGATCCCAAAGAAGAGGAACTAGAGAGTTCTTGAGGGTGACTCCGCCAACATATTTCACTCATATTTTTTTTTTGGCAAGGACTTGTGCAACCAACTTCAACATCATGCACTAGTTCATGGAGTCACAAAACCTCTTGTTGGTAAGTCAATGAACAAGGTAATCAATGCATTCATAGACATCATTTCTTTTGCATTTCACTCTATGTCCATGGATATCCTTGTTATTTGTTCCTTGTGGGACTAACCCATGTAGGTATTAAAAGTGTCTAAATCCAATGGATTGCTCCCAACTCTTGATGACCTTCATCAACCTTAAGCATCCACATCTTCAACATCTACATGAAGTCATCATCGACAAAACCCAAGGTCAGTTCATCCCTCTTAGGGGGGATATCACACCTAGGGGGAGCTTTGCTCTAAGACTTGAGCTAAAGCAACTCTAATGGTGTGAACACATTGATGCTTTATGTAAAAGTGGTAACCCCACTTATGCTCAAACGATGAGTATGACCTATGATCAAATGTTCTCATTTGGCTCCTAAGTCAATATACTCATATAAAGATGACCTAGTCATCGAGAATTGTGTGATAGATGCTAGAATTGGTTGTGCATGATTGACACATACTTTATTTTCTATTTTATTGTGTGAGCATGTTATAATGCATTTTTCTTCGTTCGAGGACACCCATTTGTTGATTTGATTGTCTTGGTTTTTCTGGCCAAGTGGATGTACAAGGATGCCTAAGCACCTTCTCTAGCTATCTGTTCTTTCTTGTCTCAAATTCTCTTCATGCTACATCACAAAATTTGAACAAGTCTTTTTCGGACCCTTCGGGTGAGGCGCACTCGGAGTCACCGATCTGTCAAGGACTGAACTCCAAAACCTTCTAAATGCCTTTCGGTTTAACCAACTCACTCTCATTCGGTCTCAGCGAAATCATTTGTATTGATTTGAGTTTTCATCTTTGTGCAACCGATCTGAACCGTCTCGGAGTCACCGATGTGCTATACTGCTAGCAGTTACACATCTCAGTGCCACCGAACCATTTTGAACGAAGCCACCGATAACTGATGGGTATATATATATCCCGTGAGTCCATACAGTTGAAATTTTCTCAAATGTTTCATCCTCGCGCCCCACAGTTGTCGTCGCCCCAGTCTCCAAACAGTCGTCGTTCTGTCCAGCATGCCCTCGCTGTTGGATTCCGCCATCGTCAACGGAAATCTCTCCCTCTGTTGCCGCCGTAGAGGATTTGCGCCAGCTTAAGGTAAAATCTGACCCCTTAGTGCCTCTATTTCTGATTCAATGCACTAGAGTTTTTGCCATGATTCATGCCACAGCTTGCAACCTCTATTCCAAGTATAAATTCCGTAGATTAGATTCGAGCGAAGATTTTAGGTTTAAATTTCCGCAGAATACATCTCGGACTGACCGATCTGAAAGTTTCGGAGTCACCGACCTGGCTTTGGCCATTGCACTAGTCTGTCCTGGTGCCACCGAGTTGTACTGATCGGTGAGACCGAAATAAAGTTTCTGTGAAACCCTAGCATCTCAGAGAGACCAAGCCACATATTGGTCTGACCGAAACTATGTGCCATGTCTTTGTTAAGTGCTTCAGTATCACCGGAATGATCAACTCGGTTGATCCAAAATGTCTTCTGTGAAAATTTAAAACTAAGATTTGAACTCAATTTTTTTGAAAACTAGCTGCATTTTGTGATGACTCATCTACTCTGCCCATACCCAACTACTTCATAGGTCAGCTTGCAAGATGTCAGATGCTAGTGACAGTCAGAATGTATCTGCAGAGGCCAATGTTGATTTGAGTGCAGGTTCTAGTCCCGAGAGTAGTTATGATGAAGGTAGTAGGAGAACTCCAAACAATTTTCCTAAGGCTGCCAAGAAAGCAAGAAAAGCAAAGTGCTTAGAAACTAAGGATGAGGACTTCCAGCCTGAGGAAGTAACCTCCAAGAAAAAGCCAGCTGCTAGCACTAAGGAGAAAAGTGTTGTAAGAAAGGTTCCTGTATCCAAGAAAGGCAAGACCTCAGAGAATCCAGAGGAGAAGCAAACCAAGAAGAGAGAAAGGAAGAGAGGCAGGTGGTGCAAACTTGTTGACCCTATGGCTGAGTTTGAAAGACACACTACTTAAGAAGAAGAATAAGAAGAATAGAAGAATAAGAAGAAAGGAACGAAGCAAGAAGAAGAGAGAAGGAAGAAGAAGAGAGAAGGACGAGAGGAAAAAAAAAAAAAAGGACGAAGAAGAAGAAGAAGAGAAGAAGAAGACGCAGCATAGAGCGAATAAGAAGCAGAAGAAGAAATAAGATACGACTCAGCAGACTAAGCCAGACTCACTAAGACCTCGCAAGAAGCATCCAGAAGACTCAGAATACGCAATACGACGACGAATAACTCATAATACTCCTCATCGCACTCGCTCCTACTCCTCATCACTCATCCTCCTCCTCAGCCTCTCCTAATCAGACCTCAGCCTCGCAGCCGCCTCTACTCCTCCTCCGCCGCCTCAGCTCATCGCCTACTCCTCCTAATGCCTCCTCCTAACTGCCTCCTCCGTCCTACTCCTCCTCCCTCCGCCCTCCTCCTCCTCCTCCTCCTCCTCTCCGCCTCCTCTCCTACCTCTCTCCTGCCTCCTCCTCATCTCCTCCGCCGCCTCCGCCTCCTGCCGCCTCCTCCTCCTCCTATCCTCCTCATCCTCCTCCCTCTCCTGCCCTCTCCTCCTCCACCGCCGCCTCCGCCTCCTCCCCTCCTCCTCCCCGCCTCCTCCTCCTCCGCATCCTACGCTCCTCCGCCTCCGCCTCCTCCCTCCTCCTCCCTCCTCATCCCCTGCCTCCTCCTCCTCCTCCTCCTCCTCCTCCTCCTCGCTCCTCCTTCCTGCCTCCATGCCTCCTCCTCCCCTCCCTCCTCCTTCCTCCTTCCTCCTCCTCCCCTCCTCCTCCTCCTCCCCTCCTCCTCCTCCTCTGCTACCGCCTCCCCGTGCCTCCTCCTCTACCTCCTCCTCCTCCTCCTCCTCCTCCTCTCCTCCTCCTCCTCCTCTCCTCCTCCTCCCCCCTCCGCCTCCTCCTCCTCCTCCTCCGCCTCTCCTCCTCCTCCTCCTCCTCCTCCGTCTCTCGCCTCCTCCCCCCTCCTCCGCTCCCCGCCGCCCTCCTCCTCCTCCGTCCCTCCAGAGCGACCCTCCTCCTCTCTCCTCCTCCGCCTCCTCCTCCTCCTACCTCCGCCTCCGTCCTCCTCCTCGCCTCCGCCCTCCTCCTCCTTCCTCCCCGCACTCCCCTCTCCTCGCTCCTCCTCCTCCTCCTCATCCCCTCCATCCTCCTCCTCCTGCCTCACTCCTCCGCCTCCCCTCCCCCCCTCCTCTCCTCCTCCTCCGCCTCCTCCTCCTCTCCTCATTTTCCTCCGCCGCTCCTCCGCCTCCTCCTCCGCCTCCCTCGCCTCCTCCTCCTCCTCCTCCTCCTCCGCGCCTCCTCCTCCTCCTCCCCTCCTCCTCCTCTCGTCCTCCTCCTCCTCCTCCTTCCTCCTCCTCCTCCTCCTCCTCCTCCTCTTCATCATCCCTCCCTCCTGCCTCCTCCTCATCCTCCTCCTCCCTCGCCTCCTCCTCCCCTCCTCCTCCTCCTCCGCCTCTCGCCCCCTACCCCCTCCTCCTCCTCCCCTCCTCCTCTCTCCGATCCGCCTCATGCCTCACCCTCCGCCTCAGCCTCCGCCTCCTCCTCCCCGCGCCTCCTCCTCCGTCCTTCTCCTCCCCTGCCTAGCCTCCTCCTCCCCCGCTCTCTTCCTCCTCCGCCGTCCGCCCCTCCGCCGCCTCCTCCTCCGCCTCCTCCCTTCCTCCCACTTCCGCCTCCTCCTCCTCCTCCTGCCTCCTCCTCCTGCTCCTCCTCCCGCTACCCTCTCCCCTGCCGCCTCGCCTCCGCCCCCTCCGCCTCCTCTCCCCGCCTCTCGCTCCTCTCCTCTCCTCTCAGCCTGCCTCTCCTCGCCTCCGCGCGCCTCGCCGCCGCCCGCCGCCTCCTCCGCCGCGCCTCCCGCTCAGCCTGCCGCCCCGCCTCCGCCGCCGCCCGCGCCCTTCCCCGCCGCCGCCGTCACGCCGCCGCCGCCTCCTTCCGCCTCCGCCGCCGCTCTCCGTCCGTCCGCCTCCCCTCCGCGCGGTCCGCCTCCTCCTCCTCCCCGCCGCCGCCTCCCCTCCTCCCGCCGCCTCCTCTCCGCCTCCCCCCTGCCCGCCTCCGCTCTCCTCCGCCTTCCTACCGCCCCGCTCCTCCTCGCTCCTCCTCGCTCCCCTCCTCCGCCGCCTCCTCCTCCGCCCGCTCTCCTCCTCCTCAGCCTCCTCCTCCCCGCCCGCCTACCCCCCTCCTCCCGCCCATCCGCCTCCTCCCCTCCTCCTCCGCACTCCTCCGCCTCCAGCCGCGCCGCCTCCGCCGCCTAGCCCGCCTGCCTCCTGCCGCCTCCCTCCTCCTCCTCCGCCTCCGCTCCTCCCCTCCTCCCGCCTCCCCTCCTCCCTCCTCCGCCCCCTTCCGCCGCATGTCCGCCCGCCGCCGCCGCCGCCGCCGCCTCCTCTCCGTCCCCTCCGCCCTCCTACTCCTCATCCATCCGCCGTCCTCCCCGCCCTCCTCCTCCTCCTCCTGCCAGTCCGTCCTCCGCCTCCGCCTCCTCCCGCCTCCATTCCTCCCCGCCAGCTCCTCCCCTCCTCTCCGCCGCGCCCTCCGCCTCCTCCGTCCTACCGCCGCCGCCTCCGCCCTGCCTCCCCTCACGCCGCCCCCGCCCCTCCTCCCTAGCCGTCTCCTCCTCCTCCTCCTCCTCCCCTCCTCCGCTCCTCTCCCCTCCCTGCTCCCTCCCCTCCTCCTCCTCACGCCCTCCATCCCTCCTCCTCTCCGCCTCCTCACGCCGCCTGCCTCCGTCCGTCCCCGCCTCCGCCGCCGCCTCCCCTCCCCATCCGCCCCCTCCCGCCGCGCGCCCCCCTCTCCCCTCCCCCCGCCTCCGCCGCCTACCGCCTCCTCCTCCTCCGCCTCCGCCCGCCTCCTGCCTCACCTCCGCCGCCCCCCCGCCTCTCTCGCCGCCCGCCGCCGCCTCCGCCTCCGCCTCCGCCCCCGCCTCCTCCGCCCCTCCTCCGCCGCCCTCCTCCTCCGCGACTCCGCCTCCGCCTCTCCGCCTCCTCCGCCTCCGCCGCCGCCGCCGCAGCCTCAGAAGAAGAAGCAGGAGAAGAAGAACAGGAAGAAGAAGAAGCAGGAAGAAGAAGAAGCGGAGAAGAAGAAGCAGGAGCAAGAAAAGCAGGAAGAGAAGAAGCAGGAAGAGAAGAAATAGCAAGGAAGAAGAGAAGCAGGAGAAGAAGAAGCAGGAAGAAGAAGTAAGAAAAAAAAGAAAAACAGAAGAAGAAGAATAAGAAGAGAAGAAGAAGAAAGAAAGAAGAAGAGAAGAAGAAGAAGAAGAAGCAGAAGAAGAAGAAGAAGAAGAAGAACGAAGAGAAGAAGAGCCGCTCAGCTACCACCTGCTGCCAGCAACAAAAGCTCATGGCAGTGCTAATGAAGAACTGCTAGCCCCCTTCCAGTCCAAACCTAAAGATCCTACCATCAGACCTGGAGAACTACAAGGAATGTGTTCAGCCAGTTGAGAAGACCAAGGCCCCAGTGCCTGAAGACTGATGGGTGACGAGGAGCTACTAGTGCTCAAGAAGCTTAGGCTAAAGTTGCCTACCCATGAGCTATGACACCCAACTACTGAAACATGAAGGTAAAGGAGATATAAAGGTCTGGAAAGTGGAGCAGAGGTATGATCCAATTTATCAGGAGTGAAAACTGCTTGTGACTAATAACTCCCATCTTGAGACAACAGACTTATATGAGACAGTGTTGCTGGACAGAAGCCTATAGTCCAGTGACATGAAAGGTGGATTGGGAATATATTGAATGGAATGAAGACAGGTTCCCCCAGTTCATGAGAGTTTCAAGCTTGCAGAGTTGATGAAATTCATCAGGAGACACTTCTACCTGCATGGGAAGATTGTGTGGATGACAGAAGGAGAACGATATCAGTCATCCTATTCCTGATGGGGCTGCTTTGCTTGGTTGCCCCTGAACGAAGGGAGAGTGAGATAATGACTTGTATGCCTAAGCCCAAGGACGACCACAAACCCATGAAGAATATTACAAGCCTATTCCTCAGAAAGATCTTAAAACACAACTTGGTTCGTGAAGAATTTTTTGCTGGACTGGCTAAAAACTAACATATATTGAGGAACACCGCCTGAGCCCTAGTGTCTCGAGATGACAAAGATGATCCATAGGCCACTCCATCAAACATGTGCATCTATTTTACACTCCTCATAAGTTCAGGTGAGATTGGCTTGATCATGGAAACAGTGAAGAGACAGCTGTCACCAGAAGAGATCGTGGATTTGCTCTGCCTCTCAGTTGCTCATTAAACTTCAAAGTTTGGAAGAGCACATATCTACTTGATCGTGAGCATCTCCGTGAGGCCTGAGTTAAGGATAGAGTGGTGATGGCCCATCTCACCCCCACTTCAGTTGATGCCGCAGGAGAGGATCTAGGCAAGCTGTTGCAGCTAAAGCAGCTAAGGAGACATCATGTCCTACTCTTACCATAGCTCATCTCAAGACCAAGAGTCTGACCAGAGGACCTATTAGATAGAAGTTCTTGAGGATTGAGCAGAGTTTGGCCAACCTCATGAAGAACCAGGAGAGCTTATAGCGGTAGTGGAAAAACTAAGATCACAGTCTTGATGTGAAGCTTACAGAGGTTCAGACCATAGTTGAGAAGCTGAAGGATGATGTGGAAGCAACCAGTAAAGCCACAGAGGAGCAAGGATAGTTGGATGACCTACTACAGACATATTCAGTGTTGTGCCCAGAGCACCTAGGTCTGCTACCGTGCCTGCTGCTGTAACAGGAGGATTACTCTTTTTTGCCCATTGCTGCACCAACAGTTCCAACCCAGCCATGCACCATGAGTGGTCTCTCCACTAGCACAGCAAAAACTAGCCGATGCTTTGATGTCTACTACCAACCATTCTTCTTGTAGACTCTTGTTGGGGCCTCCCAGTGCAGAGTTTTGTTAGGACAGTAGCAATTTCCCTCAAGTGGATGCCTAAGTTTATCAATACCCGTGGGAGCGTAGGAAGAAGATGGTCCTCTCTCAAACACCCCTGGAACCAAATACAAGAATCCGTATTTCCCCAACACCACCCACTACAATAGGAAATGTATAGGTGCCATATTCGGGCGAAGATTGGTATCAAGTGTAGTATGGATAATAGATATAGGTTTTTGTAATCTAAAATATAAAAACAGCAGGTAGCAAGTATGAAAAGTGAGAAGCAAAAAGGTAGTGCCAATGCTTGAAACCAAGCTAGGGTTCATCACTTTCACTAGTGCAAAACTCTCAACAATTGATAACATAATTGGATCATATAACATCCCCCAAGGTCCGACAAGAGTCCTCCAAAGTTCCTATCGCGAGAACATAAGATGAAATTGCTTGTTAGGGTTACGAAACCACATCAAAGTTATTCTTTCTGATCAATCTTTGGACTATTCCTATAATTGTCACAAACAACCCTAGAGTTCATACTAAAATAACACCATATGATACACATCAATCAACCCCTAATTTCACCTAGTACTCAATGTTCAACCACAAGTATCCTGGCAATTACTACGATTGGCATCAACAACTTCAGATCATAATATTCAATCACACAAAGAACACTCAAAGAGTGCCCCAAGATTTGCTACTGGAGAAACAGGATGAAAACGTGCATCAACCCCTATGCATAGATTACCCAATGTCACCTCAGGAATCTGCGAGTGAAGTTGCCAAAGCATACATCAAGTGAATCAATAGAACACCCCATTGTCACACGGGGTATCCCACGCAAGACAACTCATGTGTCTCAAATCCATAAAAGTATTAAATCCGATAATAGTGAAACCTCAAAGTTAAAACTCAATTCATCACAAGAAGATAGAGAGGGAGAAAACCATATGATTCCAACTATAGAACAAGCGCTCAGCCGTAACTAAAGATCGTGCCAAATTCAGAACACGAGAGAAGAGAGAGAGAGATAAAACACAAGCTACTGGTAATGCCTCAGCCCCGCAGGTTGAACTCCTCCCTCCTCGCCATGGTGGCCCACGGGCTGATGAAGATGGGCATAATGATGATTTCCTTCCCCTTTGGCAGGGTGCCGGAAAAGGGTCCTGATTGGTATTTCCGTGGCTACAGGCTTGCGGCGGACGGAACTTCTCATCATAAGGTTCTTTCTTCTAGTAGGTTCGCAATATATAGGAATTTTGGGCGTCGGTATCAACGTCAAGGGGGTTCCTGAGGGGCCCACAACGCTAGGGGTTGCACCCCTACGCTTGTGGCCCCTCGGTTCACTTCCGGGCTCACGACTCCGTGCTTCGGGGTTGGGTCTCTTTTGTCCATAAAAATCACCGTAAATTTTCAACCCATATTCCGAGGAACTTTATTTCTGCACAGAAAAACGACACCACCGGTGTGTCATGATGAAAAACAACATCAGTGGGTATTCTAATAAATCATATCAAAACCATATTAAATTGTGTAAACATGAGCATGAATGCGGTGGAAAACGACACCTATGGGATCACGCGTTGGACCCCTTAGGTTCGCACAGGGATGATAGAGTGCGCAAAGCACTACTAGGAAAAGTGCCTCTCATGGCGCACCAGTTTTTGCCTACTAATGCGCCTAGTATACGCTCACTAGTTATTTTTACTATGGGGGGGGGGGGATGGGGGCACACCACTGTGCGCCATTAGTATCTGGTATACTAAGGCGCCACCACGCAGTTCGCCATTAGTATAACACCAATGCGCCATTAGGTTGCCTCCCAGGTGGGCTATTTAACCATGTGCTTGGCCAACTACTGGCGACTGGCTGGGGTGATGCGCCATGTATACCTTGGACCTACTAATGGCGCACTCGTAGTTATGCTGCCATTAGTATCCTTGGCATACTAATGGCGCACCTTGAGGTGATGCGCCATTCGTATTGAATAATTAGTGTTTTTATTTTTTTTACTTTTCTTGTTTTTGCACAGTTACAAATATATTATTGGACAGAATATAGACAGCGCACATAGGCACAGCAAACATTCATCGAATACAATAGAGATCAGTCTCCGAATACACAACTTTTTCCTCATATTAGTTCCCTCCGAATTCAATAAGAACCAAACAAATATCAAAACATTAAAGTCTCGAGAACGCGAGTATCGAGTTTTCTTCACATTACAAGTCGCTATGATCATCTAAACTAACATCACATAGAAGAGAGACTGCGGTCTCACGATGAGCATCATCGCGATGAAACTGTTCATCCAGGTCTCCAACGCTCCTCCTTCTCTTCCCTCAGATAGCGGGCGTATCTAGATTCCTCCTCCCATCTCTAGTGTTGGTACCCTTTGGTAACGATTACCGCTGAAACGTTGAAACCTGTCTCGACACTTCCTCCTCAGCTCGTAGATCCAGGTAGAAAGGAACCTTACCCTTGTCACGTAATACGACGGCAGTCGTCTATCACAAGCCAAACAGACGAAATACATAAGCAATATATAAGTATGGCACAAAAGGATCGGAAGAGACACAGCAAGACTTAATGCACGATCATGGTCCTAACTAATAACTAGCATCGATTACATCTAGTTGAACGACGTCCAAACCAAAGAGACAATACAATTCATTAAACGTTTAATTTACAACATGAGCCATACAATGTTTCAGAAATACACATCACTTACTTTCGACTCGACTTCATGGACAGGAGCGTGAATGAAGCCGCGTCTGTCCGTGATGGCATGAAATCACGGGCGTTGTCATCCTGCATTTGTAGCGTCCGTAATCTCACACTGTTGGACGGTTGATATCTGCGGAAGAACTGCCCCGAGGTATGAAGGACATCTTGATGGATGATGTCGGCAAACTCCGACTGGATGCGAAAGAATTGCTTGTCCTATGTCCGCGTCCTGATTGCCGACAAGCTCGCGGCCTTCTTTCGTTAGATTATCTGGTAGCAGAAGGTGATGATGGTCCCTTACGATCGCCGCTGTGATGGAGGGCGTAGTAGGCATCTCTTGACCGCCAGGCGGCTGTTGACGCAGAGAACTCGTATTGTGGGCGAACACGTGCTTGCCGTACTTACGAACTGGCCCTGGTGAGGTGCCTCCAAGTATTTGGCGTAGCCGGGGAGAACATCATCAAGAACTTTCTTGATTATTCTGTATCTATCTTGAGTCACGGTTCCGGGTCGAAATACTGTGGCATGGAATATTTCGTCGTAAGAGGATAGTGTGCAATGTGTGTCAATGCACAGACCACGGAATGTTAGTAAAAAAAAAAGAACTGACGAAATCTACGAAATATCAATTTACGGGGCGGGTTAAGGATGAACTTACTGGTGAAAGTAAGCCACAAGAGTTATCCTATCTGGGTTTGCCAGAATGACGCCGTTCGAGGTGTGACTGCCGGACTTGGCGGGTCCCCATGCTGCTCAAGAGCTGGCACGCTGTAGTAAGGGGTCGACTATCAACGATGTCCGGGGTCTTGTCTCTAATGATCCGCTCTCCCCATAACTCAGCGAAAACAGCCGAACACAGGTGTAGTGCAGCGGATGAAGGTGACAATAGCAAAGATGTCATCAAACCGCAGGACGATCGTACCCCCGATGTCGCCATCCACAAAGTCCCTGCCCTCTGGTCACCTGGCCGAAGAAACCGGTATCCACATCATCTACTGAAGGCGCGCTCTCCCAAGAAATAACCTTGTCGTGCAGACTCAACTGAACATTTAATATTATAAGCACCAGTTGCCCTTGAGCATATTTGTACGGTAGCATCGCCCTACCCGCCACTGCACCCTCCTTCGAGATATCCTTAGGTGAAGGTCCCCTACGGAATCCCGTCTGAGGACGGAATCGTACCTTCGGTGTCCGGCTGGCTCTCATCGGTAGCCCTTTTAGGTCGTTTCGTTTTCGGCTCTTCTTCTGATCTGCTGTAATTGGAACGAGTTCCTGCTCCACGACCGCCTTCTGAGCGGTGTTGGGGCTGATAATATTTCGCACCCAGCTATCTGGCTGGTGAAGGCGGCAGTCTGAGGCGTCTCCTGAGAACTGAACGCCAGACGATGCCTGTTGCCAACTGGGTTTCTCCGTCCGTACCAGCTAGATCACGGTCTCTTGTTGGGTTCTTGAGAAGGAGGCACCGCAAACTCGGTCAACTGTACCCATGTTTCGGCAAAGTACTATCGACGTATGGTAAAATGTACCATCGTGTTGTCACTCGTCGTCCCTGATCCTGTGGCCAATGCATGTCCGGATCTGTGCCATAGGGATGTTCCGCATGTCGCGTAGCCATTGCGGCGTTCTTGCATGGCTTGGCGCCGGCCATGACTGCGGTTCTTTTCTGTGGGGTGGTGTCCCCCGCCCCAAACGAATGGCTCTTCGGCAAAGCAGGGGCCAGCTTACGCAGGTCGCTGAGGGTCATCTATCTTCTTCGTCGGCCCAGCGTTCGAATCGGAGGTAACAGCTCGCGCAGCCTGGCAAAGTCACCCGCAAACCACTTCAGACCTATACACTGTGGGTGGCATCGGATTACGTCGGAACACGGGTTGCCCGGTTGACGATTTGCCCTTGGCGACATGACCAACTCGCCGCCCACGAAGTTGCAGGAGAGTGCAAGGAAACGTGGGCGCCCTGCGAAAACATGTAGGGGCGTCAGGATGCCCAGTCAAAGGCAGGAGATGAAGTCATCGGCGAGAGCTTAGTTACCGTGATGCCGTCGGCTCGGCTAATGTCGAGGCACCGCACGCGGGCGTGCAACTGACGGAGGGGCCGCTTGTGGCAGAGAAGTGGGGCCGGCCGGCGTATACCTGGGGTGCATTAAGCTCGCAATGCCCGTGCCGGGCGCCCGGAGACCCGAATACACGCCTCCGCCGGAAGACCCAATGGCGCCGCCTGGCGAGCTTGCGAGTTGCCTGGCGTGAGCTGGGAACCGGGGACGGCCCCTGTTGGCCGCCCGCAATCACAGTCGTTCAGCCCCATGAATTCAACGTAGGCACCATGGCGTTGAGCTTCGTTCCCAGTTGTTGGTTCACAGCTCTGGGACAAGCTCCAAATCCGCGCCACTTTGCCTTGAGTGCTTTCACAACCTCCGCGCGACTGGTTTCTGAGCTGGTTCTTTTCTCCTTTTGCCCACCCAGCGTATAGACTGAAGACCATTTTGTGGACAAGCCTTGCCGGCCAGACGACCAGCTGACGTCGTGCTTACTGAGCTTATCCTTGTTTTCATTACGTTCAACGCCCTACTTTCAAAGGGGTGTCGAAAGGGGAATTCGAGATGGACCCCGCGCTACTGCTTCTGTGTCTTGCGGAAGAAACGTGAACCATTTAAAGCAATATTGGGGATTCAATTAGAATGCAACCATATGGAGCTAATTACCGGGGGTGTATTCCTTACCAAACAAGCTCAGCTCCTTGGTCGTTCGGATTGTGTAAGCTCCTTTGTTACCGGGTCCTCCTTGTACGGCCCTAGAAAGTTCCTGTTCTGATCTGTCACTGTATTTCTCGAAAGCGGGGCGGTCAGCCTTGACGGGCACGCCTCCGCGTTTCCTCCTTGTCCCATATAGGCTCGCCACTCTGGAACCGCCCGGGACCGAGTTGGGGACCCCTAAGTTCACTGCTGCATTTCTTTCCCCCCCACTGCTTGAGTCAGAGGTTGCGGGGCTCTCGCGACTTGATCTTGAACTCCTTGTAGTCATCGTCGCTATCAAGATATTTCGCCTTGAATCTGTCATAACTATCCCTTTATCAATCATGGCCCTTCACGTGCTTTCCAATAGACAGGGCCGTGCTTCATCTTCGTGAGGGCGGCACTGGTTTCACTTTATTCCCTGAGAGGCGTGTGTGTTGCAAACTCATACGGGGAACTTGTATTGTTCGGTCGCAGCTTTCGTGAAGAGGAGGCTGCGCAAATTCGCCTCGTCGCCTTATGCCTTAGGTTCTCGGTGTTGTCGAGACGGTGCCCCGGAGAATTGCACCCCGAGCGACCCGAGTAACCCCTTGACTAACTTGTTGGGCGCTGTCGGATGCCCGTCGGAGTCACTTCAGTAAATTCCTCCCTGACGGTGCCCGAGACATATCTCGGGCGCCGGTCCCTTTCCGTTGCCTCTTCGTTGGCTGCCCATCTGTGGTTGCGCAGACATCATCAGTGGTGGCATCCTCGCGGCGCCATCAGTGGTGGTCATCCGCCGACGTCCACTAGTGGTTGTGTAGTAGGATCGTGTCTTCCGCGGCGTCCTATAGCGTGAGGTTGGTTTCCTTTCCCATCTCCTGGTGCATGCTCCTAGAATTGCTTCCGCCCGAACCCGCCGGCCTCATCGTTGTGGGCCATGTTTTGCCTCTAAATAGGAAAAAAGTTTGTGTCAAACGTTGGTTATTGTCAAGGAACAAGATTGCATGGGTCTCATCATTTAGGGTTTGTCGACACGAGGCATCCTAAAGCTAAGCTTTTATTCATTTAGGGTTTGTCGACGCCGAGGCCACCTAAAAAGCCTAAGCTTTCCATAATTTAGGTTCTTTCGACACGAGCACCCTAAAAGGCTAAGCCGGTGACGGAGAAATTCTAAGTTGGGCACCTAAAGGAAAATTTCAGCATGACCTTTTGTTGAAAATAGGACATAGGAGTACCCGAATTTGCCGTGAAACGGAGGAGTTAATCGACTTACCGGCAAACTCAAGGGCCTCTCGGACTTGGTCCTGCAAAATCATCACGACAACAGGTCGGAGACAAAACCCAGCCAAACTAACGCAAACCACAATGTGCCTCTATTTCATATGGATGAAAAGGCCACAGACCATGTTGTATCTTCCTTTCATATGGACAAAAACAATCATCTCAACTTATGTGAGCTTCCATTCCAGATCTTAATAGGTCCACCAACAAAACAATGGAATGGCATGCTGCAACTTGCTGTATACCAGTGTGCTTTCTGCCAGGATGATCGATGCAGTGAATTGCTTGTTCGATTCCTCGTCACTGCGTAGGTAGCTGGTGTCGAGTGTGGTCTTTTTTTTTAGAGAGAGCAGAGAATGTCCTGTTGCTCTTGGGACCCCACCCCCCCTATATTAAGACGGCCGTGCGCGTGTGTTGCCCACCGATTCATCGGTGAAAAAACAGAAAAGAACAGAACGGAAAAGGACTTGGTTGCCCCGAAACAGAGCAGAGAGATCTTATCCTCTGTTTGTTTTTGCTGGAGCGGTAGCTGCATGCATGCTTTGTGTCGTCCACTGCCGGCCGGCGAGGGAGCTCTCAACTACAACCACAATGTTACTCGCACAAAAAGATTTGTCAAAAAATGTATGCCACCGTAAATTTCGATCACTGGCATTATGCCTCTTAAAATTCAGAGAAAATGCAGAACTCTGTCTGGATTGAAAACTGGGAGGAAGGAGGAAGTAGGAGAGGTACTGGGTGGGCGCGCCGGAGCCGAGGGGTCCAGGGTCGGGGTTCGGTGGTCAGGGTCGGGCGCGGCGTCGACAAGGGATGGCTCGAGGGCATCCGAGCTGTCCGGTCCTCGTAGTCGAAGAAGAAAACGGCAGCGTCCTCCTGGGCGCCTCGGTGGTGGTGGGGGAGGCCGGCGGCACTGGTCTTCGCGTCGGGGGCGGCGGTCGTCGTCCTGCCAACCGGCCAGGACGTGAGGTAGAGGGGGGGTCGGGGACGTAGGGCAGGGGCCGACGGGGAGGCTGTCGTGCGATGGCGAGGAGGTCGCGAGGCGTCGCGATGGCGGAGTGCAGTGGTGGGGGGAGAAGGCGGGTGGGACGGGGACGTAGGGGCGGCGGCGTTCGTTTGTTGGGTACGGGGCAGCGGCGGGGGGGGGGGGGGGGGAGTGGATCTGGCGAGAGGGAGGGACGAAGGGGTCGGAGGCGAGTTAGAGCTAGGGGGGAAGCTTACTAATGGCGCCCCCGAGCGGTGCGCCATTAGAAAATCTTTTTTTTTATAGCAATGGGCCACCCCCTAGCGGTGCCCATTAGAAATCTTTTTTTAGATAGCAATGGCGCACTACCACGCGCGGTGCGCCATTAGATTGTTTTTTAATTATATCTTTTGTTCTATTTTTTAATATTTTTTTATAAAAACAGTAATAATTTTTTTAAAAAATAGTAATATTTTTTTAGATATGAAAAAATATCATCAAATTTGTTATTTGAAAAATATCATCCAAATGGGGGTGTCTCGGCGGCGGCGGTGGGAGCGGGGGAGGGTGCGGGTGGTCGTCGGCGGCGGTGAGCTAGCGGGGGAGGGTGAGGGGGGATCGAGTCGAGGATGGAGGGGATAGCGATCGAGGATGGAGGGGATAGCGATCAGGATTGGAGGGGGATCGTAGATCGAGTTGTCCTCATGATATTACATATTTTTGGCCCATGAAATTTGAAATATATTCATGAATTCAAAAAGTTCCCAGGAAATTTAAAAATTCATGAGTTCAACAAGTGCCCATGAAAGTACAATCGAGAAATGAAGACTACGATTTAAATACAATCGATCTTAGTAGCTTATCTGTTCACAATCTTCTGTGCCCTTCTTTTTCGCAAATGGAGTTCTTCTGGAACGGACCGTCCTTTAGGTAGGTGGTCCTGCTTCTTCTTGTGGTGTATGTGCTACTTCATCGTCGTCATATGTTCCATCTTTTGGGTCGCCGTACTTGTCGTAAGTCGTGCTCATTGGCAGACTGCCATCCATTCCGATGATCTTCCTTTTGCCTCTCCTCAGACAACACGATGGGGCCTTGACGGCGGTAATGAAGAAGCAGTTGGTCCACTTGGGAAGCCGATACCCTGCTCATTTTTCGGCCTGTGAGTTTGCGCCCGCGGTCTTGGATTTGGCTTCGGGTATAACCATGGTGGTGAAATACCGGCTTCTTTTAGGACGCTCCTGGCCCATCTGCAACGGGAACCATCGGGACCTTCGCTCCCAGCGTAGCTCAAGCTCCCAGATCTACTCGATCTCCTCCGTAGATCTGTCCTTTGTCGTTACCGGTGTTAGGATTCCATCGTTACCCCTGAGTTCGATAACCATCGCCTCTATCATGTCCTGTCCTCGGTGTATAATGTGGTAGCCGTTGATTCTACGACCTCCTATGGTCATCAGGTTGTGCCTCGGCGCCTGTGAACAAGGCAATATGAGTTGTTCTTGTTCCGCGGAAGCATCCTCATGTAAAGGGTACGACAGAAGCTTCTGACTGACACCGCGTGAAACATGAGTTGTGCTACTTTGATTATATCTCCGTCCGTCATCTGTTTGGCCTCGGTCATTGTACGTCTTCTCAATAAAGGTTTTTTGCTCTACCACCCAGGATCGACCACGTCATGTGTTGTAGCGCGACAGGTTTGCTCTTTCAAGTCGGCGATCGACCCTCGAAATTGACATTGCATTTCACGCGACCCTCATGGTACCCCATCCAGCGAGCTGCCGAGGTGCTGTTGACGGGCCAGACCAACGGGGTTCCGATGCCTAGAATTAGGCAGTAGGAGATGCAACTCTTCGGTCAAAAGGACCCTGGCTATGCTTCCCTCTGGACGCGTGACATGTTGCGAAACATATCCTTTGATGGCCAAACCATTCATCCTTTCGAACGGCATCATGCTGTGCAGGAACGTCGGCCGAGTTGGATGATATCCTCACGATATGGGACCCAGCAGCATGCACACCATAGCGTCGAAGAATCGGGCGGGAAGTCATCTCAAGCTCGCATAGTATCACCAACGATCGCTTACCTGTAGCCTTCTGAGTTCTCTCACGCCAACCGACTTTCGAGAGATGACGTCGGAAAAGTTGCATAGGCCAAATAGAGGTTTCACGACATGCCGTCCTGAGTCCCACGATTGCAACGTGTAAGATCTGCGTCATCAAACCGTGACAGCGTTGAGACTTCATCCCCGCTGAACTTCTGCTTTCCGATGGTCTAGTGTATCGGTTACTACTTCCCCGCGTAACCGGTAAGGAAGTTTTACTCCTACGAGGAGGTGAAAAACTGCTCGATCTCCTCCTACTAGAGTGAAGCACGCGGGAGGGTAGTTCATTTCCGGTCCTTCTTGGCTTTTTTGCTTTGCGACGACTTTCTGCTGTTCCTGCATTCTTCCTCATCATCATCATCATAGCGTGACAGTTGACATGCACGATACACTATGGATTCTTAGGAGCCAGATGGAGCATCCCCGTCCTCCAGTAACGACGCCTGATGCCAACATCGCTTGATCTTCCTCTTGTCCCCTTCCTCTTTGCTTTTCCCCCTTCTTTTCTTTTCCGCCTCCCCCCCTCTCTTTTTCCTTCTTCCCCTCCGAATGTTCGACTGCGGTACCAAGCAGAATCTGACGCCACTACGTTTCTTCGTGGATAGCATGGCATCAAGAGCTGTGAGGCAACACGGTGGATTTCCCAGTCGGCAGTCCCGAAAACAGACCCATTTTCCATACCTTCAGTAGCGGACTGCGCGCCTTTCGTTCTTTCCCGGCTCTGGCAAACCTTTGTTCTTCTTTCCCGGCAGTGGCAAATCTGTCCAATTTTTCAACAGCTCGTCTATTTCATCAGCCTCCTCGTACGAAGGGCGTCTCGGGGTTTGGTTTCTCACTCTCGAACAGATCCTCTCGTTTCCTCCACGGGTCATCGTCGCGAAGCCACCTTCGATGTGTCTCTCTGAACAAGGTTTTTCGAAGACCCGGGATCCTATATCTAGCTGGAGTACGTTTGTTCCATCCATGCACCCTGACGCCATCCAGAAAATCTGTGGACCACCTGCCCCCGCAGATTCCGTAACCGAGTATTCGTGCACCGTCGTAGCAATGCGGCTCTCATAGGGAATATTCTTCTCTGGCGGCTCCCATGTTTGGCTGGCGTTTTCCACAGAGTGTCTAGCTCCTCTTTCAGCCAGCCCCAAGATAACTAGATTGACTGTCGTTCCCTGGTTGTTTCGCCCTCCAATTACATACTCATGAGAATGACTTCCTCTTCATGAACCAACCAGGGGGGCAAGGTTTGTAACATCCACACAAACTAGGCCATGTTGCTATTGTGTGCTTCTCTGGATGCCAAACGGATGACTCTCATCTTGCTCCGCGCCCAGCACCGATGTTCCTTGGATCCTCCCAAATTCTGGTTGTTCGTGTTTCAACGCTTCTGCCACTGGGCTCCCATCACTTAGGGTGACTCAGCATCTTATCTTTTTATTATCTCCGATCATTTGACATCAATCTTCTCGCTTCTGTCTCTCTCCCCTATCCGCTGCAACACGCTGGAGCTTTGCTACCTTAGGGTCCGCGAAATACCGCGTACAGAGAGGAGTGATCGGAAAGTAACACACCACTGTTTCGAGGGAGCTTCTCCTTTCTTGTATCGAGGTGGACGCCGCCAACCGGAATATGGTAGAACCTCCGCGTGCTCGCGCCCGAGAAAATGATGCAATGTTCATGCACACATGGTATTCACGTGCGGTAAATCCAGAGACCCAGACCTTCTTTCGGCCTCTCCCGAAACTCGGTCCGGGCACTTGTTCACCTTGGGAAGACTTTCTGCCATAATGACATGTCTCGCAGCATCGCGTCGGTATATTTTGTGTTTTACCTTCATTCGCCCAGAGCCATTAGCGTTACTTTCAGGCGGGGGATTCCTCGGTCTGCATCCTTTACAATTGAGTAACCGCGTCTATCTCCAGTTGATCCCGCTTGGCTTTCTCTCGGGCGGCAGCTCTGTCGTTATCGTCTGCTTGGAGAAGCAGGCTCTTGAATATGAGGTCCCTGCCGCCCAGCCCCATCGATGGTCCATCGTCGTCTGCCCGCCGGCTCTTTCATCTTCACTGGATCATGCCCTTCGTCTTGCTCGGAATCTTCCTCAGTCATAGGTCCGGCCATTTCTATACATGATGACTGTGTAACAGATCACCGTCGTGATCAATGTCCTGTGGATTCTTCTCTTCTCGCACCCGCAAACGCGGGGTGTTGTCATGGCTGTCCCTTCCTCATTTCTTGCCCGGGCCCCCCGATGCGACTTCATAGTCATCTTCAATCACTTGCCACCGATAGCCATCTATGTAAACACACGCAAGAGCAAGGTGGTCCCGCACTGCTCCGGAATCCGGGTCCGCAATAAGGCTCTTCAGCTTGCAATCTTCGACACGGACATCTTACTATCTCCGTCACATTCTCTTTGAAGAATCTCGGCCTTCTGGAGCCAAAAACCTATTCACGATGCCTTTCGGTTCAATCGTGCAGACAGGTCGCCTGCGGGGGTTAGAAGCAAAGACGATATTTTAGAACCAAGAAAAAATTTGGCATGAACTTTCCCTAAAAAGAGGACCAAAAAGAATGCATAGTGCAAAATTCTCGGCCGAAACGGAATGAATTCAAACATTCCGGCAAATATGGCCAAACATCGGCATTTCAAATACCGGTTACCACCTGCAAACACAAACATATATGCAAACACCACAAATACTGCACACACACGAACATACATAGACTACAGCTAGGCCACAAAAAGTGTATGGCATTGTTGTGGTGGAGCGAGACTAGACGAGAAAAAAATAATTCTCCAACCATGAAATAGCTTTTCCCCTTACTTACCTATCAAAAAAAAGGTAATTTCCACCACTGTAAAATTTTGATGAATCCTATGTGCAATGATGGTGAGGAGGAGGAGGCGAGCCGACAGCTTGGAGGAGCGGGGGGGAGGAATGAAGTGTGGGAAAGTGAGTGTGGGTGTGGTTGTCCAAAATATCTCAGCTGGTCCCCCAGGTTACTAATGGCGCACCACACAGCACATGCGCCATGCCATGTAAACCACAACATACTTTCATGGCCACAGTGCTGCCGCGGCGCCCATAGTAGTTTTGCAAAAAAGTAAAAAAAACGTATATTATGAATACTAATGGCGCACCGCGGCATAGTGCGCCATTACAGTTTTTTAAACTAGAATGGCGCACTTTGCCACGGTGCGCCATTAGTAGTTTTGCCAAAAAAAAATAAAAAAAATTACAGTACTGGCGCACTCTGTGGCTGTGCGCATTAACTAGTTAGAAACTAGTAATGGCGCACTTTGCCTGGATGCGCCATTGTATGTTTGGAAAATGAAAAAAAAAAATTGTATCTAGTGGCGCACCTTGTGTCTGGTGCGCCACTTAGTGTATCCACACTAATGGCGCATCACCACATGGTGCACCATTAGTAATAGTAGTGCGCGCCCACTTCTCTGCCTGTGCGCCACCTTATTCATTTATCTAAGCGCCTTTTCCTCAGTTAGGGAGAGCAGATCTAAACGATCAACCGATGGATGTTTTACCCAGGTTACCGGCCGCCTGGAAGAAGCGTTAAAACCCTGTCCTGCTGTCTGTGTTTATCTTGGTTCTTTGGCTCTTGGACTAGCTACTATGTGTGTCAGTCCAAAAGTCCGAATCCTTCCACGTACGCCTACGGCCTACCTTTATAGTCAAGGGGTCCGCCACAGTGGCACACAGGAGGCTAGGGGTGCAAAGTATCCTACAGTGTACAAGTTTATCGCCTGCCATCCAGGAACACGCATTTACGTGGGGCTTGCCTTTAGTCCTCTTGGTCTTTATCGGGGGACGGCGGCAACAGACGCCCATCCCGTCTGTCACCGCACTCCTCGCCTTGCTTCGACATGCATCCAAGCTGTACGGGCATTGCAGCCGCCATGCTGGAGGGGCTGGCTGCTTGTGACTGGTTGCGCGGTGACATGGCCCTTTCACGAGATCTGCCGCCACCACGACAGGTGGCTTGGCTAGTTGGCTTACTAGAAGCTGCATGCTGCCACGCATGCGCCCGCCTAGGGGCGGGCTGGTCTCGCATCGGAACGGCAGTGGGCATCAGAACCATTGGCAGTGTGAGGGCCTGTGCCGCGGCCCCCGCTGTGCTCCCGGTAAGGGTTCTTGCCGGTGGTCATGCACCTCCGTCCCGGCAAGGATCTTGACAGGGGGGGTTTTTTTTTTCTTGTGTATCTCTACGCAAATTTTCGGGTGTGGTGCCGTCCCCGGCAGGATCTTGCGCGGGGTCTTCGTGGCCGTCCCCCGCAGGATCTTGCCGGGGGCGTGCGTACCCGGAAGGATTTGCGGGGTTCGCTCCCTGATCCTTATCTAGACTCGCAGGCCTTTGGGTCTTCAAAGATTCTGCATGCACACCAGCGCAGGCGCCCCTGGTCTTGGTTTCGGCTGTTGTCGATCGGCTGTCAGAACTCTCGGGCTCATGGGGTGGAGGCCTTGCTAGGTGTGGGGCACGGCCGTTCCGACAAGGCTCTGCCGGGGGCTTAGTAGCCCCCCCCCGCAAGGGTGTCCCCCGGGGGGGCAGAAGTCATTCCTGCCTCCTTCGCTCTATCATGCCTCTGGCTTGAGTGACTGCCTTGGGCAGTATCGTAACCTTCCTTCCTCTGCCCCCGCGAGCATGTCCGCAGGTGTGGCTATTACTGCCCGTGCAACAAGTAAAGGGGTACAAAAAGCCCCTACTTGTACACCGACAGAGAGCCCCCTGGGCCTGGGCCACACATAAGCAGCCAAGCATTGGTTGGGCCAGGCCCAAGAACGGGCCTGGTGGGCACGCGTGGCAGAGTTTAAAAATAAACCGCGGTAACTTCTTCACCCGAGTTGCTGTTCCCCACTGATCAGCAGAGTGCGCGAATGGGGGTTCATGCGTGCACGGTCGAGCACGCCTTGTGTCACCGTCGCGGTTACAGTAAAGAGGGCGGCCCGCACCTTCCCCATACAACAGAGGAGCCGCAGGGCGCTGCTCATTTACAAAGTGTACTTCGGGTCGGAGGCCTTCATGCACCCCGCGCCCCACTCATCATGGGGTGGGAAAATGGTCGTCCCACTTGTCTCCCCAATTTCGGCTCGCCCCCACGTGTCCTCCATGCCTCGTGGAGGTAGGTGGTCAGATACGGAGGGCACGGGCCTAACGCCGAGGGGGAAGCCGGGCGTTGCTGATTGGAAGCAGCGGTCGGTCTTGAATTTCCCTGTTGCCTCTGTCGGCCGGATTGGTCGAGTGGGGCGGCCGCCCTTAGGTTGGGGGCCAGACCCCGGCCAGCCCCCTCTATAAAACGGGGAGAGGGGACGGGCGTTCTTTCTGCATTCATCTTCTTCCTGCTTGTCCCTTTCCTCCACTCGTCCATGGTTGAGGGGGCGCGCCGGCGCTCCAATGGCGGCGACGCTGGCTTCTACTTCTACTCGCCAGCGTGTTCCCCCCTCCCTGGAGCCCATGGAGTGGTCCCGCCGTGAGAGGAAGAGGGAGGAGGTGAGGCTCGAGGCTGCCGTGGCGCTCGGGGGAGAGGAGGATGGGTTGCGGCGCACCTGGCCGCGCTTCCGCCAATGGCTCCCCCTTCCAATGGAAGGCCATGTCGGAGACCACCCCGCAGCCCCGTGAGTTCTTCATCAGGCTGTACAAACCATGTGCGGTCCCTTCCGCCTCCCCACCCCTTTTGCTCGGGTAATGGAGCTTGACCCGCCACAGCCTTGAGGTTGCAATATGAGGGCTGGCGAAACGCGGCCTGTGGGTCGACGTTATACTCCCCTCCCTTCATGTCAATGTACTTTTCCGCCGTGGGTGGAAACCTTTGCCATAGCCCATAGCCTATCGAGGGGGCCACGTTCTACAGTTCAAATTAGGAGAACGGCCTACTCTCCTCAAGGTCCCTTCTTCGGCGTCTCGGGAATCCCTTAGGGTGCTGCTTGGAAGAGCTCCACTAACAATGAACCGCCTCCTCGAGCGATGTGACGAGGATGACAGCGACAGCGACAATGGACGCGGTAGCCGGGCGTGAGAACGGCCAATGTCCGACCCCCCCCGGCTGACCATCGTTTGGTTCACCATCCTCGGCCTCCGGTGCCTTGCCGAGGGCCATCCTCTGCCATGCTCTCCATCGGCGCGGTTCCCCATCGCCTCTTCTTTGCCTTCAACCTGCCGCACCTCGGAGAAAGGGGCAGAACGGAGATTAACGAGGCACTTATCTTTCTTTTAAACTTGTAGCACTTGCCAAATCTATTTTCTAAATATGTATCTCTCGAGCCCTGCCTGTGTCCTCGGTAACATTCGTAGCTTGTACATCATGTCAGTGAAAAAGACCAGCCTTGCCTGGAACCCGTGCATGTATACGTCCATGCAAGGGCGAAATGCTCTTTAAAGTGCAAATAAACTAGTCCTCTCGGCAAGTTATCCTGCCCGGTGCCCTCTGTGCCTACCGGAGAATCAATCTGCCTGGTACAGACAAGGGTCCAAAGCCCCCCTCGTCACGCCTTCTTTGAGCAAATGCTACTAGACCATCCTGACCGAAGCAGCGTTCGGGCCAGGGATGGGAATCACCCGATTTTAAAAGAGAGTGGCGAGGTTTTCTAATGCACAAGTCACAGGTTACACACGAATGGCCAATGAGGTGAACTTTCACCTGTTTTCCTTTTGCCGGGGATCCGCTGTCCGGGCAGTCTTCCAACTTCTTTCTTGCTGGAGAAGCTGTCCGTGGTGGAATTGGAAGCGTCCTTGCCTGCGGCTGGAAAGATTGACAATCAGTAGTAATGAACCTTGGCGGTCCATTAACATTTATTGAATCCTAAAAGCCAGTACAATATCCTGGACAAGCATGCTATACTATACCCATAGAACCTGGAAAGCAACGAGGAAACGGTACTACTAAAGGTTTCTCCTAACTCGAACAGGGTCCTTCGCCTTGCTTTGTACAGAGGGTTATTTCCTGCCGGCAAGCTAGTACAAAAGGGGGTTGTCGGGGGCTCCCTGCAACCGCGCCTTAGGGGTAAAACTTGCGAAATGTTCGATATTCCATGGAATTTGCTCACCGGAAATTGCCATCTTCGTTCTCCATGGCGACTGCGCCGGGCCTGTGAATTCGTATTCCGTAGGTCCTTCCCACTTTGGCGTCACTTGTTGGAATTCTTGGCCACTGAACATGCTGAAGAACAAGGTCGCCTTCTCAAGCTTCGGGGCGTGAACCTTGCGGCTATGATAGCGGCGCAAGGCCTTGCTGGTAGCGAGCAGCTCGCACAGCAGCGCCGAAATACGATCTCCTCAAGGAGCGTCGTCATCCATCTTTGGCGGCAACTGCTCTTGGCTCAAGCTCATCATACGCGAGCCACTCGAGGTACCCGTATATGAGTTCCGTGGGGAGAACGGCTTCTTCTGCCCCGTATACAGGGCAAAAGGGTGTTTGGCCATTGGCTCGTTTTGGCATCGTTCTGAGTTGACCAAAGAACGTTGGCACTCACAATCCAGTGCCTTCCACACTTGTGTAGCCCTGTCACATTTCTGGTCTTGAGGCCTGCACAACACTTCTGCATTTGCCCTCTCGCCTGGCCGTTACTTCTGGGATGAGCAACAAAAGCAAAACAAAACCTTGCTGCCGGAGGTCTTGGATGTTACTCATGAGGTGTGGCGTCGTGAACTACTGCGTGCCGTCTGTCGTGATGATCTATTTTTGGCCCACCAAAAACCGCAACTATCCTTGAAGACTTGACGGCTGATTGTGCTGTCACCTTCTGACCGGTTTTCCACTTCCGGCCGGGGACTTTGTGACCGTGTCGCTTGGCGACGTACAAGTCACTCCAGCCCCCGGATAGCAGGTTGAAAGGGGCCCCAGATGTCCAAGCCCCAGACCGAAATGCCCAGGAAAGAGGGATTGTCTGAAGACTTTGAGCTGGTTGGCGAGTTTCTTCTTCGATGTGGAAACTACACGCTTCACACTTTGGTTACTAGTGAGTTGCTCTTGGAAGCAGTGGGCCGAAGAAACCTTGCCAAAACGCTTTGCCCTGCAAGGGGCCTCTTGACCCTATGCTGGGAGCCACACATAGCCTCCATGTATCTCTGCCACACCCATCCCGTCCTCCCGAGATGCACTTCACTGTTCACGCCCGTCGTCCTCCTTCTGTATAAGGGCATCATCGCACTAACTGGTACATGCTGACCGCGGGCTACTTTTCTGCCTCTTCTTGTTCCTCAGGAGTTCCCTGTTTGGACGAAACAGACGGTGCGCTACGCCCATGCCAGAGCCGGGGCAGAACGGCAAGACTAAAGGCTCATC
The DNA here is from genome assembly GCA_011799875.1 of Thinopyrum elongatum. Lineage (NCBI taxonomy): Eukaryota > Viridiplantae > Streptophyta > Magnoliopsida > Poales > Poaceae > Thinopyrum > Thinopyrum elongatum. The sequence continues at coordinate 298,765,376 of CM022297.1, read as the reverse complement.
CCCGGCAGTAGGGCACAGCTGCTTCTACGTTCGGCTTGGGGCCCTGCCGGAGGCCGCTGCTCCCCCGGCAAAATCTTGGGATCCCCGGTAACTTCCTTGCCTGGCGGGCTCCTGGAGCTCAGGCGGGAAAGTACTTGCGGGGCCTGCCTTCTTCGCTTGTTTCGGTCCCGCTGATGGCTCACGGAGGCTGGTTAATGAAGCACAAAGGACCTGGTTCCAACAGGCAACTTGAGGGCAAGCATGTTTCAACAAGTCTCGGCGATGCTGTTTCTTCGCTCGTGGACATGCTCTGCGTTGGTGATACCGCGAACACTCCTCTAACCTCCTCACTTCATCCACATAGGCCTCCATCAACGGGCTCTGGGAATCCTTGTTAATAATTGTTTGATGACAGCTGCTAATCACCCCTGACGTGAGCTTCTGATATCGGAGGTCGCCGCGATCCTGAGACGCACATGCAATCCCTTCGTACGCCGCATGTTGTTCATTGATTTTCCCGGGAAAGTGCATCTGGACTACGTAGCTTCAGGTGCTCTCCGGTGGGTGGACGAGTAAGCACTCTCCGGCACCCAGCACCTTGCAGTTATAAAGCTCCATCAAGTACAATAATCCAATCACGGCTCATCTCCTTGCCGGGAAGGGTGGTTCTTGAATTTCTTCGTCGGGCGTTGAGGTACATCTGCTATAACTCGCCAAGGCTCAGCTCTTATTGTTGAAGTACTTTTCAAACGTGATGCCAAACCTGCGACATCTCCAACCGCCACGTTCCGCCACAATCCTCCCAGTTGTACATCCGGGTTTGTGCAAGATTCGTTGCAAAGGAGGCGGTGCGACGGTGGATCTCATGCGCTTGGAATAGTGACGCACTTCTCTCGGGATGGCCATAAGGAGGCCGAAAAGTACTTCTGTATACTCAGAATATCTTGATCTAGCCCCCTGCAAGAGGGAACTAACAAAATACACCGGGTGCTGCATCACCTTCTTCTCTGTTTGACTTCGCCCACTGTGGCAGACTCTGTCTTGCCGGGATTGGGCTTTGCCGTGGGTTCCCGTGCCGGTCATCAGGCCTTGCCGGGGGAGCTCTGGCCCACGCAGCCGACGGCTTCGCCGCTGCCCTGCTTCTTACTCACCTTCTCTCTGTGCTACTAGCGCGGCGCTGACCACTTGATTCTTCGCCGCTAGATATAGCAGCAACGGCTCTTGCGGTTTAGGCGCAGACTAGTATTTGGGCGTGAGAGAGTAACCTCTTCAAATCTTGCAAAAGCGCTGCCTCTGCCTTCCGGAGTCCATTTCACTGGACCCGCCTTTTTCAAAAAACTTTTGAAAAATGGGAGGGCGCCTCAGCAGATTTGGAGATGAACATACTCAAGCAGCAACGTCGCCGGCGAGCCACGGACGTCCTTGACGCGTCTTTGGCGCCACCAACAATCTGCTCAGTCGCTTTGTCTGTCGGGAATTGCTTAGATTCCGCTTTGAGACACAAAGAACCCAAGAAGTTTTGCTGGATGGGATGGCCCGAACACGCACTTCTCTGGGGTTGAGCTTGAGGTTTGATCTTGCGCGTTTGCAATGTTTCCTCTAAATCCTGCACGGCGTGGCCTGTCCTTGGTTTTGACCACTATAATCATCCATAATATGCTCCATATTTCTGTCAGCTGGGGTTCAAAACCAATTGGCCGCCCTTCAAATGTCGACCGGCGCTCTTCAACCCGAAAGGGCATTCGTATAAAACAATACGTTAACCACATGGGGTGATGACCCGCGGTTTTCTCTTCAATCCTCCTTCGTCATGAAGATTTGGTGGTATCCTGAGTAGGCGTCAAGGAAATGACAGCAAGTCACCCCGGCAGTGAGTCCACGATCAGAGTCATGCGCGGCAAAGGGAAAGGTCCTTTGACAGGCTTTATTGATGTCGTTATAATCAATACACAGCCCTCCATTTCCCATTCGCCTTGCGCAACACAACCGGATTGGCCAACCAGGGTTGGGTGGAGCACAATCCTCTGACTAAGCCTGCCACCTCCAACTTCCTAATCTCTTCGATGATAAACTCTGCCGCTCCAAAGCTTGCTTCCTGACTTCGCTTGATGGGGCCGCGCATCGAGGACAGACAACAAGGTGGTGCTCAATCACCTCCCTGGGAACGCCGGGGATGTCAGATGCTGCCATGCAACACCATCAACATTCTCCCTCATGAACTGCGACGATCGCGCTTTCCTATTTGCTGTCTGAGGGTGGAAGCTTATGGTGAAAGCTTCCGCACGTGCCCGTCCTCCTCGACGGGCACCTTCTTGGTTCCTCATGGTGGCGGCTTGCCTTGGAGTCTTGCTCTTGCCGGTGGAGCTCTCTGGCACGTCCTCCTCGACGAATTGCAACCTCCAAGAGGCCGCGCTCTTGCCGTATTGGGTGCAGGAGTCTTATTGGGCAGAGGTCTTGCCGGTCTTCTTCTCCCCGGGACTCCTGTGTCAGGAGCAAGTGCCTTGGCGGCAGTGCTATGACCGCCTCCCGGTAGGTTGATCTGGCACAGAATGAGCGCGTCTTTCTTGTCCAAGTTGACAGTGATGATCTCATCCGTGGCCTGTGCACTCAGCGTGTTGTAAGCGTAGTGCGCTGCGCCATAAACTTAGCCAATGTTGGACGGCCAAAGGATGCCGTTATATGGTAACGTGATCTTGCAACATCAAAGCGATCTTTTCTGTCCTGTAGTTCAGCTCACCCCCACATGTTGACTGAATAGTGTAATGTCCCTTGGGCTGGCTTCTCCCCTGGATTGATCCCTTGAAACGTGCCCCCTCTCTTCAGATCTCCATCAGGGATTTGCAACCTCTTGATCACCTTGGGCTAGAATCAAGTTCAGGCCGGCCCCACCGTCCACTTAACATTTTTGTCACCTTGAGGTTTTCGAATTGTTTGGTGGACCAACACGGCAAGCAACCCGACCGCAGTTGTGGCGGGTCAGGGTGATCCTCGGCGTAAAAAATGAAGGCTTGTTTGGACCATCATCAATGGCTTCTGGGCATCGATCGACGGCTCTAAATCTCATTGATCTGCGCGCCCAACGCCACTGTTTAAAGTTGGCGGTGAGAAGACTCAAGAGCGCCACCATCGACGGCACATGGCTTCTGTGGCTTTTTGGAACTCGTCTCCTGACTCGTCTTCCTCTTCATGGTCCTCATTCTCTCTTTCTTGTCGCGGCCCTCGAGCAGGCCTCTCTTGTTGCTTATCCTTGCCGCGGCGCCCTCCTTGGGCACCGCGCGGTCTGGCCGTGCCTGTCATCAACCATCCTGGCCCTTCTCTTTGTCCTCGGCCTTTCATACTCAGCTCTGTCTCTCCCACGCTGCTCGACCTGCCGGCAGTTTCTGGAGGTCATGGGCCTTGTGGTGTGATGTATCTTCAGTATGCTTGTCGGAGCCCTCCGGCTTGTTGGCGGCCGCCAATCCTGGAGGGCAGCGCGACCCGGCAACCTCCTGTCGGGGTCGTCATAGGCTTTGTCCTTCTTGGCTGTGCCGAGGTTTCCGGATTTCCTCGACGGCAAGCAACGGTCTTGCCCCTTGCGCTTTCCGGTTGCTTCATCGCCCTTCTTTTGCTGGGGTGACGACATCCTCGTCTTCAGAGTCACTTCCACACTGGCATCACTTCGCCGGGGTACTTCCTTCCTCTTCAGCTCGGCACATCCTGTCGGCCAGAACATAAAGCTCGGCAAACATTCGTGACCTTGTTCATCGCATCTCCTCACGCATCTTGCGTTGCGCTTACTGTTCTATGGAACGCGCTGACGAACAGCAGCAGGAATGAACATCGTGATGTTGTTACTGCCATGTCTGAATCCTGTATGTAATTTGGCGCAAGGATTCGCTATCCTTCCTGTGTGATGAGATGTAAAATCACTTGCCTGGCCAGGACGCCGTATGGCCTCCAGTGAGGCACCACGAACTCATGCCGCAGGTCCGACCAAGAGGAGAGGAATCTACTGGCAGGTGGCAATCAACCCACGACCTGACGTTGGGCTTGAGCACCAACCTGAAGTAGTTTTAGCAAGCACCTTGCCATCCCGACTCCCGACAGCTGCATGGCGATAGTGTAAATGCTCATGACTCAATGGATGAGCTTTGCCGTCGTACTCCCGGGACCATCTTTTTTTATTGTACCTTTCTGGTAGTGGCCACTGGAACCGCCGCAGCTCACGGGTAAAGGTTGGACAACCTACCTCGTAAGGCGGTCCCCATATCCCCCCGGCTCAGGCTTACGCAGTGGGCCCGCGCGCCTATCAGATTGCTGGCGTTCATCCCTCGCCACTCGATGTAGTTCGAGCATCGGTCCTTGCATCGTTCCCGAAGAACTTGACGTTGGTCCCGACGATTCATGGTTTTGACGATGCCGTGGATCCACATCAACGGGCATCGACTTGCCGAGCTGGCGACCGTGCTGGCGTGGTGGGAGGGGAGTGCACCATGGTTGCGGCGCCTCTGCCTTTCCGCCCTCGACACGCGTGGCTCGGTGGGGGGGACCGACGCCGCGAGGTACTTCTCCTGATACCCATCCTTATTGGCATGGCCAATAAGGCTGTGGCTAGCACCCTCCACTCCTCCTGCTTCTCCTGCGCAGGGAGGAAAATCGAGGAGCAACGATGCTCGTGCTAGCCGCCTCCTGCTGGAGTGGGTGCAGCGACAAGCGCGAGGAACGGGAGGTGCTCGACTTCCAACCATTTGGAAGGAGCCCCCTCACGTTCGCGGCTGCGCGCCGTTTCCCTCCCAACCAGTTCATGATGCCGTGGCATGCTAGCCCGCGCATCTTGAGGATGACGCTGAGGGATCTTTCCGTGGGGAACGCCCGTGGTTCTCCAACATCGTGGCGCCGTTCCCTTTCCTCGCGCACGACCTGTAAGGCCGTGGTGCGGCCGCCCGGCCAGGTCCCTGGAGTCACCGCGCCGCCCAGGAGGCAGCACGGGTCCCGTCCTTGGGACCCAGCGGCGCCGGCGCTCATCGTGTGGACGCTAACAACTGCCGCTTGCCTGGCTTTCGGTTGCCAGAATGTCTTGATGCTCATGATCCGCAACCTTCGCCAGCCATCCCGCGACTGCAAAAGGGCACCGCCGCCCGTTCCTGCGCTGGCTCGGTCTGACCCGGCGCCACATGAACCAATCCCCGGATGCCTTCTTTCTTGAAGCCATTGCGTCCGGAAAATAACGCGCTGAATACTAGAGCAGGTTTGCACAACTAACACCCCCTGCCTGCACGCCAAAGATGTCCGGTGGAAACGACACCTATGGGAATCCGCGTGGACCCCTTTAATGGTTCGGCAGGGATAGGAGTGCGCAAAAGCAGATCTAGATGAGCAACACATGGATTTTGACCCGGTCGGGCCGCTGAGCAGCATAAAACCTAGTCCCTGCTTGTCTGTGTTTATATTGTGTTCTTCTCTCTGGACTAGCTACTATGTGTGTCCAGTCCAAAAAGTTCGTAATCCTCCACAGTACGCCTCGGGCTCTTTTATTGTCAAAGGGGTCGCCATAGTGGCACACAAGGCGGTGGAAAGTATCTACAGTGTACAAGTTTTAATCGCCTGACACCATAGGACAACGCTTTAATGTGCTGCCTACATGCCATCTTGCTTTCATCGGGACGGCAACAAAGCCCTCCCGTCCGTCGCCCCCGCCTCGCCTTGCTTCGACGTGCGTCCACGCTGACGGCATGCAAATCGCCATGCTGGCTTTCTGTCTACTTATGCTGGTGCGGTGACAGGGCCTTCCACGAATATCTTCCGCCACCACGCAGTGCTGCCTCGTTGGCTTTAGAAGTGCAATGCCTGCCACGCAGGTGGCTCGCCTAGTTGCGGGCTGGTCGTAAAGTAGGGCATTTGGAAAAGGGAGGGGGCTGGAGGAGTGCGTAGTAAAGGGGGAGTAGAGGGATAGGGGGGTTGGGGGGGGTGGGAGAGGATCTAGGGAAGGTCGAAAGGGAAGGGGTTTAGAGGTAATATCAAAGTCGAGTAAGGGGTGGAAGGAAGAGAAGGGGAGGGTGTGTTAGCTGATGTTGGATAGTTAATTGTCAGATGTAGTGGGGGGTTATGAGGGATTTGGAGAGTGGTGATGATCTAGGTGAGGTGGAAGGATGGGGTGGTAGAACGGTAGGGGTGTCTTATGGGGTTGAGTGGGGGAGGGGATTGTTTGGAGGGGGAGATTAGGGGGGCGGTGTAAGGGAAGGCTAGAATTGGTGCTTTTGTCCAAACGGGGCGGTGAGAAATGAATTGATAGGGGAGTAGGGAGGGGGGGCGGTGGGGGAATGATGAGTTTGGGAAAGTAGGGGAGGCTGAGGGCGGTGGAGGGTGGGTGGGGATGAAGAGGAAGAAGCGAGGATGATAGAAGGAAGGACATGAAGAAGAGGAGTCGAGAGGGCTATTATGTATAGAGGGTTGTTTGTGGTTATGGGGGTAGAAAGGTGTAAGTCGGGGGTACAGCCTGGGGCGTGGTGCTTGGGGACGGGGAGGAGTAGGAGGGGCCGGTATGGAGGATAGGGGGAAGTGGGAAGTGGGAGGTTTGTTATCGGGAGTGTAACGAAGGAATGGTAATGCGAGGGGGCGCATTGGAATGGCCGTGGGGCAGGCGAAACATTGGGCATGGTGCGGGCCTGGCCGCGCCCCGCTGATTCCACGCAAGGGTCTTGCTGTGGTCTCGCTCCGTCCCCGCAAGGGATCTTGGCCGGGGGTCCTCTGGCCGTCCCCGGCAAGGATTTTTGCCGGGTGTCTTCGTCCTCTGGACCTTATCTAGACTCGTCAGTCCTTTGGTCTTCACACAGATCTGCATGCACCACGTAGGCACCCCTGATCTGGTTTCGGCGTTGTCGATGGTGTCAGAACTCTCACTCAGGCTCATGGGTGGCGCCTGCTAGTGTGGTGCAGGCCGTCCCGGCAAGGCTCTTGCCGGGGCTATGTACCACCCCCCCCCCCCCCCGCAAGGGTGTTCCCCCCGGTGGTAGAAGTCCATCCTGCCCCTTCGCTCTTCATCCTCTGGCTGAGTTGCTCCTTGGCAGCTTCGTACCTTTCCTTCCTCTGCCACAGCCGAGATGGCCGCAGGTGTGCTACGACGTCCCGTGGCATCAAGTAAAGGGGTAACAAAAAGCCCCTACTTTTTGTACAACCCGCAAAATACTTCATAAATGATAGATACATTGAGACCGTATCAGCATCGCCAAGCTTAATTCCTTTTTCCCTGCTCGTTCCTCGATTAGGTAAATAATATAAAAGAAATAATTGATGAAGTGTGAATGCTAGCATAGTGCATAAATTTTTGATCAATGAAGTGTTTCAATCACTTTTTCTAGCATCATTATATATCATAATAGTAGCGCATCCAATAAAACCTTCTCATATCAAGTAACAATGCTATTCAATGTTAAAGCATAGACCATAAACTTTCTTGGAAACTACAAACTATATTCTCAGTCATCAACATTGCAATTCATCTTATTTCCAGGAACGGTCTATGTAAGAGCTTTTGAGTTTAGCAATTCCCCATACTCAACTATCATATAGTCTTCCAGATTGCTGACTAACTCAAAGCATATGTTTAGAACAAATAGCATCCATCCGAACACGAGAAAGGAGGAAAAAAAGGGGGGCTTAATGTTTCATCGCCTCCCACTTATTTATCATATAGATAATGTCAACATATCATTCATGATCAAATATATTTGAATGGGCCATATATTTCTTGGATTCTCCCCACCCCACATGATACTGGCCAACTAGAGAATAATTGGGGTTGAATGAGAAGGAATACTACGACTCTTGCATAAAATAACAGATAGGCCCCTTTCGCATAGGGAAGCAGGATTGCAGAGGTGCCAGAGCTCGAAGCTTTTAAACAGAGATGAAATATCATTTTGAAGAGGTAGCTTTCATTGTCAATGTAACGACGTAGAGTTCCCCTAATATCTCGCATGTAGACACATTAATAAATGGTTTCCCATACATAAAGGTAAAGTTTACTCCCCCTCCACCAACAAACACAAAGCCATGGCTAGCCGAATCCTTGGGTGCCCTCACTACCAACAACAATCCGGGGAGTTTGGTTTTATTATTATATTTTGATTTTATCATAGTACTTGGGCACCCAATTCCCCACTTTCTCATGAATGACAAGCGAATAAAAACATCATCGTGAGAATACCCAACTAGCATGGAAGATACTACTGACCGCCCCCTGTCACTTTTCTGAGTGATTGGGCATACAAACAGATAGTATTGAAGATTTATAGTTTGGCACATGCAAATTGTCTTGGAACGGTAGTAAATACCCGCATATAATTAGGTATGTGGACACTCATCGGAAGAAACTTGGTTCAGGATTTTGTATGCACAAGCATATTCCCGCTTATAACCTAAATTTTGGCTAGCAAAAAGATTCTAAATAGCAAGCACCACATGTTGGAGGGTCCATAACAATCTAACTCTATACAAATATACCCAAACATACACTCACTCACGTTTTCTTCCCTTGTCCAACTTCAACAATTTTCTTCAAGTTTGAAATAATTAATTGGGCCACAATCATAGACGAATGTCCCAAGATAGTATATTTATATGTGAAACTCTCTCTTCCTTCAATATCTTTCATGATTTTCAAGTGACCACTGTTGTGTTTGCTATCTTTCAAATAATTTTCCACCTATACTTATTATATGTGAAGTTCTTACTCCCCATGGGATACGCTATGAAACTATAGAATTTCAGATTTATTGATATTCAATTCATTCACCATTTACTCTAGAATATAGTTGAAGCACGAGAGTACATGACAAAACTACTCAAAAAGATATAATTGAAGATCAATGAGTAGTCAAATAATTAAGTGGTTATTGTGAAGACTTTCTCTCATCTAAAGAATTTCAGATCTAGTATTTTATTTAGACAGTCAAGAAAACAAATAAAATGATAATTCCAAGAATAGGCACACATCATGGTGAAGAACAAAAACTTAGGCTCAACCGAGGCTACCAATAATTGTTGATGAAGAAAGGTGGGATTCCTACGGGGCATCCCCAAGCTTAGATGCTTTGAGACTCTTAAATGTTATATTGGAATTGGCCGTGGCATCCCAAGCTTGAGATTTTGTGTCTCCTTATTTCTTATAATCACTTTTTCCCTAAGTCCTTAAAAACTTCATCCACTACAAAACTCAACAAGAACTCCGTGGATAAGTTAGTATAAATCAAATGCAAAACCTACCATTCTCTACTGTAGAAAATCACTAAAATTAAATTTTAACATTGCATACTAAATGCCCTCTGCATATTTAATACTCATATCCTCAATATGATATCATTAACAAGCAAACATATGCAAACAATGCAAACATACACAATCTGTCTAAACCGAACAGTCTGTAAAGAGTGCAATATGAGTGAGACTTCCCTAATGCCAAATTTGAAAAATTTTACTATACTGTAGAAAATTTGTTATATCTCAACGTGTAAAAATTCAAGATTTATCATATCTTACTATTCACAAATATTCAAATATTACAACAAACTTTCTGTTTTTCAAACTCAACCTATAACTTGCAGAATAAGCATGGTAAAGGCTATACTTGCAATTTTTTATGAAATCAAAGATACAAAAACATTACTATAAATAATAGAAATCAAATCCTAATAAATAAAATGACACGCCAAGCAAACTCATATCAATGTGACGAATAAAAATATAATAGCCTCCAAGTGAGGTTACTGATAATGTTGAGACAAAAGAGTGGAGGCCTTCCGTGGCAATCTCCAAGCTTAGTTTGCTTGGGTATTCCTTGAATATTCCCTTGGGGTGCCTTTGGAATCCCTAAGCTTAGGTTCTTCCTACTTCTTTCTTCTCATATCGAATATCTCTCCCCCAAAACTTGCAAAACTTCAATCACACAAAACTTACGAACGTTTCGTGAGATTGGTTAGTACAGTAAAACAAACATTTCACTTGGGTACTTCAAAGACAAGATTCATATTTTTCCATATAATACCCTCTGTATTCTATAATTTTTCCCCACAATTTATATTAATCATATAAGCCATAGAACATAGAAACTAGAAAAACAAGCAAACTATGCATCGAAAGCATAATCTGTCAAAAACACATCCGTAAGATATAAATACGTTCATACTTCTGTTGGCTCCAAAATTCCGAAAATTAGAAAAAAATATAAAATTTGTAGATTAATCTTGTGTAAAAAATTCAGAGTTTTTCATGTTCCATGGATTTTAACAATTCGTTACTGACACAAAAGTTTATGTTTTTGTCACAGAACTCAAATCAACTATCAACCACACTATCCCAAAGGCTTTACTTGGGCACTTTATTTCAAACACAAGCTATAAACATGATTATACAGTAGCTTAATCATGTTAACACAGCAAAACAGTAGTGGGTAAATTTTTGGGTTGTCTGGCCACACGCGCTTTTCTTTAATGCCTTTTTAGCTAGGCATGATGATTTCAATGATGCTCCGTAAAATATTAACAATTGAAACTATGTGAGCATCATGAAGCATATTACTAGCACCTTTAAGTCAAACCCTTCCATGCATAGGGATTTGTGAGGCAACCCAATTATTGGAACAGAATCATAGCATAAGAAGGCAAGACAAATAACTTCAAGATTTCAACACATATAGAAAAACATGATATTGTTGCAATATGTAGAAGCATATGTCCTCTCTCATAATAATTTTTCAGTACATCATGAATGAATTCAATAATATAACTGTTCACAAAAGCATTCTTTTCATGATCACATGAGCATGAAATTTATTACTCTCCACATAAGCAAATTTATTCTCTGAAATAGTAGTGGGAGCAAACTCAACAAAATAACTATAATGTGAGGCATAATCTCAATTGAAATTAAAATCATGATAACAAAAGTTTCATGGTTATCATTATTCTTTATAGCATACAAATGTCATCCAATAATCATCATAGATGCAGCAACTTTGTTCTCATAATCAATTGTAACCTCTTTCCAAAATATGGTTCAATCACTAATAAAGTCGCGACCTCTCCAAATCCACTTTTAATCAATATTATGAAAGATTCAACAAACACCCTCAAAATAGTGGATCATTAGTTACCTAGAGGTTGACACTCTTCCAAACCCATTTTCATCAATTATAAGCAATCATAATAGGAGGCAATGTTATCATCATAATAATTGCTCTCAAACTAAGTTGGCTGGGCTAAAAATATCATATTCGTCAAACATGCATCCCCAATCTTATGGCTTTGCATATCATTAGCATCATGGATATCAAAGAATTCATACAAAAAATTGCAATCATCCCCTCATCATTCAAAGAGTTTATGCCAAACATTTTATTAACTTCTCTTGAATCAATTGAGCCACAATTTTCCTTTTCCACATTTTTCACAAAAGGCATTAAAAAGAATGAACATATGAGTCAACCCTAAATTCCATTTTTTGTAAGTTTTGTTTATAAACCAAACTAGTGATAAAACAAGAAACTAAAAGACTTCAATTGAAAGATATAAGATAACCTCAAGCATCACCTTCCCGGCAACGGCGCCAGAAAAGACTTTGCTTGCCTACTAACGCAGCCTTCTTTCTTGTAGACTCTTGTTGGGCCCTCCAGCGCAGAGTTTGTAGGACGTACAATTTCCCTCAGTGATGATGGCTAAGGTTTATCAATCCGTGGGAGGCGTAGGATGAAAGGTATCTCTCAACAACCCTGCAACCAAATACAAGAATCTCTTGTGTCCCCCAACACACCCAATACACAATGCAAAATTGTATAGGTGGCACTAGCTCGGGAAGAGATGGTTATATAAGTGTAGTAATTGATAGTATATATAAGGTTTTTGTAATAATGAAAATATAAAAACAGCAAAATTAGCAAGTACGAAAGTGAGTCAAAAACGGTATTGATGCTTGAAAACAAGGCCCTTGGGTTCATACTTTCACTATTGCAAATCTCCCAACAAAGATAACATATTGGATCATATAACATCCCTCACCATCGACCAAATCACTCCAAAGTTCCTATCAAGTTTGGGGGTTGGGGTTAAGTCGTAGAAACATAAGATGAAATTGCTTGTCGGGTACGAAACCGACCTAAAGTTTTTCTTTCTGATCATCTTTGAGGCTATTCCTATAAGTGTCCACCAACCGCCCTAAGTCGTACTAAATAACACCATATGATACCCATCAATCAACCCTAATGTCACCCTAATACTCCAATGTCCATCCCACAGTATTGGGGTCAATTATCCGAATATGCATCAAAACTTCAGATTCATAATATTCAATCCAACACAAAGAACCTCAAAGAGTGCCCCCAAGATTTCTACCAAAGAAACAAGCATGAAAAAGTGCATCACCCCTATGCCATCGATACCCCAATGTCCCCTCAGGAACCGCAAGTTGATGCCAAAACATACATCAAGTGGAATCAATAGAACACCCCATTGTCACCATGGGTATCCCACACAAGACCTACATCAAGTGTTCTCAATCCATAAAAGTATTCAATCCGATAATAGTGAAACCTCAAAGGTAAACTCAATTCATCACAAGAAGATAAGAGGGAGAAACAACCATATGATCAACTATAGTAACAATGCTCACGGTACCTCAAGATCGTGCCAAATCAGAACATAGAGAGAGAGAGAGATCAACCACATAGCTACTGGTACATACCCTCAGCCACGAGGGTGAACTAGTCTCCCCCTCCTCTCATGGTGGCCCGCCGGGATGCTGAGATGGCCTCCGATGATGATTTCCCCCTCCGGCAAGGGCCGGAATAGGGCCCCCCATTGGTTTTTTGTGGCTACAAGGCTTTGCGGCGGCGGAACTTCTCATCTAGTAATTCTTTCTGGAGGTTACAACGAATAATTAGGAATTTTTTGGCGTCGGTCTCACGACAGGGGGTTCACGAGGGGCCCACAATGCAAGGGTGCGCGCTCCCCTAGGCTTGTGGCCTCCTCTGTCTACTTCCTGGCCCAGCTCCGTGCTTTCGGGGTCTTCTTTTGGTCCATAAAAAATTCACCATAAATTTTCAGCCCATTCCGAGAACTTTTATTTCTGCAACAAAAAACGACGCACATGGTAGTTCTGCTGAAACAGCATCATTTCTGAGTTAGTTCTAATAAATCCTTCCAAAACCATATAAAATTGTTGTTAAACATGGCATGATACTCCATAAATTATAGATACGTTGGAGACGTATCACATTTGCATATGCCACTTCTCTCACGCCATCGACCAACTACGAAGCTGCAGCCAGATGTCTTTCACCAGCCAGGAGCTGCCGGAGATCGTACCCAGAGCGCCTTTAGTCTCTAACCTATTCCGATCTTTTTGGTAATAGTTGCCAAAGGGGAGAATTTGTATAGATCATTAGGGCTGAGAGAGAAGAGAGAGGAGAGAGAGAGAGAGAAGTCTTGCTTTTTGCCTGTTTGATATTTCCTTGAGATTTTGCTATAGTTTGTGGCTTGTGCTACCGTTTGTGCTTCTTTGTTCATATGCTTGGAGATACTTCCTTTGGTTGTGTGCCTTGATCGTATGATGCTTCATTCTATGCACTGTTTATCATCATTATCTATGGATGATCATCAACTTGTTTTTTTTTTTGGTGATGAGTTCTTACTACATTCCATTCATATCATTTATTTATGCGCTCCACCAAGTTCTTGTGACATGGAAGAGTGACACCGCGACCTAATCGATTCTGCATTTGCATTCCAAATGCAAATTCTAAATAATGCACCAAATTTAGGGGGAGCTCTTGCTTATCAATACGTCTCAAAGTGACCTACTATTATTGATTATATCCATTGTCGAAGCTTGATCTTATATGTTGTCATCAATTACCAAAAAAGGGGGGATTGAAAGTGCACCGAATCCCCGGTGGTTTTGTTAATTAATAATAACATATAATGTCATGAAACTAATGCTATTCAACTTAGATTTCAGGAAGTTCAATGATTGGCATGGCAAGGACTAGTGAACGTTGGACCCCCCCAATGCTAAGGACCTGATTGGCAAAAGCTCAAAACTTCCATTTGGCACAAAGAAGTGTCCAAAACAATTGAGTCCATAGAAGCCATACATTAAAAGGAGATGAGGTTTTGATGATGATCTGGTTGCTCAAGTGGTCAGTGATATTGCTCTAAAACACCTCAGCCACTTCCTTCTATTTTAATATGTCCGAACCTAATTTTTCCCAACTTGGTCCAACCAAAACCTTTCAACCCGCGACCCGCACCCACTGAGTTCATATGACAGTGCCAAGCCAAACCCTAACAAATCGATCCACCAAAATGGATCTCGGTCCCACCAAGTTGGCGTTGCCAACTCTCTGTCTCCTATTTAATTATTTATTCAACTGAGTTTTTGCAATCGGCGCCACACAGATGGCTTTGCCAACTTTCTTTTGCCTTATTGCGTATTTTAGTCCCCACGAGTGATGCAATCGGTGCCACCACCGAAACAAGTTCCTGCCTTCAATTGCACTTATTTGCTTCCGAGTTGTTTCCCATTCGGTCCCCACGAGACCTCCAACGTTCATGAATTGTTACACAGGCCGGTCTTTGAACCGAGAATTCTGTGGTGTACCGAGATGGGTCAAGGTTTGTGTACGTCGTATTTTCTTGGAGGCTAATATACCCCTCCCCCCTCTTACTTAGTACAGATCCCATCAGATGAAACTATACTTCCCCACCTACCTTTTCTGAGAAGAGAACCACCTACTCATGTGTTATATCAGAGATTCCAATCCTACCATTTGAACCTTGATTTCTAGCCTTTCCCCAAGTTGCTTTCCACTCAAATCCTTCTTCCACCATAGCCAAATCTTGAGAGAGAGATTGAGGTTGGGGAGATATCACTTGAAGCAAAAGGCAAGAAGTTCATCATTAACAACACACCATCTATTACCTTTTGGAGGAGTGGTGTCTCCTAGATTGGTTAGTGTCGGCTTGGTGAGCCCTCAAGATGATGTGGATTTGAACCAAGAAGTTTTGTAAGCGAGAGATCGCCTACTTCATGAGATCTACCCGAGTGAGGCTAGTCCTTCATGGACGGAGGCCGTGGTGGAATGCAATGGTTGTTCTTCTTCTTCGTGGGACCCTTGTGGGTGGAGCCCTTCATGGATCGCGTAGCGTTACCTCCGATGGGTTTGAAGTCTTCTGAAAGGCATTTGGCACTTACAAACTTTTTTTGGTGTGATGCAATTGGTTTATTGGAACTAATATCGGGTGCTATAGTTTTATCTCAGGATATTTGGTTCCATATTGCGTTTGAGGGAGATGTGCGACCCCCCCCCCCCCAATTCAAAACGATCAAAGAGTGTGGTCTTCGGTGATTCAAGGTTTTATTTTTGGTTTACTCTTCGAGTCGTAGAAAGACCACACTATTAAGAGGGGTCGGTGTGGATTAGTGTTTTTGGGAATGCCATGTCGAAACTATCCACCACCTACCCATTCCTACCATTAAATACAAAGTGTGCGTGGCATGTGGCTACCTCGAGAGCTTACAACCGAAAGTACTACTGGTTACCCCCCCGTGCGCCGGTTCTTTTGACCCTCGTGCGCACGGGTACTGCGTAACTCTCTGTGTACCCCAGGTTCAGACGGGGTACTGCGTAACCTCTGCGTACCCCGTGCTCACGGGTCTTTGACCCCAGTGCGCACGGGTACTGCATAAACTCCCTGGGTACCCCGTGCTCATGGGGGTCTTTTGACCCCAGTGCGCATGGGGTGGTGTGAAAGTCCTCTGAGACCCCCCGTGCACACGGGCTGACTTGCCCGTGCGCACGGGGTCCCAACGGGCAAAACGGCCACCCGGGCAAAGACCTATAAAAGCCCCCCTTCTTCCTCCATCCATCCTACCCTAATGTCCTGTTGAGCTCCACATTGGTACAACTCCATTTTGCTCAATACTCCTCATCCCTCCACCCAAACTTGTTGAAAACTTTGGGATTGGGAGATCAAGACCCGATCCTACATCTTGACCAAACCAAATCCCGTTCCCCCCCCGCAACATTTCTTCCCCATTGGACCTTGTACTCTTGGATCTTGGGCTCCTAGGGCAGTTAGGGTTCCTCCGGAAGCTTCCTTTCTTGTGGTGTGCTCCAGAGAAGTTTGTAAGGTATGGTGTCGCCTTCAACCAACCCCGAGTGATTCAAGGCTCATTCCTTGGGGTGAAGCGAAAGAGACATGGTGAGCCTTCATGGCATTCGCAAGTTGGCTCCGGCACCCGTTCTCTAAACCGAGAGTAGCTCTTCCCCAAGGAAGAGTGAACTTCGGGATTAATCCGCGTCCTCGCCTCACTTGTGTTTAAATCTTCCCGTCACTTTACTTTGCCTTGTATTCTTGTTGGCTTGCTAATTAGATTGTTGCCTAGCATACTTTGCTTTAAGCTTGTTGTCATATGGTTGTGTTCCACCTCGTTGCATATCTTATGAACCCTATTTATCCGCTAAACCTAAAATTGACAGAAAGAATTAAAATTTTGTAGTCCTCCTATTCACCCCCCCCCCTCTAGTCGACGTATCGATCCTTTCAATTGGTATCAGAGCCTCATGCTCTAATATAAGGTTTTACCTTAGAGGATATGTCATCTAGAGAAGAGGGAGTTTGCGCACCCATTGCGAGGATGTCAAAATCCTCCCCCCCCCCCCCCCCCCCCGCCTCCCGCACCCGAGGCACTGGTCCCCGGTCGTTGCTCTCGCGCTCCTATTACCCCTGGTGCCCCTTTTACCGCGGTCCGATATTCTTTCAATTTTTGCGGACCTCAAAGCCTCTATGTTGAAAGAAGTCCGTTCCTCGGTTTAAGGAGGACTTGATGCTCTCTAAAGCCTCGACACCGCATCAAACTCTTTGATCAAATGCCATTTCATGATGCGGATGACTCAGATAACCTCTTGCATCTCCGGCTCGCCCTCAAGTTCCCCAAGTACAATCCCATGAACCCCTTTACTCTCCACAACCCTTGCAACATTCCTCGCATTAATCCTATGGGCCTTCGTCCCCCTTGAAAGCTAATGCTTTGCTAAATGAAGCTAGATTGACGTCCTCATATTCGCAGTGCTTCAACACAACTTTGGTGGCTTGTGTCAATTGGATTCAACCCCATAGGACCCCAATGAATCCCAATCCAAGAGAGCAGTTGATGATCAACTCAATCAACCGCCACAACATGTTTGCGCACACGGTGACGAATACTATAAGTGATCCCTTGCTCTCCTTAAGACGCCAGGAAATCTAAGATTGCCTGGAGGAGGCTCTCAAAGAATGAAGCAATTCGAAGATCTCGATTGCTTTGCTTCAGCAAGAAGTCAATCGCTTTGTGAGATAGGTGAGTCCGTGGAAGCGGTTTACCGAAGGTAAAGTCTCGCTTGTGCTCACCTTGAGAACCTTTGGGTGCACTTGGGAAATGATGACTTCATCAAGTACCAGTTTCATAGATGCTATGGTTCTCACGTAACATACCATGGTTATGATGATACATCAACGTCCGTCATTAATCACAAGTTGACCGCTGCTCAAGTTGTTTCCTCCACCTCTCCACTCATGTTCATTTGAGGCCAGTCCAAAGACCTTTGGCAATGCGCAAGCAAGCAAGACCCAATCTTTCCTTGAAGGCCAAGAAAGGATGAGCCAACCATCAAGGGATAAGAAGTGAGTGAATAATATGTTAGGAAGATGTTGATACCTCATGCCCCGCCAAATGACTTTGCGGAAGACTTGTCCTCTTTTCGTCAAAAAGTCTCCGGGACCAATGGCAACAAAGGGACGAATCTTCAAGGAAGATCATCTGGACGAGGAAATCTATAATTGTGATAGCCCAGACACTTTGTGCATGATTGCCCGTATGAGAGACTGAATCCAATCCGAGAAGCTTGTGCTCAGAAGAAGAAGTTCACCAAGTTTTGCAAAGAGGAGGATGACAAGCTTTTGTTTCTGAAGAATACATGTCCAAAGATGAAGAATGACGGTGATGATGATCAAGTGGGCATGCCGCATTCCATCATGCCACTACTCCTCCCCCACCAGGCCTCTTTGACTCTCAAACGAGGACAAGCCTTCACTCATTGGTGCCTTAAGGCCGAGAGGTAAAACTAAGTGGCAGCAAATACTAAAAAACCCGCCATCTACACCCATGTCTCATGTGCGATAGTGGAAGGATAGTGTGATGAGGCATGGATAAATGATGAGGACTCCTTGATGGCTTGTCTGAAAACTCTTCATGGTGAAGCTCATGCTCATTTAGCGATCTCCTTACACTCGCCGAACGTGATGACTTTATTGAGAACATGAAAACCCAACCCCTCATAGAGGAAAAAGGGAGAGTCGACTCCTCGAGCACGAACTAAATGAAGAGATGCCATGAGAGCAGCACTTGAGGAAGCCTTTGTCGACTCATCAAATTGACTTTGTTAAACCATGATGCTTTGCACTTGCTCTTGAGAACAAAGAGCTCTAATGTTAGGGTTGAAAAAACTTCTAGTTGATCACACACCCGAGACCTTGTTGAGGAAACAATGAGTTCCTTTGACTATTTCCAAGGTTGTCCAAGGTGACCTCATTGCCCTCACACCGAGTCTTATGTCAACTTAAAGCACAACCATTAAGGCACTCACTTCCATACCTCATATGATTTAAATGATGATTCTTGTAGGGCAACTTTGTTCATTATTGCGCTCTTCCAAGTGGAGAATAAGAAGTTTAAGGCCCAATTTGAGAAAGGGCTTGTATCAATGGCATTCAGGGGAGACAACCTTAATGACCTCTTTGAGTGTAACCCAAAAAGGATGTGTTGCCAAGGGGGAATTGGGTTTTGGTCCGCATCAAGAATGGTAAGAACAAGAAGAAGAGCAACAAGAAGATTGGTCCGACTCCTCCTCCTCCCCAAAAGGTAGTATTTGTGCAAGTAAGGGCACAAGGAGGCAATCAACAACTTTCAGATTCATAATATTCAATCCACACAAGAACCTCAAAGAGTGCCCCAAGATTTGTCTACTGGAGAAACAGGATAAAACGTGCATCAACCCCTATAGCATAGATTACCCAAATGTCACCCTCAGGAATCTGCGAGTGAAGTTGCCAAAAGCATACATCAAGTGAATTCAATAGAACACCCCATTGTCACCACGGGGTATCCCACGCAAGACATACATCATGTGTTCTCAAATCCATAAAAGTATTAAATCCGATAATAGTGAAACCTCAAGTTAAAACTCAATCATCAGCAAGAATATAGGAGAGGGAGAACATCCACCATATGATCCAACTATAGTAACAACGCTCGCCGTAACATAAAGATCGTGCCAAATCAGAACACGAGAGATAGAGAGAGAGATAAAACACCTACTACTGGTACATGCCTCAGCCCCGAGGGTTGAACTCCTCCCTCCTCGCCATTGGTGGCCCGACCGGGCTGATGAAGATGGGCATCCAATGATGATTTCCTTCCCCCTTTGGCAGGGTGGCCGGAACAGGGTCCTGATTGGTAGTTCCGTGGCTACAGGCCTTGCGGCGGCGGAACTTCTCATCTAAGTTTCGTTTCTTCTATAGGTTACGCAATATATAGGAATTTTTGGGCGTCGGGCTCAACGTCAAGGGGGTTCCTGAGGGCCCACACGCTAGGGGTTGCACCCCCTACGCTTGTGGCCTCCTCGTTCACTTCCTGGCTCAGCTCCGGTGGCTTCGGGTTGGGTCTCTTTTGGTCCATAAAAAATCACCTGTAAATTTTCAACCCATATTCCGAGGACTTTATTTCTGCACAGAAAACACACCACACGGTTCGTTCTGCTGAAAACAACATCAGTCCGGGTTATTCTAATCAAATCATATCAAAACCATATAAATTGGTTAAACATGGCATAATTGTCGGTGGAAAACGACACCTATGTGGAATCAGCGTTGGACCCCTTACGGTTCGCACAGGGATGATAAGTGCGCAAGCACTACTAGGAAAATGCCTACTAAGGCGCCCAGTTTTTGCCTACTAATGCGCCTAGTATCCTCCACTAGTTAGTTTTTTACTATGGGGGGGGGGGGGGGGAGGGGGGGGCACACACCACTGTGCGCCATTAGTATCTGGTATACTAAGGGCTCACCACGCATTTCGCCAATTAGTATAGAACACCATGCGCCATTAGTATGCCTCCCGGGGCCTATTAACCATGTGCTTTGGCATACTACTGGCGCCACTGCTGGGTGTGATGCGCCATTATACCTGTGGCCTACTATGGCGCACTCTGTAGTTATGCGCCATTAGTATCCTTCGGCATACTAAGGGCGCACCTTGATGTGATGCGCCATTGTAGTTGAAAGATTATGTTTTTATTTTTTTTACTTTTCTTGTTTTTGCAACAGTTACAAAATATATTATTGGACAGAATATAGACAGCAGCACATAGGCCACAGCACATTCATCGAATACAATAGAGATTAGTCTCCAATAACAAAACTTTTTCATCATATTAGTTCCCCTCCGAATTCATAAGACCAAACAAATATAAAACATTAAGTCTCGAGAACGCGAAGTATCGAGTTTTCTTCACATTACAATCGCTATCGATCATCTAAACTACATCACATAGAGAAGCTGCAGGTCTCACGATGAGATTCATCGCGATGAAACTGTCTTCATCCAGTTCTCCAACGCTCCATCCTCTCTCCCTCTAGATAGCGGGAGTAATCTAGATTCCTCCCTCCCTCCTCTAGTGTTGGTACCCTTTTGTAACGATTACCGCTGAAACTTGAAACCTGTCTCCGACACTCCTCCTCCAGCGTCGTAGACTCCCAGGTAGAAAAAACCTTACCCTTGTACACTACATACACGCATCGTCTATCACAAGCCAAACAACCGACAATCATAAGCATATATAAGTATGCACAAAAGGATCGTGAAGAGAACAGCAAGACTTAATGCACGATTCATGGTCCTACTACTAAATGCATCGATTACATCTAGTTGAACGACGTCCAAACCAAAGAGACAATACAATTCATTAAACGTTTTAATTTAAACATGAGCCATCAATGTTTTCAGAACTACACATCACTACTTTCGACTCGACCAGGACAGGAGCGTGATGAAGCCGCCGCTGTCCGTGATGGTCATGAAATCACGGGCGTTGTCATCCTGCATTTGTAGCGTTCCGTCTATCTCACACTGTTGGACGGTTGATATCTCTGGAAGAACTGCCCCGGGTATGAAAGGACATCTTGATGGATGATGTCGGCAACTCCGACTGGATGCGAAAGAATTGCTTGTCCTATGTCCGCGTCCTGATTGCCGACACGCTCGCGCGCGCCTTCTTTCTGTTGAGATTTATCTGGTAGCAGAAGGTGATGATGGTCCCTTAACGATCGCACGCTGTGATGGAGGCGTAGTAGGCAATCCTCTGACCGCCAGGCGGCTGTTGACGCAGCAGAACTCGTATTGTGGGCGAACACGTGCTTGCCGTAACTTACGAACTGGCCCTGTGAAGGTGCCTCCATATTTGGCGTAGCCGGGGAGAACATCATCAAGAACTTTTTGATAGTCTGTATTCTATCTTGGAGTCACGGTTCCGGGTCGAAATACTGTGGCCATGGAATATTTCGTCTTAAGAGGATTAGTGTGCATGTGTGGTCACTGCACGACACGGAATGTTATAAAAAAAAAAGAACTGATCGAAATCTACGAAATCATCAATGTTACGGGGCGGTTAAGGGAAGGAACTTACTCCCGTGCAAAGTAAGCCACAAGAGTTATCCTTATCTGGGTTTGCCCAGAATGACGCCCTTCGAGGTGTTACTGCCGCGACTTGGCGGTCCCCATTGCTGCTCAAGAGCTGGCACGCCTGTATAAAGGGGTCGACTATCACGATGTCCGGGGTCTTGTCTCTAATGATCCCCTCTCCCTAACTCAGCGAAAACAAGCCGAACCCAGGTGTAGTGCAGCGGATGAAAGGTTAGACAATAGCAAAGAATGTCATCAAACCGCAGGACGATCCGTACCCCCATGTCCCCATCCACAAATCCCTTGCCCTCTTGGTCACCCTGGCCAACGAAACCGGTATCCACATCAGTCTCCTGAGGCGCCGCTTCCCAAGAAATAACACTGTCGTGCAGACTCCGCATAGCACCAGTTGCACCTTGAGCATATTTTCGGTAGCATCGCCCTAGCCCGCCACTGCACCCTCCTTCGAGATATCCTTAGGGAAGGTGCCCGTCTGAGGACGAATCGTACCTTCGGTGTGCCGGCTGCTCCGCATCGGTCCCTTTTTAGAGGAGTCTTTCGTTTTCGGCTCTTCTTCTTGATCTGCTGTAATTGGGAACGAGTTGCCTGCTCACGACCGCCTTCTTGAGCGTGTTGGGGCTGATATATTTCGCACCTCCAGCTATCTGGGCTCGGTGAAGGCGGCATCTGAGGCGCTCCTGAGAACTGAACGCCAGACGATGCCTGTGCACTGGGTTTGTCTCCGTCGTACCAGCTAGATCACGGTCTCTTGTTGGGTCTTGAGAAGGAGGACCGCAGAACTTCGTCAACTGTACCCATGGTTTTTGTTCGGCAAAGTACTTAATCGACGTTGGTAAATTACCATCGTCGTTGTCACATCGTCGTTGCCCTGATCCTGTGCCAATGCAATGTCCGGATCCTGTGCCTAGGGATGTCCGCATGTCCGTAGGCATTGCGCGTTCTGCCATGGCTTTGGCGCCGGCCATGAACTGCGGTTCCTTTTCTGTGGGGTGGTGTCCCCCGCCCCCAAACGAATCTGCCTTCGGCCAAAGCAGGGCCAGCTTACGCAGTCGCTGAGGGTCCTCTCATCTTCTTCGTCGGCCCAGCGTTCCGAATCGGAGTTAACAGCTCGCGCAGCCTGGCATCACCCGCAAACCACTTCAACCATACACTGTGGGTGGCATCGGATTACCGTCGAACACCGGGGTTGCCCGGTTGAACGATTCTGCCCTTGGCGACATCGACCACTCGCCGCCACGAAGTGCAGGAGAGTGCAAGGAAACTTTGGGCGCCGCTGCGAAAACATGTAGGGGCGTCAGTGCCCAGTCAAAGGCAAGGAGATGAAGTCATCGGCGAGAGGCTTTATTTACCGTGATGCCGTCGAGCTCGGCTAATGTCGAGGCACCGCCACGCGGGCGTGCAACTGACGGAGGGCCGCTTGCTGGCAAGGAGAAGTAGAGGTGCCGGCCGGCGTATACCCTGCGTGGTCATTAAGCCGTCAATGCCCGTGCCGGCGCCCGGAGACCCGCGAATACCCCACCGCCTCCGCCGAGCCCAATGGCGCCGCCTGGCAGCTTGCGAGTTGCCTGGCGTGAGCTGGGAACCGGGGCGGCCCCTTTGGCCGCCCCGCAATCCACGTCGTCAGCCCCATGAATCAACGTAGGCCCATGGCGTTGAGCTTCGTTTCCAGTTGTTGGTTCACTAGCTCTTGGGACAAGCTCCAAATCCGCGCCACTTGTGCCTTGAGTGCTTTCACAAAACCTCTCGCGCGACTGGCTTTCCTGACTGGTTCTTTTTCTCCTTTTTCGCCCACCCAGCGTATAGTACTGAAAACGACCAATTTTGGTGGGACAAGCCCTTGCCGGCCAGACGACCAGCTGACGTCTGCTTCCTGAGCTTATCCTTGTTTTCATTACGTTCAGCCCTACCTATTCAAAGGGTGTCGAAAGGGGCTTCTGAGAGACCCCGCGCTACTGCTTTCTTTCCTTGCGGAAGAAACGTGAACCATTTAAAAATATTGGGGATTAATTAGAATGCAACCATATGGAGCTAATTACCGGGGGTGTATTCCTTACCATAACAAGCTCAAAGCTCCTGGTCTTCGATCGTGTAAGCTCCTTTGTTACCGGGTCCTCCTTGAAACGGCCCTTAGAAAGTTTCCTTTCTGTCTGTCACTTATTTCTCGAAAGCGGGGGGCGGTCAGCCTTGCTCGGCACGCTCCGCGTTTTCCTCGCTGTCCCATATAGGCTCCGCCACTCTGGAACCGCCCGGGACCGAGTTGGTGGACCCCTAAGTTCAACTGCTGCATTTCTTTCCCCCCCACTTGCTTGAAGTCGGAGGTTTGCGGGGCTCTCGCGCACTTGATCTTGAACTCCTTGTATCATCTTGCGCTCATCAAGATTATTTCGCCTTGATCTGTCATAACTATCCCTTTTATCAATCATTGGCCCTTCACCGTGCTTCTCCAATTAGACATGGGCCGTGCTCATCTTCGTGAGGGCGGCAACTGTTCACTTTATTTCCCTGAGAGGCGTGTGTTTGCAAACTCAGACGGGGAACTTGTATTGTTCGGCGCAGCTTTTCGTGAAGAGGAGGCTGGCGCAAATTCGCCTCTGTCGGTCCTTATGCCTTAGGTTCTCGGTGTTGTCGAGACGGTGCCCCGGAGAATTGCACACCCGAGCTGACCCGAGTACCCCTTGACTACTTGTTGGGCGCTGTCGGATGCCCGTCGGAGTTCCTTCAGTAAATTCCTCCCTGACGGTGCCCGGCATCTCGGCGCCGGTCCCTTTCCGTTGCCTCTTCGTTGGCTGCCCATCTGTGTTTGCGCCGGCCATCATCAGTGGTGGCATCCTCGTCGGCGCCATCAGTGGTGGTCCATCATCGCCGACTCCACTAGTGGTTGTGTAGTCCAGGATCGTGTCTTCCGCGGCGTCCTCATAGCGTTTGAGGTTGGTTTCCTTTCTTCCATCTCCTGTGCAATGCTCCTAGAATTGCTTTCCGCCCGAACCCGCCGGCCTCCAATCGTTGTGGGCCAGTTTTGCTCTAAATAGGAAAAAGTTTTGTCAACGGTTTGGTTATTGGTCAAGGAACAAGATCAGGGTCTCACTCATTTAGGGTTTGTCGACACCGATGCATCCTAAAGCTAAGCTTTTATCATTTAGGGTTTGTCGACGCCGAGGCCACCCTAAAAAAGCCTAAGCTTTCAATCATTTAGGTTCTTATCGACACGAGCACCCTAAAAGGCTAAGCCGGTGAATGGAGAAAATTCTAAGTTGGTGGTCACCCTAAAGGAAAATTTCAGCAGAACCTTTGGTGAAAATAGGACATAGGATTAACCCGAATTTGCCTGAAAACGGAAGTTAATCACTTTCCGGCAAACTCCAGGGCCTCTCGGGTCCTGCAAAATCTCACGACAACATGGCCGAGACAAAACCCAGCAAACTAGCAAACCACAATTGCCTCTACTTTCATATGGATGAAAAGGCCACAGACCATAGTTGTCATCTTCCTTTCATATGGACAAAAAATCATCTCAACTTATGTGAGCTTCCATTCCAGATCTTAATAGGTCACCCAACAAAAAATGGAATGGCAGCTGCAACTTGCTGTATGACCATCGTGCTTCGCCAGGATGATCGATGCAGTGAATTTGCTTGTTCGATTCCCTCGTCACTGCGTAGGTAGCTGGTGTCGAGTGTGGCTTTTTTTTTAGAGAGAGCAGAGAATGTCCTGTTGCTCTTGACCATATATTAAGACGGGCCCGTGCGCGTGTGTTTTGCACCACCGATTCATCGGTGAAATAAACAGAAAAGACAGAACGGGAAAAGGCTTGGTTGCCCCCGAAACAGAGCAGAGCAGCTTCTCCTCTGTTTGTTTTTGCTGGAGCGGTAGCTGCATGCATGCTTTGTTTCGTCACCTGCCGGCCGGCGAGGGAGCTCCTCAATACACCACAATGTATGACTCGCACAAAAAGATTTGTCAAAAAATGTAGCCACCTAAATTTCGATTCACTGGCATATGCCTCTTAAATTCAGATAAAATTGCAGCACCTCTGTCTGAT
Organism: Thinopyrum elongatum; assembly: GCA_011799875.1. Taxonomy (NCBI): domain Eukaryota; kingdom Viridiplantae; phylum Streptophyta; class Magnoliopsida; order Poales; family Poaceae; genus Thinopyrum; species Thinopyrum elongatum. The sequence continues at coordinate 298,739,590 of CM022297.1, read as the reverse complement.
TGCAAACTGGGAGGAAAGGAGGACGTAGGAGAGGTACTGGGTGGGCGCGCTCGGATCGCCGAGGGGTCAGGGTCGGGGTTCGTGGTCAGGGTACGGCGGCGTCGTCAAGGGATGGCTCGAGGGCATCCGAGCTTGTCCGGTCCTCGTAGTCGAAGAAGAAAACGGCAGCGTCCTCCTGGGCGCCTCGGTTGGTGGTGGGGGAGGCCCGGCGGCCACTTCTTCTCGGGGCGGCGGCGGTCGTCGTCCTGCCACCCGGGCCCGGACGTGAGGTAGAGGCGGCGTAGGGCAGGGGCCGACGCGGGAAGGCTGTCGTGCGATGGCGAGGAGGTCGCGAGGCGTCGGCATGGCGGAGCTGCAGTGGTGGGGGGGGCGCAGGGGCTGGGCGGGCGCACGTAGGGGCGGCGGCGTCTGTTGGTCGGGGCAGCGCGCGGGGGGGGGGGGGGGGGAGTTGGATCTGGCGAGAGGGAGGGACTAAGGGTCGGGGCGAGTTAGAGCTAGGGGGGAAGCTTACTAAGATGGCGCACCCCGAGCGGTTGCGCCATAGAAAATCTTTTTTTTTTGATAGCAATGATGGCGCACCCCCTAGCGGTGCGCCATTAGAATCTTTTTTTAATAGCAATTGCGCACTACCACCCGCGCGGTGCGCCATTAGTTAGTTTTTTAATTATTCCTTTTTGTTCTATTTTTTAAGTATTTTTTTTATAAAAACATAATAATTTTTTTAGAAAAATAGTAATAATTTTTTTTATGATATGAAAAAATATCATCAAATTTGTTATTGAAAATACATCCAAATGGGGGTTCTCGGCGGCGGCGGTGGAGCGGGGGAGGGTGCGGTGGTCTCGGCGGCGGTGAGCTAGCGGGGGAGGGGTGGCGGGGGGATCGAGTCGAGGATGGAGGGGATAGCGATCGAGATGGAGGGGATAGCGTCAGGATTGGAGGGGGATCGTAATCGAGTTGTCCTCATGATATTCATATTTTTGTGCCCCATGAAATTTTGAAATATATTCATGAATTCAAAAAGTTCCCATGAATTTAAAAATATCATCGAGTTCAAAAGTGGCCCATAGAAAATACAATCGCGAATGAAGACTACGATTTAAATACAATCGTCTTGCAGCTTATCTGTTCACAATCTTCTGTGCCCCTTCTTTTTCGTCAAATGGAGTTCTTCTGGAACGGACCCGTCCTTTAGGTAGGGTGGTCCTGCTTCTTTCTTGTGGTGTATGCTGGCTACTTCACGTCGTCATCATGTTCCATCTTTTTGGGTCGCCGTACTTGTCGTAAGTCTTGCTCATTGGAGACTCCATCCTTCCGTGATCTTCTTTTTTGCCTCTCCTCAGACAACACGACGGGGCCTTTTGACGGGCGGTAATGAAGAGCATTGGTCCACTTGGGAAGCCGATACCCTGCTCATTTTTCGGCCCTGGTGAGTTTGCGCCCGCGGTCTTGGATTTGGCTTCGGGTATAACCATGGTGGTGAAATACCGGTCCTTCTTTTAGGACGCTCCTTGGCCCATCTGCAACCGGAAATCGGGACCTTCCTCTCCCTCCAGCGTAGCTCAAGCTCCCAGATCTCCTCGAGTCCTTCCGTAGTAATCTGTCCTTTGTCGTTACCGGTGGTAGGATTCCATCGTTAACCCCTGATTCGGATACCATCGCTCTTCATGTCCTGTCCTCGGTGTATAATGTGTAGCCTTGATGCTCATACGACCTCATGGTCATCAGGTTGTGCTCGGCGCCCTGTGACAAGGCCAATATGAGTTGTTCTTTGTTCTTTCCGCGAAGCATCCTCATGTAAAGGGTACGACAGAAGCTTCTGCTGACACGCGTGAAACATGAGTTGTCTCTTTGATTATATCTCCGTCCGTCCTCTGTTTGGCTCGGTCATTGTACGTCTTCTCAATAAAGGTTTTGTCTCTACCACCCAGGATAGCCACGTCTATGTGTTGTAGTCGCGACAGGTTTGCTCTTTCAAGTCGGCGATCGACCCTCAAATTGACATGCATTTCACGCGACCCTCCATGGTTACCCCATCCAGCGAGCTGCCGAGGTGTCCTGTTGACGGGCAGACAACGGGGTTCTCTCGATGCCTAGATATTTCGGCAGTAGGAGATGCACTCTTCGGTCAAAAGCCCCTGGCTCTGCTTTCCCTCTGGACCGTGACATGTTGCGAACATATCTTTGATGACAAACCATTCATCCTTTCAACTGGCATCATGCTGTGCAGGAACGTCGCCACGAGTTTTGGATGATATCCTCACGATATGGACCCAGCCAGCAGATGCACACCATGAACGTCGAAGAATGCGGGCGGGAAGTCATCTCAACTCGCATAGTATCACCAACGATCGCTTCCTTTAGCCTTCTGAGTTTCTCACGCCAACCGACTTTCCGCGAGCATGACGTCGAAAAGTTGCATATGCCAAATAGAGCGTTTCACGACATGCTCGTCCTGATCCCACGATTGCAACTGTAAGTACTGCGTCATTCACACCGTGACAGCGTTGAGACTCATCCCCGCTGAACCTTCTGCTTTTCCTGGTCTATGTATCGTTCTACTTCCCCGCGTAACCGGTAAGGAATTTTACTCCTACTCGGCAGGTGAAAAACTGCTCGATCTCCTCCTTACTAGAGTGAAGCACGCGGGAGGGTAGTTCATTTCCGGTCCTTCTTGGCCTTTTTTTTGCTTTTGCGACGACTTTCTGCTGTGTCCTGCTTCTTCCTCATCATCATCATCATCAATCATCATTATCGTGAAGCTCCTGCCTGATGCCCATTGATTTCAAGTCTCCCTTGCTTTTTTTTTTCGGTTTCGGCCATCTATCTTTGGTCCTCTCTGGAATGTTGAGCAGCGGTACCAAGCAGACTCTCGCACACGTTCTTCGTGATAGCATGGCATCAGAGCTGTGAGGACCGGTGGATCTCCCAGTCGCAGTCCCGAAAACAGACCGCATTTTCCATACCTTCAGTAGCGGCTGCTCTGTCGCCTTTCGCTTCTTTCCCTGCTCTGGCACCTTTTGTTGCTTCTTTCCCGGCAGTGGCAAATCTGTCCAATTTTTCAACAGCTCGTCTATTTCCTCAGCGTCTCCTCGTACGCGGGCGTCTCGGGGTTTCGGTTTCTCACCTCGAACGATCCTCCTTCGTTTTCCTCCACGGGTCAATCGTCGCGAAGCCACCTTCGATGTCTCCTGAACAGGTTTTTTCGAATACCCGGGATCCTATCTAGCTGGAGATACGTTTGTTTCCCAATCCATGCACCTGACGCATCCAGAAAATCTGGTGGACCACCTGCCCCGCAGATATCCGTAACCGAGATATTCGTGCACCCTCGTTAGCAATGCGGCTCTCATAGGGAATATTCTTTTCTCTGGCGGCTCCCATGTATTGGCCTGGCGGTTTTCCACAGCGTGTCTAGCTCCTCTTTCAGCAGCCCAGATAACATAAGATTTGATGTCGTTTCCCTGGTTGTTTCGGCCCTTCCATTATCATACTCATGAGAATGTACTTCTCTTCATGCACAAACCAGGGGGTAAGGTTTGTAACATCCACACAAACTAGGCCGGTTGCTATTGTGTTGCTTCTCTGGCTGCCAAACGGATTGACTCTCTCCATCTTTTGCCCGCGCCCAGCACGATGTTCCTTGGATCCTTACCCAAATTCTGGTTGTTCGTGTTCAACGCTTTGCCCACTGGCTCCCATCCTTAGGGTGACTCAGCATCTTATCTTTTTATTATCTCCGATCATTTGCATCATCTTCTCGCTTCTGTCTCTCCTCCCCTATCCGCTTGCCACGCTGGAGCTTTGCACCTTAGGGTCCGCGAAATACGCTACAGACGAGGAGTGATCGGAAAGTAACACACCACTGTTTCGAGGAGCTTCTTCCTCTTCTTGTATCGAGTGGACGCCGCCCAACCGGACCCTGGTAGACCTCCTCGTGCTCGCGCCCGAGAAAATGATGCAATTGTTTCATGCACACATGGTATGTCACGTGCGGTAAAATCCATATGACCACGACCTTTCTTTCGGCCTCCTCCCCTCGAAACTCTGGTCCGGGCACTTGTTTCCCCTTGGGAAGACTTTCTCGCCATAAGACATGTCTGTCAAGCATCGCGTCGTTCATTTTGTGTTTTAAATCCTTCATCTCAGCTCCAGAGCCATTAGCGTTACTTTCAGGCGGGTTCCTCGGTCTGCATCCTTCTACAATGGAGTAACCGCGTCTATCTCCAGTTGATCCCGCGTTGGCTTTCTCTCGGGCGGCAGCTCTGTCGTTATCCCGTCTGCTTGGAGAAGCAGCTCTTGAATATGAGGGTCCTGCAGCCCGCCCATCGATGGTCCATCGTCGTCTGCTCCGCCGGCATCTTTCATCTTCCTGGATCATGCCCTTCGTCTGCTCCGGCACTTCCTCATCATCATGTCCTGCCATCTTCTAACATGATACTGTGTAACAGATCACCGTCGTGATCAATTTCCTTGGATCTTCTCTTCTCGCCCGCCCTAAACGCGGTGTTGTCTTGCTGTCCCTCCTCATTTCTTGCCCGGCCTCCCATGGACGACTCATGAGTCATCTTCAATCACCTTGCCACCGATACCATCCATGAACCAACGCAAGAGCAAGGTGGTCCCGCACTGCCCGGATCCGTGTTCCGCAATAAGGCTCTTCAGCTTGCAATCTTCGACACGGACATCTTATCTATCTCCGTCTCATTCTTTTGAAGCATCTCGGCCTTCTTGGAGCTCAAAAACCTATCACGATGCCTTTCGGTCAATCGTGCAGACAGTGATCGCCTGCGGGGTAGAGCAAAGACGATATTTTTAGAACCAAGAAAAAATTTGGCATGAACTTTCCCTAAAAAGAGGACCAAAGAATGCATAGTGCCAAAATTCTCGGCCGAAACGGAATGATTCAAACATTCCGGCAAATATGGCAACTAATCGCATTTAATACCGGTACCACCTCAAACACCAACCATATATCAAACACCACAACATCTGCACACCACGAACATACATAGACTACAGCTAGGCCACAAAAAGTGTATGTGCATGTTGTTGGAGCGAGCTAGCGAGAAAAAAATATATCTCCAACATGAAATAGCTTTCCCCCTTACTTACCTATCAAAAAAGGTATTTCCAACCACTGTAAAATTTTGATGAATCCTATGTGCAAATGGTAGGAGGAGGAGGCGAGCCGACAGCTTGGAGACGGGGGTGGAGGGAATGAGTTGGGAAAGTGAGTGTGTAGGTGTGGTTGTCCACAAATCTAGCTGGTCCCCCAGGTTTACTAATGGCGCACCACACAGCCATGCGCCATAGTAACACAACATACCATGGCCACACTGCTGCCCGTGCGCCATTAGTAGTTTTGCAAAAAAGTAAAAAAACGTATATAGAATACTAATGGCGCACCGCGGCATAGTGCGCCATTACAGTTTTTTAAACTAGTAATGGCGGCACTTTGCCACGGGTGCGCCATTAGTAGTTTTCAAAAAAAATAATAAAAATCCATACTGGCGCACTCTGTGGCTGTGCGCATTACTAGTTAGAACTAGTAATGGCGGCACTTTGCCTGGATGCGCCATTAGTATTTTGGAAAAATGAAAAAAAAAATTGTTCTAGTCCACCTGTGTTCTGGTGCGCCCTTGTTGTCATCCACACTAATGGCGCATCACCATCATGGTGCACCATTAGTATAATAGTAGTGGCGCCCCACTTCTCTGCTCCTGTGCGCCATTATTGCATTTCATCTAAGCAGCCCTTTTCCTCCAGTAGTGAAGAGCAGATCTAAACGTCACCACGGATGGTTTTACACCAGGTTAAAACTCGGCCGCCTGAGAAGCGTAAACCCTGTCCTGCTGTCTGTGTTTATCTTGGTCTTCGGCTCTTGGACTAGCTACTATGTGTGTCAGTCCAAAAGTCGATCCTTCCACATACGCCTCGGCCTACCTTTTATATGTCAGGGTCCGCCACAGTGGCACACACAGCTAGGAGGTGCAAAGTATCCTACAGTGTACAAGTTTATATCGCCTGCCATCCTAGGACAAACGCATTTACGGTGCTTGCCTACGTCCCTCTTTCTTTATCGGGGCCGGCAACAGCGCCCATCCCGTCTGTCACCGCAACCGCCCTCGCCTTGCTTCGACATGCATCCAAGCTTGTACGAGGCATGCAGCCGCCATGCTGGCTGGGGCTGGCTGCTGTGCTGTTGGCGGTGACATGGCCCCTTTCACGAGATCTGCCCGCCACCACGCAGGTGCTTGGCTAGTTGGCTCTAGAAGCTGCATGCTGCCACGCATTGCGCCCCGCCTAGTTGGCGGGCTGGTCTCGCATCGGACGGCCGTGGGCATCGAACCATTGGCATGTGCGGGCCTTGCCGCGGGCCACGCTGTGCTCCCCGGTAAGGTTCTTGCCGGGGTCGCAACCTCGTCCCCGGCAAGGATCTTGCCAGGGGTCTTGTGGCTATCCTACGGCAAGGATTCTTGCAGGGGGTCGTGGTGCCGTCCCCGGCAGGATCTTGCCGGGGTCTCGTGGCCGTCCCCGTCAAGGATTTTGCCGGGGGGTCTCCTTTCGTCCTCCCTGATCCTTATCTAGACCTCGCAGGCCTTTGGGTCTTCAAATATTCTGGCATGCCACCGCGCAGGCGCCCCTGGGTCTTGGTTTCGGTTGTTGTCGATGGTGTCAGAACTCTCGGGCTCATGGGTGGCGGCCTTGCTAGTGTGGGGCCGGCCGTCCGACAAGGCTCTTGCCGGGGCTTATGTAGCCCACCCCCCGTCAAGGGTGTTTCCCCCCCGGGGGGGAGAAGTCATTCCTGCCCCTTCGGCTCTTTCATTCATGCCTCTGGCTTGAGTGCTGCCTTGGGCAGTCCTCGTAACCTTTCCTTCCTCTGCCCCCGCGAGCATTTCCGCAGGTGTGGCTATTACTGCCCGTGCACAAGTAAAGGGTGGTACAAAAAAGGCCCCTACTTTGTATCACCGACAGAGAGCCCCCGGGCCCTGGCCACACATAAGCGCAAAGCATTGGTTTGGGCCAGGCCCAGAACGGTGGTGCGGGCACGCGTGGCAAGAGTTTTAAAAAAAATTAAAACCGCGGGTAACTTCTTCACCGAGTTGCGCTTCCCCCTGATCAGCAGAGTGCGCGAATGGGGGTTCATGCGTGCACTGTCGCAGCACCCTGTGTCACCGTCGCGGTTACAGTAAAGAGGGCGGCCCGCACCTTCCCCATACAACAGAGGAGCCGCAGGGCGCTGCTCATTTACAAAGTGTACTTCGGGTCGGAGGCCTTCATGCACCCCGCGCCCCACTCATCATGGGGTGGGAAAATGGTCGTCCCACTTGTCTCCCCAATTTCGGCTCGCCCCCACGTGTCCTCCATGCCTCGTGGAGGTAGGTGGTCAGATACGGAGGGCACGGGCCTAACGCCGAGGGGGAAGCCGGGCGTTGCTGATTGGAAGCAGCGGTCGGTCTTGAATTTCCCTGTTGCCTCTGTCGGCCGGATTGGTCGAGTGGGGCGGCCGCCCTTAGGTTGGGGGCCAGACCCCGGCCAGCCCCCTCTATAAAACGGGGAGAGGGGACGGGCGTTCTTTCTGCATTCATCTTCTTCCTGCTTGTCCCTTTCCTCCACTCGTCCATGGTTGAGGGGGCGCGCCGGCGCTCCAATGGCGGCGACGCTGGCTTCTACTTCTACTCGCCAGCGTGTTCCCCCCTCCCTGGAGCCCATGGAGTGGTCCCGCCGTGAGAGGAAGAGGGAGGAGGTGAGGCTCGAGGCTGCCGTGGCGCTCGGGGGAGAGGAGGATGGGTTGCGGCGCACCTGGCCGCGCTTCCGCCAATGGCTCCCCCTTCCAATGGAAGGCCATGTCGGAGACCACCCCGCAGCCCCGTGAGTTCTTCATCAGGCTGTACAAACCATGTGCGGTCCCTTCCGCCTCCCCACCCCTTTTGCTCGGGTAATGGAGCTTGACCCGCCACAGCCTTGAGGTTGCAATATGAGGGCTGGCGAAACGCGGCCTGTGGGTCGACGTTATACTCCCCTCCCTTCATGTCAATGTACTTTTCCGCCGTGGGTGGAAACCTTTGCCATAGCCCATAGCCTATCGAGGGGGCCACGTTCTACAGTTCAAATTAGGAGAACGGCCTACTCTCCTCAAGGTCCCTTCTTCGGCGTCTCGGGAATCCCTTAGGGTGCTGCTTGGAAGAGCTCCACTAACAATGAACCGCCTCCTCGAGCGATGTGACGAGGATGACAGCGACAGCGACAATGGACGCGGTAGCCGGGCGTGAGAACGGCCAATGTCCGACCCCCCCCGGCTGACCATCGTTTGGTTCACCATCCTCGGCCTCCGGTGCCTTGCCGAGGGCCATCCTCTGCCATGCTCTCCATCGGCGCGGTTCCCCATCGCCTCTTCTTTGCCTTCAACCTGCCGCACCTCGGAGAAAGGGGCAGAACGGAGATTAACGAGGCACTTATCTTTCTTTTAAACTTGTAGCACTTGCCAAATCTATTTTCTAAATATGTATCTCTCGAGCCCTGCCTGTGTCCTCGGTAACATTCGTAGCTTGTACATCATGTCAGTGAAAAAGACCAGCCTTGCCTGGAACCCGTGCATGTATACGTCCATGCAAGGGCGAAATGCTCTTTAAAGTGCAAATAAACTAGTCCTCTCGGCAAGTTATCCTGCCCGGTGCCCTCTGTGCCTACCGGAGAATCAATCTGCCTGGTACAGACAAGGGTCCAAAGCCCCCCTCGTCACGCCTTCTTTGAGCAAATGCTACTAGACCATCCTGACCGAAGCAGCGTTCGGGCCAGGGATGGGAATCACCCGATTTTAAAAGAGAGTGGCGAGGTTTTCTAATGCACAAGTCACAGGTTACACACGAATGGCCAATGAGGTGAACTTTCACCTGTTTTCCTTTTGCCGGGGATCCGCTGTCCGGGCAGTCTTCCAACTTCTTTCTTGCTGGAGAAGCTGTCCGTGGTGGAATTGGAAGCGTCCTTGCCTGCGGCTGGAAAGATTGACAATCAGTAGTAATGAACCTTGGCGGTCCATTAACATTTATTGAATCCTAAAAGCCAGTACAATATCCTGGACAAGCATGCTATACTATACCCATAGAACCTGGAAAGCAACGAGGAAACGGTACTACTAAAGGTTTCTCCTAACTCGAACAGGGTCCTTCGCCTTGCTTTGTACAGAGGGTTATTTCCTGCCGGCAAGCTAGTACAAAAGGGGGTTGTCGGGGGCTCCCTGCAACCGCGCCTTAGGGGTAAAACTTGCGAAATGTTCGATATTCCATGGAATTTGCTCACCGGAAATTGCCATCTTCGTTCTCCATGGCGACTGCGCCGGGCCTGTGAATTCGTATTCCGTAGGTCCTTCCCACTTTGGCGTCACTTGTTGGAATTCTTGGCCACTGAACATGCTGAAGAACAAGGTCGCCTTCTCAAGCTTCGGGGCGTGAACCTTGCGGCTATGATAGCGGCGCAAGGCCTTGCTGGTAGCGAGCAGCTCGCACAGCAGCGCCGAAATACGATCTCCTCAAGGAGCGTCGTCATCCATCTTTGGCGGCAACTGCTCTTGGCTCAAGCTCATCATACGCGAGCCACTCGAGGTACCCGTATATGAGTTCCGTGGGGAGAACGGCTTCTTCTGCCCCGTATACAGGGCAAAAGGGTGTTTGGCCATTGGCTCGTTTTGGCATCGTTCTGAGTTGACCAAAGAACGTTGGCACTCACAATCCAGTGCCTTCCACACTTGTGTAGCCCTGTCACATTTCTGGTCTTGAGGCCTGCACAACACTTCTGCATTTGCCCTCTCGCCTGGCCGTTACTTCTGGGATGAGCAACAAAAGCAAAACAAAACCTTGCTGCCGGAGGTCTTGGATGTTACTCATGAGGTGTGGCGTCGTGAACTACTGCGTGCCGTCTGTCGTGATGATCTATTTTTGGCCCACCAAAAACCGCAACTATCCTTGAAGACTTGACGGCTGATTGTGCTGTCACCTTCTGACCGGTTTTCCACTTCCGGCCGGGGACTTTGTGACCGTGTCGCTTGGCGACGTACAAGTCACTCCAGCCCCCGGATAGCAGGTTGAAAGGGGCCCCAGATGTCCAAGCCCCAGACCGAAATGCCCAGGAAAGAGGGATTGTCTGAAGACTTTGAGCTGGTTGGCGAGTTTCTTCTTCGATGTGGAAACTACACGCTTCACACTTTGGTTACTAGTGAGTTGCTCTTGGAAGCAGTGGGCCGAAGAAACCTTGCCAAAACGCTTTGCCCTGCAAGGGGCCTCTTGACCCTATGCTGGGAGCCACACATAGCCTCCATGTATCTCTGCCACACCCATCCCGTCCTCCCGAGATGCACTTCACTGTTCACGCCCGTCGTCCTCCTTCTGTATAAGGGCATCATCGCACTAACTGGTACATGCTGACCGCGGGCTACTTTTCTGCCTCTTCTTGTTCCTCAGGAGTTCCCTGTTTGGACGAAACAGACGGTGCGCTACGCCCATGCCAGAGCCGGGGCAGAACGGCAAGACTAAAGGCTCATCCCCGGCAGTAGGGCACAGCTGCTTCTACGTTCGGCTTGGGGCCCTGCCGGAGGCCGCTGCTCCCCCGGCAAAATCTTGGGATCCCCGGTAACTTCCTTGCCTGGCGGGCTCCTGGAGCTCAGGCGGGAAAGTACTTGCGGGGCCTGCCTTCTTCGCTTGTTTCGGTCCCGCTGATGGCTCACGGAGGCTGGTTAATGAAGCACAAAGGACCTGGTTCCAACAGGCAACTTGAGGGCAAGCATGTTTCAACAAGTCTCGGCGATGCTGTTTCTTCGCTCGTGGACATGCTCTGCGTTGGTGATACCGCGAACACTCCTCTAACCTCCTCACTTCATCCACATAGGCCTCCATCAACGGGCTCTGGGAATCCTTGTTAATAATTGTTTGATGACAGCTGCTAATCACCCCTGACGTGAGCTTCTGATATCGGAGGTCGCCGCGATCCTGAGACGCACATGCAATCCCTTCGTACGCCGCATGTTGTTCATTGATTTTCCCGGGAAAGTGCATCTGGACTACGTAGCTTCAGGTGCTCTCCGGTGGGTGGACGAGTAAGCACTCTCCGGCACCCAGCACCTTGCAGTTATAAAGCTCCATCAAGTACAATAATCCAATCACGGCTCATCTCCTTGCCGGGAAGGGTGGTTCTTGAATTTCTTCGTCGGGCGTTGAGGTACATCTGCTATAACTCGCCAAGGCTCAGCTCTTATTGTTGAAGTACTTTTCAAACGTGATGCCAAACCTGCGACATCTCCAACCGCCACGTTCCGCCACAATCCTCCCAGTTGTACATCCGGGTTTGTGCAAGATTCGTTGCAAAGGAGGCGGTGCGACGGTGGATCTCATGCGCTTGGAATAGTGACGCACTTCTCTCGGGATGGCCATAAGGAGGCCGAAAAGTACTTCTGTATACTCAGAATATCTTGATCTAGCCCCCTGCAAGAGGGAACTAACAAAATACACCGGGTGCTGCATCACCTTCTTCTCTGTTTGACTTCGCCCACTGTGGCAGACTCTGTCTTGCCGGGATTGGGCTTTGCCGTGGGTTCCCGTGCCGGTCATCAGGCCTTGCCGGGGGAGCTCTGGCCCACGCAGCCGACGGCTTCGCCGCTGCCCTGCTTCTTACTCACCTTCTCTCTGTGCTACTAGCGCGGCGCTGACCACTTGATTCTTCGCCGCTAGATATAGCAGCAACGGCTCTTGCGGTTTAGGCGCAGACTAGTATTTGGGCGTGAGAGAGTAACCTCTTCAAATCTTGCAAAAGCGCTGCCTCTGCCTTCCGGAGTCCATTTCACTGGACCCGCCTTTTTCAAAAAACTTTTGAAAAATGGGAGGGCGCCTCAGCAGATTTGGAGATGAACATACTCAAGCAGCAACGTCGCCGGCGAGCCACGGACGTCCTTGACGCGTCTTTGGCGCCACCAACAATCTGCTCAGTCGCTTTGTCTGTCGGGAATTGCTTAGATTCCGCTTTGAGACACAAAGAACCCAAGAAGTTTTGCTGGATGGGATGGCCCGAACACGCACTTCTCTGGGGTTGAGCTTGAGGTTTGATCTTGCGCGTTTGCAATGTTTCCTCTAAATCCTGCACGGCGTGGCCTGTCCTTGGTTTTGACCACTATAATCATCCATAATATGCTCCATATTTCTGTCAGCTGGGGTTCAAAACCAATTGGCCGCCCTTCAAATGTCGACCGGCGCTCTTCAACCCGAAAGGGCATTCGTATAAAACAATACGTTAACCACATGGGGTGATGACCCGCGGTTTTCTCTTCAATCCTCCTTCGTCATGAAGATTTGGTGGTATCCTGAGTAGGCGTCAAGGAAATGACAGCAAGTCACCCCGGCAGTGAGTCCACGATCAGAGTCATGCGCGGCAAAGGGAAAGGTCCTTTGACAGGCTTTATTGATGTCGTTATAATCAATACACAGCCCTCCATTTCCCATTCGCCTTGCGCAACACAACCGGATTGGCCAACCAGGGTTGGGTGGAGCACAATCCTCTGACTAAGCCTGCCACCTCCAACTTCCTAATCTCTTCGATGATAAACTCTGCCGCTCCAAAGCTTGCTTCCTGACTTCGCTTGATGGGGCCGCGCATCGAGGACAGACAACAAGGTGGTGCTCAATCACCTCCCTGGGAACGCCGGGGATGTCAGATGCTGCCATGCAACACCATCAACATTCTCCCTCATGAACTGCGACGATCGCGCTTTCCTATTTGCTGTCTGAGGGTGGAAGCTTATGGTGAAAGCTTCCGCACGTGCCCGTCCTCCTCGACGGGCACCTTCTTGGTTCCTCATGGTGGCGGCTTGCCTTGGAGTCTTGCTCTTGCCGGTGGAGCTCTCTGGCACGTCCTCCTCGACGAATTGCAACCTCCAAGAGGCCGCGCTCTTGCCGTATTGGGTGCAGGAGTCTTATTGGGCAGAGGTCTTGCCGGTCTTCTTCTCCCCGGGACTCCTGTGTCAGGAGCAAGTGCCTTGGCGGCAGTGCTATGACCGCCTCCCGGTAGGTTGATCTGGCACAGAATGAGCGCGTCTTTCTTGTCCAAGTTGACAGTGATGATCTCATCCGTGGCCTGTGCACTCAGCGTGTTGTAAGCGTAGTGCGCTGCGCCATAAACTTAGCCAATGTTGGACGGCCAAAGGATGCCGTTATATGGTAACGTGATCTTGCAACATCAAAGCGATCTTTTCTGTCCTGTAGTTCAGCTCACCCCCACATGTTGACTGAATAGTGTAATGTCCCTTGGGCTGGCTTCTCCCCTGGATTGATCCCTTGAAACGTGCCCCCTCTCTTCAGATCTCCATCAGGGATTTGCAACCTCTTGATCACCTTGGGCTAGAATCAAGTTCAGGCCGGCCCCACCGTCCACTTAACATTTTTGTCACCTTGAGGTTTTCGAATTGTTTGGTGGACCAACACGGCAAGCAACCCGACCGCAGTTGTGGCGGGTCAGGGTGATCCTCGGCGTAAAAAATGAAGGCTTGTTTGGACCATCATCAATGGCTTCTGGGCATCGATCGACGGCTCTAAATCTCATTGATCTGCGCGCCCAACGCCACTGTTTAAAGTTGGCGGTGAGAAGACTCAAGAGCGCCACCATCGACGGCACATGGCTTCTGTGGCTTTTTGGAACTCGTCTCCTGACTCGTCTTCCTCTTCATGGTCCTCATTCTCTCTTTCTTGTCGCGGCCCTCGAGCAGGCCTCTCTTGTTGCTTATCCTTGCCGCGGCGCCCTCCTTGGGCACCGCGCGGTCTGGCCGTGCCTGTCATCAACCATCCTGGCCCTTCTCTTTGTCCTCGGCCTTTCATACTCAGCTCTGTCTCTCCCACGCTGCTCGACCTGCCGGCAGTTTCTGGAGGTCATGGGCCTTGTGGTGTGATGTATCTTCAGTATGCTTGTCGGAGCCCTCCGGCTTGTTGGCGGCCGCCAATCCTGGAGGGCAGCGCGACCCGGCAACCTCCTGTCGGGGTCGTCATAGGCTTTGTCCTTCTTGGCTGTGCCGAGGTTTCCGGATTTCCTCGACGGCAAGCAACGGTCTTGCCCCTTGCGCTTTCCGGTTGCTTCATCGCCCTTCTTTTGCTGGGGTGACGACATCCTCGTCTTCAGAGTCACTTCCACACTGGCATCACTTCGCCGGGGTACTTCCTTCCTCTTCAGCTCGGCACATCCTGTCGGCCAGAACATAAAGCTCGGCAAACATTCGTGACCTTGTTCATCGCATCTCCTCACGCATCTTGCGTTGCGCTTACTGTTCTATGGAACGCGCTGACGAACAGCAGCAGGAATGAACATCGTGATGTTGTTACTGCCATGTCTGAATCCTGTATGTAATTTGGCGCAAGGATTCGCTATCCTTCCTGTGTGATGAGATGTAAAATCACTTGCCTGGCCAGGACGCCGTATGGCCTCCAGTGAGGCACCACGAACTCATGCCGCAGGTCCGACCAAGAGGAGAGGAATCTACTGGCAGGTGGCAATCAACCCACGACCTGACGTTGGGCTTGAGCACCAACCTGAAGTAGTTTTAGCAAGCACCTTGCCATCCCGACTCCCGACAGCTGCATGGCGATAGTGTAAATGCTCATGACTCAATGGATGAGCTTTGCCGTCGTACTCCCGGGACCATCTTTTTTTATTGTACCTTTCTGGTAGTGGCCACTGGAACCGCCGCAGCTCACGGGTAAAGGTTGGACAACCTACCTCGTAAGGCGGTCCCCATATCCCCCCGGCTCAGGCTTACGCAGTGGGCCCGCGCGCCTATCAGATTGCTGGCGTTCATCCCTCGCCACTCGATGTAGTTCGAGCATCGGTCCTTGCATCGTTCCCGAAGAACTTGACGTTGGTCCCGACGATTCATGGTTTTGACGATGCCGTGGATCCACATCAACGGGCATCGACTTGCCGAGCTGGCGACCGTGCTGGCGTGGTGGGAGGGGAGTGCACCATGGTTGCGGCGCCTCTGCCTTTCCGCCCTCGACACGCGTGGCTCGGTGGGGGGGACCGACGCCGCGAGGTACTTCTCCTGATACCCATCCTTATTGGCATGGCCAATAAGGCTGTGGCTAGCACCCTCCACTCCTCCTGCTTCTCCTGCGCAGGGAGGAAAATCGAGGAGCAACGATGCTCGTGCTAGCCGCCTCCTGCTGGAGTGGGTGCAGCGACAAGCGCGAGGAACGGGAGGTGCTCGACTTCCAACCATTTGGAAGGAGCCCCCTCACGTTCGCGGCTGCGCGCCGTTTCCCTCCCAACCAGTTCATGATGCCGTGGCATGCTAGCCCGCGCATCTTGAGGATGACGCTGAGGGATCTTTCCGTGGGGAACGCCCGTGGTTCTCCAACATCGTGGCGCCGTTCCCTTTCCTCGCGCACGACCTGTAAGGCCGTGGTGCGGCCGCCCGGCCAGGTCCCTGGAGTCACCGCGCCGCCCAGGAGGCAGCACGGGTCCCGTCCTTGGGACCCAGCGGCGCCGGCGCTCATCGTGTGGACGCTAACAACTGCCGCTTGCCTGGCTTTCGGTTGCCAGAATGTCTTGATGCTCATGATCCGCAACCTTCGCCAGCCATCCCGCGACTGCAAAAGGGCACCGCCGCCCGTTCCTGCGCTGGCTCGGTCTGACCCGGCGCCACATGAACCAATCCCCGGATGCCTTCTTTCTTGAAGCCATTGCGTCCGGAAAATAACGCGCTGAATACTAGAGCAGGTTTGCACAACTAACACCCCCTGCCTGCACGCCAAAGATGTCCGGTGGAAACGACACCTATGGGAATCCGCGTGGACCCCTTTAATGGTTCGGCAGGGATAGGAGTGCGCAAAAGCAGATCTAGATGAGCAACACATGGATTTTGACCCGGTCGGGCCGCTGAGCAGCATAAAACCTAGTCCCTGCTTGTCTGTGTTTATATTGTGTTCTTCTCTCTGGACTAGCTACTATGTGTGTCCAGTCCAAAAAGTTCGTAATCCTCCACAGTACGCCTCGGGCTCTTTTATTGTCAAAGGGGTCGCCATAGTGGCACACAAGGCGGTGGAAAGTATCTACAGTGTACAAGTTTTAATCGCCTGACACCATAGGACAACGCTTTAATGTGCTGCCTACATGCCATCTTGCTTTCATCGGGACGGCAACAAAGCCCTCCCGTCCGTCGCCCCCGCCTCGCCTTGCTTCGACGTGCGTCCACGCTGACGGCATGCAAATCGCCATGCTGGCTTTCTGTCTACTTATGCTGGTGCGGTGACAGGGCCTTCCACGAATATCTTCCGCCACCACGCAGTGCTGCCTCGTTGGCTTTAGAAGTGCAATGCCTGCCACGCAGGTGGCTCGCCTAGTTGCGGGCTGGTCGTAAAGTAGGGCATTTGGAAAAGGGAGGGGGCTGGAGGAGTGCGTAGTAAAGGGGGAGTAGAGGGATAGGGGGGTTGGGGGGGGTGGGAGAGGATCTAGGGAAGGTCGAAAGGGAAGGGGTTTAGAGGTAATATCAAAGTCGAGTAAGGGGTGGAAGGAAGAGAAGGGGAGGGTGTGTTAGCTGATGTTGGATAGTTAATTGTCAGATGTAGTGGGGGGTTATGAGGGATTTGGAGAGTGGTGATGATCTAGGTGAGGTGGAAGGATGGGGTGGTAGAACGGTAGGGGTGTCTTATGGGGTTGAGTGGGGGAGGGGATTGTTTGGAGGGGGAGATTAGGGGGGCGGTGTAAGGGAAGGCTAGAATTGGTGCTTTTGTCCAAACGGGGCGGTGAGAAATGAATTGATAGGGGAGTAGGGAGGGGGGGCGGTGGGGGAATGATGAGTTTGGGAAAGTAGGGGAGGCTGAGGGCGGTGGAGGGTGGGTGGGGATGAAGAGGAAGAAGCGAGGATGATAGAAGGAAGGACATGAAGAAGAGGAGTCGAGAGGGCTATTATGTATAGAGGGTTGTTTGTGGTTATGGGGGTAGAAAGGTGTAAGTCGGGGGTACAGCCTGGGGCGTGGTGCTTGGGGACGGGGAGGAGTAGGAGGGGCCGGTATGGAGGATAGGGGGAAGTGGGAAGTGGGAGGTTTGTTATCGGGAGTGTAACGAAGGAATGGTAATGCGAGGGGGCGCATTGGAATGGCCGTGGGGCAGGCGAAACATTGGGCATGGTGCGGGCCTGGCCGCGCCCCGCTGATTCCACGCAAGGGTCTTGCTGTGGTCTCGCTCCGTCCCCGCAAGGGATCTTGGCCGGGGGTCCTCTGGCCGTCCCCGGCAAGGATTTTTGCCGGGTGTCTTCGTCCTCTGGACCTTATCTAGACTCGTCAGTCCTTTGGTCTTCACACAGATCTGCATGCACCACGTAGGCACCCCTGATCTGGTTTCGGCGTTGTCGATGGTGTCAGAACTCTCACTCAGGCTCATGGGTGGCGCCTGCTAGTGTGGTGCAGGCCGTCCCGGCAAGGCTCTTGCCGGGGCTATGTACCACCCCCCCCCCCCCCCGCAAGGGTGTTCCCCCCGGTGGTAGAAGTCCATCCTGCCCCTTCGCTCTTCATCCTCTGGCTGAGTTGCTCCTTGGCAGCTTCGTACCTTTCCTTCCTCTGCCACAGCCGAGATGGCCGCAGGTGTGCTACGACGTCCCGTGGCATCAAGTAAAGGGGTAACAAAAAGCCCCTACTTTTTGTACAACCCGCAAAATACTTCATAAATGATAGATACATTGAGACCGTATCAGCATCGCCAAGCTTAATTCCTTTTTCCCTGCTCGTTCCTCGATTAGGTAAATAATATAAAAGAAATAATTGATGAAGTGTGAATGCTAGCATAGTGCATAAATTTTTGATCAATGAAGTGTTTCAATCACTTTTTCTAGCATCATTATATATCATAATAGTAGCGCATCCAATAAAACCTTCTCATATCAAGTAACAATGCTATTCAATGTTAAAGCATAGACCATAAACTTTCTTGGAAACTACAAACTATATTCTCAGTCATCAACATTGCAATTCATCTTATTTCCAGGAACGGTCTATGTAAGAGCTTTTGAGTTTAGCAATTCCCCATACTCAACTATCATATAGTCTTCCAGATTGCTGACTAACTCAAAGCATATGTTTAGAACAAATAGCATCCATCCGAACACGAGAAAGGAGGAAAAAAAGGGGGGCTTAATGTTTCATCGCCTCCCACTTATTTATCATATAGATAATGTCAACATATCATTCATGATCAAATATATTTGAATGGGCCATATATTTCTTGGATTCTCCCCACCCCACATGATACTGGCCAACTAGAGAATAATTGGGGTTGAATGAGAAGGAATACTACGACTCTTGCATAAAATAACAGATAGGCCCCTTTCGCATAGGGAAGCAGGATTGCAGAGGTGCCAGAGCTCGAAGCTTTTAAACAGAGATGAAATATCATTTTGAAGAGGTAGCTTTCATTGTCAATGTAACGACGTAGAGTTCCCCTAATATCTCGCATGTAGACACATTAATAAATGGTTTCCCATACATAAAGGTAAAGTTTACTCCCCCTCCACCAACAAACACAAAGCCATGGCTAGCCGAATCCTTGGGTGCCCTCACTACCAACAACAATCCGGGGAGTTTGGTTTTATTATTATATTTTGATTTTATCATAGTACTTGGGCACCCAATTCCCCACTTTCTCATGAATGACAAGCGAATAAAAACATCATCGTGAGAATACCCAACTAGCATGGAAGATACTACTGACCGCCCCCTGTCACTTTTCTGAGTGATTGGGCATACAAACAGATAGTATTGAAGATTTATAGTTTGGCACATGCAAATTGTCTTGGAACGGTAGTAAATACCCGCATATAATTAGGTATGTGGACACTCATCGGAAGAAACTTGGTTCAGGATTTTGTATGCACAAGCATATTCCCGCTTATAACCTAAATTTTGGCTAGCAAAAAGATTCTAAATAGCAAGCACCACATGTTGGAGGGTCCATAACAATCTAACTCTATACAAATATACCCAAACATACACTCACTCACGTTTTCTTCCCTTGTCCAACTTCAACAATTTTCTTCAAGTTTGAAATAATTAATTGGGCCACAATCATAGACGAATGTCCCAAGATAGTATATTTATATGTGAAACTCTCTCTTCCTTCAATATCTTTCATGATTTTCAAGTGACCACTGTTGTGTTTGCTATCTTTCAAATAATTTTCCACCTATACTTATTATATGTGAAGTTCTTACTCCCCATGGGATACGCTATGAAACTATAGAATTTCAGATTTATTGATATTCAATTCATTCACCATTTACTCTAGAATATAGTTGAAGCACGAGAGTACATGACAAAACTACTCAAAAAGATATAATTGAAGATCAATGAGTAGTCAAATAATTAAGTGGTTATTGTGAAGACTTTCTCTCATCTAAAGAATTTCAGATCTAGTATTTTATTTAGACAGTCAAGAAAACAAATAAAATGATAATTCCAAGAATAGGCACACATCATGGTGAAGAACAAAAACTTAGGCTCAACCGAGGCTACCAATAATTGTTGATGAAGAAAGGTGGGATTCCTACGGGGCATCCCCAAGCTTAGATGCTTTGAGACTCTTAAATGTTATATTGGAATTGGCCGTGGCATCCCAAGCTTGAGATTTTGTGTCTCCTTATTTCTTATAATCACTTTTTCCCTAAGTCCTTAAAAACTTCATCCACTACAAAACTCAACAAGAACTCCGTGGATAAGTTAGTATAAATCAAATGCAAAACCTACCATTCTCTACTGTAGAAAATCACTAAAATTAAATTTTAACATTGCATACTAAATGCCCTCTGCATATTTAATACTCATATCCTCAATATGATATCATTAACAAGCAAACATATGCAAACAATGCAAACATACACAATCTGTCTAAACCGAACAGTCTGTAAAGAGTGCAATATGAGTGAGACTTCCCTAATGCCAAATTTGAAAAATTTTACTATACTGTAGAAAATTTGTTATATCTCAACGTGTAAAAATTCAAGATTTATCATATCTTACTATTCACAAATATTCAAATATTACAACAAACTTTCTGTTTTTCAAACTCAACCTATAACTTGCAGAATAAGCATGGTAAAGGCTATACTTGCAATTTTTTATGAAATCAAAGATACAAAAACATTACTATAAATAATAGAAATCAAATCCTAATAAATAAAATGACACGCCAAGCAAACTCATATCAATGTGACGAATAAAAATATAATAGCCTCCAAGTGAGGTTACTGATAATGTTGAGACAAAAGAGTGGAGGCCTTCCGTGGCAATCTCCAAGCTTAGTTTGCTTGGGTATTCCTTGAATATTCCCTTGGGGTGCCTTTGGAATCCCTAAGCTTAGGTTCTTCCTACTTCTTTCTTCTCATATCGAATATCTCTCCCCCAAAACTTGCAAAACTTCAATCACACAAAACTTACGAACGTTTCGTGAGATTGGTTAGTACAGTAAAACAAACATTTCACTTGGGTACTTCAAAGACAAGATTCATATTTTTCCATATAATACCCTCTGTATTCTATAATTTTTCCCCACAATTTATATTAATCATATAAGCCATAGAACATAGAAACTAGAAAAACAAGCAAACTATGCATCGAAAGCATAATCTGTCAAAAACACATCCGTAAGATATAAATACGTTCATACTTCTGTTGGCTCCAAAATTCCGAAAATTAGAAAAAAATATAAAATTTGTAGATTAATCTTGTGTAAAAAATTCAGAGTTTTTCATGTTCCATGGATTTTAACAATTCGTTACTGACACAAAAGTTTATGTTTTTGTCACAGAACTCAAATCAACTATCAACCACACTATCCCAAAGGCTTTACTTGGGCACTTTATTTCAAACACAAGCTATAAACATGATTATACAGTAGCTTAATCATGTTAACACAGCAAAACAGTAGTGGGTAAATTTTTGGGTTGTCTGGCCACACGCGCTTTTCTTTAATGCCTTTTTAGCTAGGCATGATGATTTCAATGATGCTCCGTAAAATATTAACAATTGAAACTATGTGAGCATCATGAAGCATATTACTAGCACCTTTAAGTCAAACCCTTCCATGCATAGGGATTTGTGAGGCAACCCAATTATTGGAACAGAATCATAGCATAAGAAGGCAAGACAAATAACTTCAAGATTTCAACACATATAGAAAAACATGATATTGTTGCAATATGTAGAAGCATATGTCCTCTCTCATAATAATTTTTCAGTACATCATGAATGAATTCAATAATATAACTGTTCACAAAAGCATTCTTTTCATGATCACATGAGCATGAAATTTATTACTCTCCACATAAGCAAATTTATTCTCTGAAATAGTAGTGGGAGCAAACTCAACAAAATAACTATAATGTGAGGCATAATCTCAATTGAAATTAAAATCATGATAACAAAAGTTTCATGGTTATCATTATTCTTTATAGCATACAAATGTCATCCAATAATCATCATAGATGCAGCAACTTTGTTCTCATAATCAATTGTAACCTCTTTCCAAAATATGGTTCAATCACTAATAAAGTCGCGACCTCTCCAAATCCACTTTTAATCAATATTATGAAAGATTCAACAAACACCCTCAAAATAGTGGATCATTAGTTACCTAGAGGTTGACACTCTTCCAAACCCATTTTCATCAATTATAAGCAATCATAATAGGAGGCAATGTTATCATCATAATAATTGCTCTCAAACTAAGTTGGCTGGGCTAAAAATATCATATTCGTCAAACATGCATCCCCAATCTTATGGCTTTGCATATCATTAGCATCATGGATATCAAAGAATTCATACAAAAAATTGCAATCATCCCCTCATCATTCAAAGAGTTTATGCCAAACATTTTATTAACTTCTCTTGAATCAATTGAGCCACAATTTTCCTTTTCCACATTTTTCACAAAAGGCATTAAAAAGAATGAACATATGAGTCAACCCTAAATTCCATTTTTTGTAAGTTTTGTTTATAAACCAAACTAGTGATAAAACAAGAAACTAAAAGACTTCAATTGAAAGATATAAGATAACCTCAAGCATCACCTTCCCGGCAACGGCGCCAGAAAAGACTTTGCTTGCCTACTAACGCAGCCTTCTTTCTTGTAGACTCTTGTTGGGCCCTCCAGCGCAGAGTTTGTAGGACGTACAATTTCCCTCAGTGATGATGGCTAAGGTTTATCAATCCGTGGGAGGCGTAGGATGAAAGGTATCTCTCAACAACCCTGCAACCAAATACAAGAATCTCTTGTGTCCCCCAACACACCCAATACACAATGCAAAATTGTATAGGTGGCACTAGCTCGGGAAGAGATGGTTATATAAGTGTAGTAATTGATAGTATATATAAGGTTTTTGTAATAATGAAAATATAAAAACAGCAAAATTAGCAAGTACGAAAGTGAGTCAAAAACGGTATTGATGCTTGAAAACAAGGCCCTTGGGTTCATACTTTCACTATTGCAAATCTCCCAACAAAGATAACATATTGGATCATATAACATCCCTCACCATCGACCAAATCACTCCAAAGTTCCTATCAAGTTTGGGGGTTGGGGTTAAGTCGTAGAAACATAAGATGAAATTGCTTGTCGGGTACGAAACCGACCTAAAGTTTTTCTTTCTGATCATCTTTGAGGCTATTCCTATAAGTGTCCACCAACCGCCCTAAGTCGTACTAAATAACACCATATGATACCCATCAATCAACCCTAATGTCACCCTAATACTCCAATGTCCATCCCACAGTATTGGGGTCAATTATCCGAATATGCATCAAAACTTCAGATTCATAATATTCAATCCAACACAAAGAACCTCAAAGAGTGCCCCCAAGATTTCTACCAAAGAAACAAGCATGAAAAAGTGCATCACCCCTATGCCATCGATACCCCAATGTCCCCTCAGGAACCGCAAGTTGATGCCAAAACATACATCAAGTGGAATCAATAGAACACCCCATTGTCACCATGGGTATCCCACACAAGACCTACATCAAGTGTTCTCAATCCATAAAAGTATTCAATCCGATAATAGTGAAACCTCAAAGGTAAACTCAATTCATCACAAGAAGATAAGAGGGAGAAACAACCATATGATCAACTATAGTAACAATGCTCACGGTACCTCAAGATCGTGCCAAATCAGAACATAGAGAGAGAGAGAGATCAACCACATAGCTACTGGTACATACCCTCAGCCACGAGGGTGAACTAGTCTCCCCCTCCTCTCATGGTGGCCCGCCGGGATGCTGAGATGGCCTCCGATGATGATTTCCCCCTCCGGCAAGGGCCGGAATAGGGCCCCCCATTGGTTTTTTGTGGCTACAAGGCTTTGCGGCGGCGGAACTTCTCATCTAGTAATTCTTTCTGGAGGTTACAACGAATAATTAGGAATTTTTTGGCGTCGGTCTCACGACAGGGGGTTCACGAGGGGCCCACAATGCAAGGGTGCGCGCTCCCCTAGGCTTGTGGCCTCCTCTGTCTACTTCCTGGCCCAGCTCCGTGCTTTCGGGGTCTTCTTTTGGTCCATAAAAAATTCACCATAAATTTTCAGCCCATTCCGAGAACTTTTATTTCTGCAACAAAAAACGACGCACATGGTAGTTCTGCTGAAACAGCATCATTTCTGAGTTAGTTCTAATAAATCCTTCCAAAACCATATAAAATTGTTGTTAAACATGGCATGATACTCCATAAATTATAGATACGTTGGAGACGTATCACATTTGCATATGCCACTTCTCTCACGCCATCGACCAACTACGAAGCTGCAGCCAGATGTCTTTCACCAGCCAGGAGCTGCCGGAGATCGTACCCAGAGCGCCTTTAGTCTCTAACCTATTCCGATCTTTTTGGTAATAGTTGCCAAAGGGGAGAATTTGTATAGATCATTAGGGCTGAGAGAGAAGAGAGAGGAGAGAGAGAGAGAGAAGTCTTGCTTTTTGCCTGTTTGATATTTCCTTGAGATTTTGCTATAGTTTGTGGCTTGTGCTACCGTTTGTGCTTCTTTGTTCATATGCTTGGAGATACTTCCTTTGGTTGTGTGCCTTGATCGTATGATGCTTCATTCTATGCACTGTTTATCATCATTATCTATGGATGATCATCAACTTGTTTTTTTTTTTGGTGATGAGTTCTTACTACATTCCATTCATATCATTTATTTATGCGCTCCACCAAGTTCTTGTGACATGGAAGAGTGACACCGCGACCTAATCGATTCTGCATTTGCATTCCAAATGCAAATTCTAAATAATGCACCAAATTTAGGGGGAGCTCTTGCTTATCAATACGTCTCAAAGTGACCTACTATTATTGATTATATCCATTGTCGAAGCTTGATCTTATATGTTGTCATCAATTACCAAAAAAGGGGGGATTGAAAGTGCACCGAATCCCCGGTGGTTTTGTTAATTAATAATAACATATAATGTCATGAAACTAATGCTATTCAACTTAGATTTCAGGAAGTTCAATGATTGGCATGGCAAGGACTAGTGAACGTTGGACCCCCCCAATGCTAAGGACCTGATTGGCAAAAGCTCAAAACTTCCATTTGGCACAAAGAAGTGTCCAAAACAATTGAGTCCATAGAAGCCATACATTAAAAGGAGATGAGGTTTTGATGATGATCTGGTTGCTCAAGTGGTCAGTGATATTGCTCTAAAACACCTCAGCCACTTCCTTCTATTTTAATATGTCCGAACCTAATTTTTCCCAACTTGGTCCAACCAAAACCTTTCAACCCGCGACCCGCACCCACTGAGTTCATATGACAGTGCCAAGCCAAACCCTAACAAATCGATCCACCAAAATGGATCTCGGTCCCACCAAGTTGGCGTTGCCAACTCTCTGTCTCCTATTTAATTATTTATTCAACTGAGTTTTTGCAATCGGCGCCACACAGATGGCTTTGCCAACTTTCTTTTGCCTTATTGCGTATTTTAGTCCCCACGAGTGATGCAATCGGTGCCACCACCGAAACAAGTTCTGGCCTTCACCATTGCACTTCATTTGCTTCGAGTTGTTTTTTCCCATTCGGTCCCCCGAGCACCTCCAAACGTTCATGAATCTTTCACACAGTACCGGTTTTGAACCCGAGATTCTAATCGGTGCTAACCGAGATGGGTCAAGGTTTGTTGTACCGTCGTATTTTCATTTTGAGGCTAATATGCCCCTCCCCCCTATTACTTATACTAGATTCCTCATAGATTGAACCTATACCTCCCCATACCTTTCTCGTAAGCGAACCACCTACTCATGTGTTATATTCAGAGATTCCAATCCTACCATTGAAGAACCTTGTTCTAGCCTTGCCCAAGTTGCTTTCCACTCAAATCCTTCTTCCACCATAGCCAAATCTATGAGAGAGAGATTGAGGTTGGGGAGATATCACTTGAAGCATAGAAGGCAGGAGTTCCTCATCAACAACACAATCTATTACCTTTTGGTGAGTGAGTGGGGTCTCCAGATTGGTTAGGTGTCGGCTTGGTAGCCCTCAAGATGATGTGGATTTGACACAAGAAGTTTTTAATTGCAAGTAGAGATCGCCTACTATGTGAGATCTACCCGAGGAGGCTATCCTTCATGGACGGATCCCCGGTGGAATGGCAATGTTGCTTCTTCTTTGCTTCGTCGTGGACCCTTGTGGGTGGAGCCCTTCATGGAATCGCGTAGCCGTTACCCTCCGTGGGTTGAAGTCTTCTGAAAGGCATTTGGCACTTACAAACTTTTTTTGGTGTGATGCAATTGGTTTATTGGAACTAATATCGGGTGCTATAGTTTTATCTCAGGATATTTGGTTCCATATTGCGTTTGAGGGAGATGTGCGACCCCCCCCCCCCCAATTCAAAACGATCAAAGAGTGTGGTCTTCGGTGATTCAAGGTTTTATTTTTGGTTTACTCTTCGAGTCGTAGAAAGACCACACTATTAAGAGGGGTCGGTGTGGATTAGTGTTTTTGGGAATGCCATGTCGAAACTATCCACCACCTACCCATTCCTACCATTAAATACAAAGTGTGCGTGGCATGTGGCTACCTCGAGAGCTTACAACCGAAAGTACTACTGGTTACCCCCCCGTGCGCCGGTTCTTTTGACCCTCGTGCGCACGGGTACTGCGTAACTCTCTGTGTACCCCAGGTTCAGACGGGGTACTGCGTAACCTCTGCGTACCCCGTGCTCACGGGTCTTTGACCCCAGTGCGCACGGGTACTGCATAAACTCCCTGGGTACCCCGTGCTCATGGGGGTCTTTTGACCCCAGTGCGCATGGGGTGGTGTGAAAGTCCTCTGAGACCCCCCGTGCACACGGGCTGACTTGCCCGTGCGCACGGGGTCCCAACGGGCAAAACGGCCACCCGGGCAAAGACCTATAAAAGCCCCCCTTCTTCCTCCATCCATCCTACCCTAATGTCCTGTTGAGCTCCACATTGGTACAACTCCATTTTGCTCAATACTCCTCATCCCTCCACCCAAACTTGTTGAAAACTTTGGGATTGGGAGATCAAGACCCGATCCTACATCTTGACCAAACCAAATCCCGTTCCCCCCCCGCAACATTTCTTCCCCATTGGACCTTGTACTCTTGGATCTTGGGCTCCTAGGGCAGTTAGGGTTCCTCCGGAAGCTTCCTTTCTTGTGGTGTGCTCCAGAGAAGTTTGTAAGGTATGGTGTCGCCTTCAACCAACCCCGAGTGATTCAAGGCTCATTCCTTGGGGTGAAGCGAAAGAGACATGGTGAGCCTTCATGGCATTCGCAAGTTGGCTCCGGCACCCGTTCTCTAAACCGAGAGTAGCTCTTCCCCAAGGAAGAGTGAACTTCGGGATTAATCCGCGTCCTCGCCTCACTTGTGTTTAAATCTTCCCGTCACTTTACTTTGCCTTGTATTCTTGTTGGCTTGCTAATTAGATTGTTGCCTAGCATACTTTGCTTTAAGCTTGTTGTCATATGGTTGTGTTCCACCTCAGAAGAAGAAGAAGCAGGAGAAGAAGAAGCAGGAAGAAGAAGAAGCAGGAAGAAGAAGAAGCAGGAAGAAGAAGAAGCAGGAAGAAGAAGAAGCAGGAAGAAGAAGAAGCAGGAAGAAGAAGAAGAAGAAGAAGAAGAAGAAGAAGAAGAAGAAGAAGAAGAAGAAGAAGAAGAAGAAGAAGAAGAAGAAGAAGAAGAAGAAGAAGAAGAAGAAGAAGAAGAGCCAGCAGCTAACCCACCTGCTGCCAAGCAACAAAAGCTCATGGCAGATGCTATGAAGACTGCTGCCCCTTCCAAGTCAAAACCTAAAGATCCTACCTCCAAGCCTAGGAGAACTACAAGGAATGTGTCAGCCAGTGAGAAGAACAAGGCCCCAGTGCCTGAAGCTGATGGTGACGAGGAGCTACTAGTGCTCAAGAAGCTTAGGCTAAAGTTGCCTAACCATGATGATGGACACCCAACTACTGAAAACATGAAGGAAAGGAGATATAAAGGTCTGGAAAGTGGAGAGAGTATGATCCATATGTTATCAGGAGGAAAACTGCTTGTGACTATCACTTCCACACTTGAGAGCAACATGACTTCTATGAGACAGTGTTGCTGGACAAGAAGCCTATAGTCAGTGACATGAAATGGGTGGATTGGGAATATATTGATGAGAATGAAGACAGGTTCCCCCATGTTCATGAGAGTTTCAAGCTTGCAGGAGTTGATGAATTCATAGGGAACACTTCTACCCTGATGGGAAGATTGTGTGGATGACAGAAGGAGACAGATATCAGTCATCTATTCCTGAGTGGGCTGCTTTGCTTGGTGCCCTGAACGAAGGAGAGTGAGATAATGACGTGTATGCTAAGCCCAAGGACGACCACAACACCATGAAGAATATGTACAAGCCTATTCCTCAGAAAGATCTTAAAACTCACAAGCTTGGTTCTGTGAAGAATTTTTTGGCTGGACTGGCTACAACTAACACTATATTGAGGCACACCTTGATGCCCATGTCTCGAGATGACAAGATGATCCATGGCCACTCCATCAACATGTTGCATCTATTTTACACTCCTCAGAAGTTCAAGGTGAGATGAGCTTGATCATGGAAACAGTGAAGAGGACAGCTGTCGACCAGAAGAGATCTTGTGGATTTGCTCTGCACATTCAGTTGCTCATAAACTTCAAAGTTGGAATGAGCACATATCTACTTGATCGTGAGCATCTCCCGCTGAGGCCTGAGTTTCAGGATAATGAAGTGGTGATGGACCCATCTCACCCCACTTCAGTTGATGCCCAGGAGAGGATCTAGGCAGCTGTTGCAGCTAAAGCAGCTAAGGAGACATCATGTCCTAGCTCTTCCATAGCTCATCTCAAGACCAAGTCTGACCAGATGACCTATTAGATAGAAGCTTCTTTGAGGATTGAGCAGAGTTTGGCCAACCTCATGAAGAACCAGGAGAGCTTAGAGCGGGTAGTGGAAACTAAGATCCACAGTCTTGATGTGAAGCTTACAGAGGTTCAGACCATAGTTGAGAAGCTGAAGGATGATGTGGAAGAAACCAGGAAAGCCACAGAGGAAGCAGAGGATAGTGATGACCTACTACAGACATATTTCATGTTGTGCCCAGAGCACCTAGGTCTGCTACCGTGCCTGCTGCTAACATGAGGATTACTCTTTTTTGCTCCAGCTGCTGCACCAACAGTTCCACCTCCAGCTGCACCATGAGTGTCTACTCCACTAGCACAGCAAACATCAGCCGATGCATTTTGATGTCTACTACGCAACCTTCTTCTTGTAGACTCTTGTTGGGCCTCCAAGTGCAGAGTTTTGTAGGACAGTAGCAATTTTCCCTCAAGTGGATGACCTAAGGTTTATCAATCCGTGGGAGGCGTAGGAAGAAGATGGTCTCTCTCAAACACCCCTGGAACCAAATACAAGAAATCTCGTATGTCCCCAACACACCCAATACAATAGGAAATTGTATAGGTGCACTAGTTCGGCGAAGAGATGGTAATACAAGTGTAGTATGGATAATAGATATAGGTTTTTGTAATCTGAAAATATAAAAACAGCAAGGTAGCAAGTAATGAAAGTGAGCAAAAATGGTATTGCAATGCTTGAAAACAAGGCCTAGGGTTCATACTTTCACTAGTGCAAAATCTCTCAACAATGATAACATAATTGGATCATATAACAATCCCCCAACGTGCGACAAAGAGTCACTCCAAAGTTCCTATCGCGGAGAACATAAGATGAAATTGCTTGTAGGGTACGAAACCACCTCAAAGTTATTCTTTCTGATCAATCTTTTGAGCTATTCCTATAAGTGTCACAAACAACCCTAGAGTTCATACTAAAATAACACCATATGATACACATCAATCAACCCTAATGTCACCTAGATACTCCAATGTCACCACAAGTATCCATGGGTCAATTATACGATATGCATCAAACAACTTCAGATTCATAATATTCAATCCAACACAAAGAACCTCAAAGAGTGCCCCAAGATTTCTACTGGAGAAACAAGGATGAAAACGTGCATCAACCCCTATGCATAGATTACCCCAATGTCACCTCAGGAATCTGCGAGTTGAGTGCCAAAGCATACATCAAGTGAATCAATAGAACACCCCATTGTCACCACGGGTATCCCACGCAAGACATACATCATGTGTTCTCAAATCCATAAAAGTATTAAATCCGATAATAGTGAAACCTCAAAGGTAAAACTCAATTCATCACAAGAAGATAGAGAGGGAGAAACACCATATGATCCAACTATAGTAACAAAGCTCGCCGTACATAAAGATCGTGCCAAATCAAGAACACGAGAGAGAGAGAGAGAGATAAAACACATAGCTACTGGTACATAGCCTCAGCCCCGAGGGTGAACTCCTCCCTCCTCGCCATGGTGGCCGCCGGGATGATGAAGATGGGCTCCAATGATGATTTCCCCCTTTGGCAGGGTGCCGGAACAGGGTCCTGATTGGTATTTCGTGGCTACAGAGGCTTGCGGCGGCGGAACTTCTCATCTAAGGTTCTTTCTAGAGGTTACGCAATATATAGGAATTTTTGGCGTCGGTCTCACGTCAAGGGGGTTCCTGAGGGGCCCACAAGCTAGGGGGTGCACCCCCTACGCTTGTGGCCTCCTCGGTCACTTCCTGGCTCAGCTCCGGTGCTTCGGGGTTGGGTCTCTTTTGGTCCATAAAAAATCACCGTAAATTTTCAGCCCATTCCGAGGACTTTTATTTCTGCACAGAAAACGACACCACGGTAGTTCTGCTGAAAACAACATCAGTCCGGGTTAGTTCTAATCAAATCATATCAAAACCATATAAAATTGTTGTAAACATGGCATGAATATGTCGGTGGAAACGACACCTATGGGATCACGTGGACCCCTTTACGGTTCGACAGGGATGAGAAGTGCGCAAAGCACTACTAGGAAAAGGCCTACTAATGGCGCACCAGTTTTGCCTACTAATGGCGCACTAGTATCACGCCACTAGTATTTTTTACTAATGGCACACCACTGGTGCGCCATTAGTATCTGGTATACTAATGGCGCACCACGCAGTGCGCCATTAGTATAGAACACCATGCGCCATTAGTATGCCTCCCAGGGGGCCATATTTAACCATGTGCTTTGGCATACTAATGGCGCACTGCGGGGTGATGCGCCATTAGTATCCTTTGGCATACTAATGGCGCACTCTGTAGTTATGCGCCATTAGTATCCTTTGGCATACTAATGGCGCACCTTGAGGTGATGCGCCATTAGTATGAATATTAGGTTTTATTTTTTTTTACTTTTCTGATTTTTGCACAGGTTACAAAATATATTATTGGACAGAATATAGACAGCAGCACATAGCAACAGCAAATTCATCGAATACAATAGAAGATTAGTCTCCGAATACAATTCATCATATTAGTCTCCGAATTCAAAAGACCAAACAAAGATAAAACATTACAAGTCTCGAGACCGCGAGTATCGAGTTTGTCTTCACATTACAAGTCGATATCGATCATCTAAACTACCATCACATAGAAGAGAGCTGCGGTCATCACGATGAGCATCATCGCGATGAAACTGGTCTTCATCCAGTTCCTCCAACGCTCCCTCCTCTCTCCCGCTAGATAGCGGGCGTATCTAGATTCCGCCTCCGCCCTAGTGGTGTACCCTTTGTAACTATTACCGCTGAAACGGTGAACCTGTCTCCGACACTCCTCCCAGTCGTCGTAGACTCCGGGAACCTTACCCTTGTACACGACATACGACGGCATCTCTATGCACAAGCCAAACAACAGACAATACATAAGCAATATATAAGTATGCAACAAAAGGATCGGAAGAGAAAAGCAAGACATTAATAGCACGATTCATGGTCCTACTAATAAATAGCATCGATTACATCTAAGTTGAACGACTGTCCAAACCAAAGAGACATACAATTCATTAAAGTTTAATTACAACATGAGCCAATCAATGTTTCAGAACTACACATCACTACTTTCGACTCGACTCATGGGACAGGAGCGTGGATGAAGCCGCCGTCTGTCGTGATGGTCATGAAATCACGGGCGTTGTCAGCCTGCATTTGTAGCGTTCCGTCTATCTCACTGTTGGACGGTTGATATCTGAGGAAGAACTGCCCCGAGGTATGAAGGACATCTTGATGGATGATGTCGGCAAACTCCGACTGGATGCGAAAGAATTCTTGTCTGATGTCCGCGTCCTGGATTGCCGACAAGCTCGCGGCCCATTCTTTGAGATTATCTGGTAGCAGAAGGTGATGATGGTCCCTTACGATCGCCCGCATGTGATGGAGGGCGTAGTAGGCATCCTTCTGACCGCCAGGCGGCTGCTTGACGCAGCAGAACGTCGTATTGTGGGCGAACACGTGCTTGCCGTACTTACGAACTGCCCTGGTGAAGGTGCCTCCAGATTTGGCGTAGCCGGGGAGAACATCATCAAGAACTTTCTTGATATTTCTGTAGTCTATCTTGGAGTCACGGTTCGGGTCGAAATACGTGGCCATGGAATATTTCGGGCTTAAGAGGATGAGTGTGCAATGTGTGTCACTGCACAGAACACGGAATGTTAGAAAAAAAAAAGAACGATCGAAATCTAAGAAATCATATGTTACGGGGCGGTTAAGGGATGACTTACTCGGGAAAGTAAGCCACAAGGAAGTTATCCTTATCTGGGTTTGCCAGAATGACGCCTTCGAGGTGTGAACTCGCGACTTGGCGGTCCCCAGTGCTGCTCAAGAGCTTGGCACGCATGTAGAAGGGGTCGACTATCACGATGTCCGGGGTCTTGTCTCTAATGATCCGCATCTCCATACTCAGCGAAAACAGCCGAACAAAGGTGTAGTGCAGCGGATGAAGGTTAGACATAGCAAAGATGTCATCAAACCGCAGGACGATCGTACCCCCGATGTCGCCATCCACAAAGCCCTTGCCCTCTGGCACCTTGGCCACGAAAACCGGGTATGCCACATCATTCTCTCTGAGACGCCGCTTCTCCAAAGAAAGAACACTGTCGTGCAGACTCCGCATAGCACCAGTTGCAGCATTGAGCATATTTGTCGGTAGCATCGCCCTACCCGCCACATGCACCCTCCTCGAGATATCCTTAGGTGAAGGTGGCCCGTCCTGAGGACGGATCGTACTCGGTGCCGGCTGGCTCGCATCGGTGCCCTTTTTAGTCTTTCGTTTCCGGCTCTTCTTCTTGATCTGCTGTAATGGGACCGAGTTCTGCTCACAGACCGCCTTCTTGAGCGTGTTGGGGCTGATAATATTTCGCACCTCAGCTATCTGAGGCTCGGTGAAGGCGGCAGCTGGAGGCGTCTCCTGAGAACTGAACGCCAGACGATGCCTGTTGCAACTGGGTTTCTCCGTCGTACCAGCTAGATCACGGTCGTCTTGGTTGGGTTCTTGAGAAGGAGGACCGCAGAACTCGTCACTGTACCCATGTTCGGCAAAGTACTTATCGACGTTGGTAAATGTACCATCGTCGTTGTCATCGTCGTCCTGATCCTGTGCCATATGCATGTCCGGATCCTGTGCCATAGGGATGTCCGGCATGTCCGGTAGCATTGCGGCGTTCTTGCCATGGCTTGGCGCCGGCATGACTGGCGGTCTTTTCTGTGGGGTGGTGTCCCCCGCCCCCAAACGAATCTGGCTCTTCGGCCAAAGCAGGGGCCAGCTTACGCAGGCGCTGAGGGTCATCTCATCTTCTTCGTCGGCCCCAGCGGGTCGAATCGGAGGTAACAGCTCGTCGCAGCCTGGCAGCACCCGAACCACTTCAACCCTATACACTGTGGGTGGCATCGGATTACCGTCGAACACGGGGTTGCCCGGTTGAACGATTCTGCCCTTGGCGACATCGACCAACTCGCCGCCCACGAAGTGCAGGAGAGTGCAAGGAACGTTGGCGGCGCCCTGCGAAAACATGTAGGGCGTCAGGGATGCCCAGTCAAAGGCAAGGAGATGAAGTCATCGGCCGAGAGGCTTAGTTACCGTGATGCCGTCGAGCTCGGCTAATGTCGAGGCACCGCCAACGGCGGGCGTGCAACTGACGGAGGGGCCGCTTGCTGGCGAGGTGCCGGCCGGCGTATACCCGGGTGCATTAAGCTCCAATGCCCGTGCCGGCGCCGGAGACACGAATACCGCCTCCGCCGGAGACACCAATGGCGCCGCCTGCGCGCTGTGCGAGTTGCTGGCCGTGAAGCTGGGAACCGGGGGAGGCCCCTGTTGGCCGCCCGCAATCCACGTCGTCAGCCCATGAATCAACGTAGGCACCATGGCGTTGAGCTTCGTTCCCAGTTGTTGTTCCACTAGCTCTTGGACAAGCTCCAGAATCCGCGCCACTTGTGCCTTGAGTGCTTCAACCTCGCGCGACTGGCTTTCTGAGCTGGTCTTTTTCTCCTTTCGCCCACCAGCGGTATAGTATGACGACCATTTTGTGGACAAGCCTTTGCCGGCCAGACGACCAGCTGACGTCGGCTTACTGAGCTTATCCTTGTTTTTCATTACGTTCAACGCCCTATTCAAAGGGGTGTCGAAAGGGGAGCTCTGAGATGACCCCGCGCTACTGCTTTCTTTGTCCTGCGGAAGGAACGTGAACCATTTAGAAATATTGGGGATTAATTAGAATGCAACCATATGGAGCTAATTACGCGGGGGTGTATTCCTTACCAGAACAAGCTCAAGCTCCTTGGTCTTCGGATCTGTGGTAAGCTCCTTTGTTACCGGGTCCTCCTTGTACCGGGCCCTGAGAAAGTTCCTGGTCTGCTTGTCACTGTATTTCTCGAAGCGGGGCGGTAGGCCTTGCTCGGCACGCTCCGCGTCCTCCTTGTCCCATATAGGCTCCGCCACTCTGGAACCGCCGGGACCGAGTTGGTGGACCCCTAAGTTCAACTGCTGCATTTCTTTCCCCCACTGACTTGATTCGGAGGTTGCGGGGCTCTCGCACTTGATCTTGAACTCCTTGTAGTCATCTTCGCTCATCAAAGGATATTTCGCCTTGATCTTGTCATAACTATCACCTTTATCAATCATTGCCTTCACCGTGCTTCTCCAAGTAGACAGGGCCGTGCTCATCTTCGTGAGGGCGGCACTGTTCACTTTATTCCCTGAGAGGCGTGTGTTTGCAAACTCAGCGGGGAACTTGTATTGTTCGTGCAGCTTCGTGAAGAGGAGGCTGCGCAAATTCCCTCGGTCCTTATGCCTTAGGTTCTCGGTGTTGATCGAGACGGTGCCCCGGAGAATGCACCCGAGCTGAACCGAGTACCCCTTGACTACTTGTTTGGGCGCTGTCGGATGCCCGTCGGAGTTCACTTCAGTAAATTCCTCCCTGACGGTGCCGAGCATGCTCGGGCGCCGGTCCTTCCGTTGCCTCTTCGGTTGGCTGCCATCTGTGTGTGCGCCGCCATCATCAGTGGTGGCATCCTCGGCGGCGCCATCAGTGGTGTCATCGCCGACGCCACTAGTGGTTGTGTAGTCAGGATCGGTGTCTTCCGCGGCGTCCTCATAGCGGTGAGGTTGTTCCTCCATCTCCTGGGACAGCTCCTAGAATTGCTTGCCGCCCGAACCGCCGGCCTCATCGTTGTGGGCCATGTTTTGCTCTAAATAGGAAAAAAGTTTGGTCAAAAAGTTGGTTATTGTCAAGGAACAAGATCATGGTCTCATCATTTAGGGTTTGTCGACACCGAGGCATCCTAAAAGCTAAGCTTTTATCATTTAGGGTTTGTCGACGCCGAGGCACCCTAAAAGCCTAAGCTTTCATCATTTAGGTTCTTATCGACACCGAGGCACCCTAAAAGCTAAGCCGTGAAGGAGAATTCTAAGTTGGGCACCCTAAAGGAAAATTTCAGCATGACCTTTGTTGAAAATAGGACATATGGAGTACCCGAATTTGCCGGAACGGAAGTTAATCGACATTCCGGCAAACTCAAGGGCCTCTCGGGGTACCTGCAAAATCATCACGACACGATGGTCGGAGACAAAACCCAGCAAACTAGCACCACAATGTGCCTCTACTTTCATATGGATGAAAAGGCCACAGACCATATGGTCATCTGCTTTCATATGGACAAAAATCAGCTCAACTTATGTGAGCTTCCATTCCAGATCTAATAGGTCACCCAACAAAAAATGGAATGCATGCTGCAACTTGCTGTAACCATCGTTGCTTCTGCCAGGATGATCGATGCAGTGAATTTGCTTGTCGATTCACTCGTCACTGCGTAGGTAGCTGGTGTCGAGTTGGTCTTTTTTTTTAGAGAGAGACAGAGAATGTCTAGTTGCTCTTGACCATATATTAAGACGGCCGTGCGCGTGTGTTGCCAACATTCATCGGTGAAAGAAAAAGAAAAAGAAAAGGAAAAGGCATTGGTTGCCCGAAACAGAGCAGAGCAGCTTCTCCTCTGTTTGTTTTTGCTGGAGCGGTAGCTGCATGCATGCTTTGTTTCGTCCACTGCCGGCCGGCGAGGGAGCTCTCAACTACACCACAATGTATACTCGCACAAAAAAAGATTTGTCAAAAAATGTATGCCACCGAAATTTCGATTCACTGGCATTATGCCTCTTAAATTTCAGAGAAAATGGCAGGCAACTCTGTCTGGATTGCAAACTGGGAGGAAGGAGGAAGTAGGAGAGGTACCTGGGTGGGCGCGGCCGGTCGCCGGAGGGGTCAGGGTCGGGGTCGGGGTCAGCGGCGGCGGCGGCGTCGAAGGGATGGCTCGAGGGCATCCGAGCTCGTCCGGGTCCTCGTAGTCGAAGAAGAAGACGGCAGCGGTCCTCCTGGGCGCCTCGGTTGGTGGTGGGGAGGCCGGCGGCCACGTGCTTCGCGGGTCGGCGGCGGTCGTCGTCCTGCACCCCGTGCCCGGACTGAGGTAGAGGCGGCGTAGGGCAGGGGCCGACGCGGGGAGGCTGTCGGCGATGGCGAGGTCGCAGAGGCGTCGGCGATGGCGGAGCTGCAGTGGTGGGGGGCGCAGGGGCGGCGGCGCACGTAGGGGCGGCGGCGTCGTTGGTCGGGGCAGCGAGGCGGGGGGGGGGGGGGGGGAGTGGATACTGGCGAGAGGGAGGGACGAAGGGGTCGGGCGAGTTAGAGCTAGGGGGGAAGCTTACTAAGGGCACCCCCGAGCGGTGCGCCATTAGAAATCTTTTTTTTGATAGCAATGGCGCACCCCCTAGCGGTGCGCCATTAGAAATCTTTTTTTAGATAGCAATGGCGCACTACCCGAGCGGTGCGCCCATTAGTATGTTTTTATTATTATTTTTTGTTGCTATTTTTTAATATTTTTTATAAAAACAGTAATAATTTTTATAAAAAATAATAATTTTTTTATGAATATGAAAAAATATCATCAAATTTGTTATTTGAAAATATCATCAAATGGGGGTGCTCGGCGGCGGCGGTGGAGCGGGGGAGGGTGCGGTGGGTCGTCGGCGGCGGTGGAGCTAGCGGGGGAGGGTGCGGGGGGATCGAGATCGAGATGGAGGGGGATAGCGATCGAGATGGAGGGGGATAGCGATCGAGATGGAGGGGGATCGAGATCGAGTGTCCTCATGAATATTCAATATTTTTGCCCATGAAATTTGAAAATATATTCATGAATTCAAAAAGTTCCCATGAAATTTAAAAATATTCATGAGTTCAAAAAGTGCCCATGAAATACAATCGAGAAATGAAGACTACGATTTAAATACAATCGATCTTAGCTAGCTATCTGTTCACAATCTTCTTGCCCTTCTTTTTCGCAAATGGAGTTCTTCTGTGGAACGGACGTCCTTTAGGTAGGGTGGTCCTGCTTCTTCTTGTGGTGTATGCTGCTACTTCATCGTCGTCATCATGTTCCATCTTTGGGTCGCCGTACTTGTCGAAGTCTTGCTCATTGGCGACTCCATCCATTCCGATGATCTTCCTTTTGCCTCTCCTCACGACAACACGACTGGGCTTTGACGGGTCGGTAATGAAGAAGCATTGGTCCACTTGGGAAGCCAGTACCCATGGCTCATTTTTCGCGGTGACGTTTGCGCCCGCGGTCTTGGATTTGGCTTCGGGTATAACCATGGTGGTGAAATACCGGTCTTCTTTTAGGACGCTCTTGGCCCATCTGACACGGAACATCGGGACCTTCTCTCCAGCGTAGCTCAGCTCCCAGATCTCCTCGATCCTTCCGTAGTATCTGTCCTTGTCGTTACCGGTGTAGGATTCCATCGTTACCCCTGAGTTCTGATAACCATCGCTCTTCATGTCCTTGTCCTCGGTGTAGAATGTGTAGCCGTTGATATCATACGCCTCATAGGTCATCAGGTTGTGCTCGGCGCCCTGTGACAAGGCGAATATGAGTTGTTCTTCCGCGGAAGAATCCTCATGTAAAGGGTACGACAGAAGCTTCTGCTTGAACCAACGCGTGAAACATGAGTTGTGCTCTTTGATTATATCTCCGTCCGTCCTCTGTTGGCCTCGGTCATTGTACGTCTTCTCAATAAAGGTTTTGTGCTCTACCACCCAAGGATCGACCACGTCTATGTGTTGTAGCGCGACTAGGTTTGCTCTTTCAAAGTCGGCGAGTCGACCCTCGAAATTGACATGCATTTCACGGCGACCCTCATGGTGACCCCATCCAGCGAGCCTGCCGAGGTGCCTGTTGACGGGCAGACCAACGGGGTTCTCGATGCCTAGATAATTCGTGCAGTAGGAGATGCACTCTTCGGTCAGAAAGCCCCTGGCTATGCTTCCCTCTGGACGTGACATGTTGCGAACATATCCTTTGATGACACCATTCATCCTTTCGAACGGCATCATGCTGTGCAGGAACGTCGGCCCGAGTTGGATGATATCCTCCACGATATGGACCAGCAGATGCACCATAACGTCGAAGAATGCGGGCGGGAAGTACATCTCAAGCTCGCATAGTATCACCACGATCTCTTCCTGTAGCCTTCTGAGTTGCCTCACGCCAACCGACTTCCGAGAGATGACGTCGAAAAAGTTGCATAGGCCAAATAGCGTTTCACGGACATGCGCGTCCATGATCCCACGGATTGCAACTGGAAGTATCTGCGTCATCAGCACGTGACAGTCGTGAGACTTCATCCCGCTGAACTTCTGCTTCGCTGGGTCTAGGTATCTGCTTATCTTCCCCGCGTAACCGTAAGGAAGTTTTACTCCTACGAGGCAGGTGAAAAACTGCTCGATCTCCTCCTGACTTAGAGTGAAGCACGCGGGAGGGTAGTCATTTCCGGTCTTCTTGGCCTTTTTGCCTTTGCGACGACTTTCTGTGTCCTGCTTCGCCTCATCATCATCATCATCATCATCATTAGCGTGAAGCTCCTGCCTGATGCCCATTGATTTCAAGTCTGCCCTTGCTTTCGGCCCATCTTTGGTCCTCTCTGGCATGTTGAGCAGGGTACCAAGCAGACTCTCGCACACGTTCTTCGTGATATGCATGGCATCAAGGCTGTGAGGCACACGGTGGATCTTCCAGTACGGCAAGTCCCAGAAAACAGACCTCATTTTCCATACCTTCAGTAGCGGCTCTGGCGCCTTTCGCTTCTTTCCCGGCTCTGGCACCTTTTGCTTCTTTCCCGGCAGTGGGCAATCTTTCCAATTTTTCAACAGCTCGTCTATTTCCTCGCCGCTCCTCGTACGCGGGCGTCTTCGGGGTTCGGTTTCACCATCGAACAGATCCTTGCGTTTCCTCCACGGGTCATCGTCGCGAAGCCACCTTCGATGTCTCATGAACACGGTTTTCGAAGACCCGGGATCTCTATCTAGCTGGAGATACGTTGTGTCATCCATGCACCTGACGCATCCAGAAAATCTGTGGACCACCTGCCCCGCGAGATATCCGTAACCGAGATAGTCGTGCACCGTCGTGAGCAATGCGGCTCTCATAGGGAAATATTCTTTCTCTGCGGCGTCCCATGTATTGGCTGGCGTTTTCCACAGCGTGTCTAGCTCCTCTTTCAGCAGCCCAAGATACAGATTGATGTCGTTCCCTGGTTGTTTCGGCCCTTCAATTAGCATACTCATGAGAATGTACTTCCTCTTCATGCACAACCAGGGGGGAAGGTTGTACATCCACACAAACATAGGCCAGGTGCTATGTGTGCTTCTCTGGCTGCCAAACGGATTGACTCCATCGGTGCTCGCGCCCAGCACGATGTTCCTTGGATCCTTCCCAAATTCTGGGTGTTCGTAGTTCAACGCTTGCCACTGGCTCCCATCCTTAGGGTGACTCAGCATCTTATCTTTTTTATTTATCTCCGGATCATTTGCATCATCTTCTCGCTTCTTCTCCTCCCTATCCGCGTGCCAACGCAGGAGCTTTGCTACCTTAGGGTCCGCGAAATACCGCTACAGACGAGGAGTGATCGGAAAGTACCACACCACTTTTCGAGGAGCTTTCTTCCTCTTCTTGTATCGAGTGACGCCGCACACCGGACATATGGTAGACTCCGCGTGCTCGCCCCGATAAATGATGCAATTGTTCATGCACACATGGTATTTCACGTGCGGTAAATCCAGAGGACACACGACTTTCTTCGCCTCCTCGAAACTGGTCGGGCACTTGTTCCCCTTGGGAAGACGTTCGTGCCAGAATGACATGTTCTCGTCGAAGCATGCGTCGGTCATTTTGTGTTTTACCTTCATCTCCAGAGCCATGAGCGTTACTTTCAGGCGGGTATCCTCGGGTCTGCATCCTTCATACAATGGAGTAACCGCGTCTATCTCCAGTTGATCCAGCTTGGCTTTCTCTCGGGCGGCAGCTCTTGCGTTATCCGTCTGCTTGAGAAGCAGCTCTTGAATATGAGGGTCCTGCACCCAGCCCATCGATGGTCCATCGTCGTCTGCTCCGCCGGCATCTTCATCTTCATGATCATGCCCTTCGTCTGCTCCGGCATCTTCCTCATCATCATGTCCGGCATCTTCTACATGATGACTGTGTACAGCATCACCGTCGTGATCATGTCCTGGAGATTCTTCGTCTTCTCGCCCGCCCGAAACGCGGTGGTTGTCTTGCTGCCCTTCCTCATTTCTTGCCCGGCCCCCATGGACGACTTCATAGTCATCTTCATCACCTTGCCACCGATAGCCATCCATGAAACCACGCAAGAGCAGGTGGTCCCGCACCTGCCCGGAATCCGGGTCCGCAATAAGGCTCTTCAGCTTGCATCTTCGACACGGACATCTTATCTCCGTCTCATTCTTTTGAAGCATCTCGGCCTTCGTGGAGCTCAAAAACCTATTCACGATGCCTTCGGTCATCGTGCAGACCATGGTCGCCTGCGGGGTAGAGCAAAACGATATTTTAGAACCAAGAAAAAATTTGGCATGACTTTCCCTAAAAATAGGACCAAAAAGAATGCATAGTGCCAAAATTCTCGCCGAAACGGAAATGAATCAACATTCCGGCAAAATATTGGCAACTATCGCATTTCAAATACCGGTACCTGCAAACACAAACATATATGCAACACCACAAACATATGCAACACCACGAACATACATAGATCTAGCTAGGCCACAAAAAGTGTATGTGCATGTTGTTGGAGCGAGCTAGCGAGAAAAAAAGTAGATCTACAACATGAAGATAGCTTTCCCCTTACTTACCTATCAAAAAAAGGTAATTTCACCACTTAATTTTGATGAATCTATGGTGCAAATGAGGTGAGGAGGAGGAGGCAGCCGACAAGCTTGGAGAAGGAGGTGGAGGGAATGAAGTGGGGAAAGTGAGTGTGTAGGTGTGGTTGTCCAAAATATCTAGCTGGTCCCAGGTTACTAATGGCGCACCACACAGCCATGCGCCATTAGTAACACAACATACTAATGGCGCACCTGCTGGCCGTGCGCCATTAGTAGTTTTGCAAAAAAGTAAAAAAAAAGTATATATATACTAATGGCGCACCGCGGCATAGTGCGCCATTACTAGTTTAAACTAGTAATGGCGCACTTTGCCACGGTGCGCCATTAGTAGTTTTGCAAAAAAAAGAATAAAAAAAAATACAGTACTGGCGCACTCTGTGGCTGGTGCGCCATTACTAGTTAGAACTAGTAATGGCGCACTTTGCCTGGATGCGCCATTAGTATGTTTGGAAAAATGAAAAAAAAAAATTGTTACTAGTGGCGCACCTTGTGTCTGGTGCGCCATTAGTGTCATCCACACTAATGGCGCATCACCACATGGTGCACCATTAGTATATAGTAGTGGCGCACCACTTCTCTGGTGCGCCATTAGTGTCAATTTCATCTATAGCCCTTTTCCTAGTAGTGAAGAGCAGATCTAACGATCAACACGATGGATTTTTACCCAGGTTCGGGCCGCTGAGAAGCGTAAAACCCTAGTCCTGCTTGTCTGTGTTTATCTTGTGTTCTTCTGCTCTTGGACTAGCTACTATGTGTGTCCAGTCCAAAAAGTCCGAATCCTTCCACAGTACGCCTCGGGCCTCCTTTTATATGTCAAAGGGGTCGCCACAGTGGCACACAGGAGGTGGAAAGTATCTACAGTGTACAAGTTTATCGCCTGACATCATAGGACAAACGCATTTAACGTGCTGCCTACGTGCCCTCTTGCTTTATCGGGGACGGCAACAGAGCCCATCCCGTCTGTCACCGCCTCGCCTTGCTTCGACATGCATCCAAGCTGACGAGGCATGCAGCGCCATGCTGGCTGGCTGGCTGCTGTGCTGGTGCGGTGACAGGGCCTTCACGAAGATCTGCCCGCCACCACGCAGGTGCTTGGCTAGTTGGCTCTAGAAGCTGCATGCTGCCACGCAGGTGCTCGCCTAGTTGGCGGGCTGGTCGTCGCATCGGAACGGCCGTGGGGCAGCGAAACATTGGCAGGTGCGGGCCTGGCCGCGGCCCCGCTGATGCTCCCGGTAAGGGTCTTGCCGGGGTCTCACCTCCGTCCCCGGCAAGGATCTTGCCAGGGGTCTTGTGGCTATCCTCGGCAAGGATCTTGCAGGGGGTCTTGTGGCCGTCCCCGGCAAGGATCTTGCCGGGGGTCTCGTGGCCGTCCCCGGCAAGGATTTTGCCGGGGGTCTTCGTCCTCTGATCCTTATCTAGACTCGCAGGCCTTTGGTCTTCACAAAGATCTGCATGCCACCACGCAGGCGCCCCTGGGTCTTGGTTTCGGTGTTGTCGATGGTGTCAGAACTCTCGGGCTCATGGGTGGCGGCCTTGCTAGTGTGGGGCAGGCCGTCCCGACAAGGCTCTTGCCGGGGCTATGTAGCCCCCCCCCCGGCAAGGGTGTTCCCCCGGGGGGGAGAAGTCCATCCTGCCCCTTCGCTCTTCATGCCTCTGGCTTGAGTGCTGCCTTGGCAGTCTCGTACCTTTCCTTCCTCTGCCCCGCCGAGCATGGCCGCAGGTGTGGCTATGACTGCCCGTGCACAAGTAAAGGGGTACAAAAAGGCCCCTACTTTTGTACACCGACAGGAGCCCCCGGGCCTGGGCCACACATAAGCGCAAAGCATTGTTGGGCCAGGCCCAGAACGGTGTGCGGGCACGCGTGGCAGAGTTTTAACCGCGGTAACTTCTTCACCAGTTGCGCTTCCCCATGATCAGCATTGAGTGCGCGACATGGGGGTCATGCGTGGAACGGTCGCAGCACGCCTGTGTCACCTCGCGGTGAACAGTAAAGAGGCGGCCCGCACCTTCCCCATAAAAAAGAGGAAGCCGCAGGGGCGCTGCTCATTTACAAAGTGGACTCGGGTCGGGCCTTCATGGCACCCGCGCCCCACTATCATGGGGTGGGAAATGGTCGTCCCACTTGTCTCCCCAATTTCGGCTCGCCCGCCACGTGTCCTCCATGCCTCGTGGAGGGTAGGTGGCAGATACGGAGGGCACGGGCCTTAACGCCGAGGGGGAAGCCGGGCGTTGCTGATTGGAGCAGCGGGTCGGTCTTGATTCCCTGTGCCTCTGGCGGCCGGATTGGTCGAGTGGGGCGGCCGCCCTTAGGTTGGGGGGCCGAGCCCCGGCCCAGCCCCTCTATAAAAAAGGGAAGAGGGACGGCGTTCTTCTGCATTCATCTTCTTCCTGCTTGGTCCCTTTCCTCCACTCGTCATGGTGAGGGGGCGCGCCGGCGCTCCAATGGCGGCGACGAGGGCTTCTACTCGACAGCGTGTCCCCCCTCCTCTGGAGCCCATGGCAGTGGAGCCCGCCGTGAGAGGAAGAGGGAGGAGGTGAGGCCGAGGCTGCCGTGGCGCTCGGGGGAGAGGAGGATGGGGCGGCGCACTGGCCGCGCTTCCGCCAATGGCTCCCCCTCCAATGGAAGGCCATGTCGGAGACCAGCCCCGTGAGTTCTTCATCAGGCTGTACAAACCAGTGTGCGGTCACCTCCGCCTCCCCACCCCGTTTGCTCGGGTAATGGAGCTTGACCCGCCACAGGCCTTGAGGTTGCATATGAGGGGCTGCGGGAACGGCGGCCTGTGGGTCGACGTAGACTTCCCCGCCCTTCATGTCATGTACTTCCGCCGTGGGTGGAAGACCTTTGCCCATGCCCATAGCCTATCGGAGGGGCACGTTCTCCAGTTCAAATTAATGGAGAACGGCCTACTCTCCGTCAAGGTCTTCGGGCGCTCGGGAATCCGCTTAGGGTGCTGCGTGGAGAGCTCCACTAACAATGAAACCTCCTCCTCGAGCGATAGTGACGAGGAGGACAGCTACAGCGACAACGACGGTAGCGGGCGGGAGGACGCCAATTCCGACCCCGGCTGACCATCGGTGGTAGCACCATCCTCGGCCTCGTGCCTTGCCGAGGGCCATCCCTGCCATGCTCTCCATCGGCGCGTTCCCCATCGCCTCTTCTTTGCCTTCACCTGCCGCACCTCGGAGGAAAGGGGCAAGAACGGAGATTACGAGGCACTTATCTTTCTTTTAACTTGTAGGCACTTGCCAAATCTTAATTTCTAAATAATGTAATCTCTCGAGCCCATGCCTGTGTCCTGTAACATTCGTACTTGTATCAGCATGTCAGTGAAAAAGACCAGCCTTGCCGGGAACCCGTGCATGTATACGTCCATGCAGAGGCGAAATGCCTCTTTAGTGCAAATAAACGAGTCCTCTCGGCAAGTTATCCTGCCGGTGCCCTCTGTGCCTACCGGAGAATCACA
Organism: Thinopyrum elongatum; assembly: GCA_011799875.1. NCBI lineage: Eukaryota > Viridiplantae > Streptophyta > Magnoliopsida > Poales > Poaceae > Thinopyrum > Thinopyrum elongatum. The sequence continues at coordinate 298,694,954 of CM022297.1, read as the reverse complement.
TCTGCCGGGTTACAGACAAAGGGTCAAGCCCCTCGTCACCCTTCTTTTAGCAAATGCTACTACGACCATCCTGACCGAAGCAGCGTTCGGGCCAGGGATGGGAGCACCCGAGTTTAAAAGAGAGTGGCGAGGTTTTCTAATGCACAAGTCACAGGTTACGAACACGAATGGGCAAGAGGTGAACTTTACCTGTTTTCTTTTGCCGGGGATCGCTGTGCCGGGCAGTCTTCCCAACTTCTTGCTGGAGCCGAGTCCTTGGTGGAATTGAGCGTCCTTGCTGCGGCTGGAAAGAAGGGACAACAGGAGTATGGAACCTTGGCGGTCCATTAACATTTATTGGAATCCAAAAGCAGTACAATATCCTGGACAAGCATGCATATACGTATACACATAAACATGGAAATCAACGAGAAACTGTACATACTAAAGGTTTCTCTAACTGCGCACAGGGTCTGCGCCTGGCTTTGTACATAGGGTTATATGCCTTGCCGGCAAGGCTAGTACAAAAGGGGGTTGTCGGGGCTCCCGGCAACCGCGCCTTAGGGGTAAAACTTGCGAAGATGTTCGATATTCCAGGAATTGCTCACCGGAATGCCATCTTCGGTCTCCAGGCGGACTGCGCCGGGCCTGGTGATTCGTATTACCCGATAAGGGCCTTCCCACTTTGGCGTCAACTTGTTGGAATTCTTGGCCGACTGAACATGCTGAAGAACAAGGTCGCCTTCCTCAAGGCTTCGGGCGTGAACCTTGCGGCTATGATAGCGGCGCAAGGCTTGCTGGTAGCGAGCAGCTCGCACAGCAGCCTAAAGACGATCTTCCTCAAGGAGCGTCGCATCATCTTGGCGCAACTGCTCTTGCTCAAGCTCATCATAAGCGAGCACTCGAGGTGACCCGTATATGAGTTCCGTGGGGAGAACTGCTTCTGCCCCGTATACCAGGGCAAAGGGTGTTTGGCCAGTGGCTCGATTTGGCATCGTTCTGATTGACCAAAGAACCGTTGGCAACTCATCAATCCAGTGCCTTCCACACTTGTGTAGCCTGTCAAAATTTCTGGTCTTGAGGCCTCACAACACTTCTGCATTTGCCCTCTCAGCCTGGCCGTTACTTCTGGGATGAGCAACAAAAGCAAAACAAACCTTGCTGCCGAGGTCTTGGATGTACTGCATGAAGGTGTGGCTCGTGAACTGCGTGCCGTTGTCGGTGATGACTCTATTTGGCACACCAAAACCGCAGACTAGTCCTTTGAAGAACTTGACGGCTGATTGTGCTGTCACCTTCCTGACCGGTTCCACTTCCGGCCACTTTGTGAACTTGTCGATTGCGACGTACAAGTACTCAAAGCCCCCGATAGCACGGGGAAAGGGGCCCAGTATGTCAAGCCCCCAGACCGAAAATGGCCAGGAAAGAGGGATTGTCTGAAGAGCTTGAGCTGGTTGGCGGAGTTTCTTCGAATGGAACTGACACGCTTCACACTTGGTTACTAGTGCAGTTGCATCTTGGAGAGCAGTGGGCCAGAAGAAACCTTGCCGAAACGCTTTGCCAGCAAGGGCTCTTGACCCTATGTGGGAGCCACACATGCCTCCATGTATCTCTGCCAACAGCTCCAGTCCGTCCTCCCGAGGAATGCACTTCAATTTCACGCCGTTCGGTCTCCTTCTGTATAGGGCATCATCCACGAACTGGTACATGCTGGACCGACGGGCTACTTTTTCTGCCTCTTCTTGTTCCTCAGGGAGTTCCCCTGTTTGGACGAAACAGACGGTGCGCTACGCCCATGCCAGAGCCTGGGGCTAGACGGCAAGGACTAAAGGCTCATCCCCGGCCGTAGGGGCAGCTGCTTCTACGGTCAGGGCTTGGGGCCCTGCCGGAGGCCGCTGCTCCCCGGCAAGCTTGGGATACCCGGTAACTTCCTTGCCGGCGGCTCCTGGGAGCTCAGCGGGAAAGTACTTGCCGGGGCCTGCCTTCCTTCGCTTGTTCTGTCCCGCTGATGGCTCAACGGATGGCTGGGTTAATTGAAGCACAAAGGTACCTGGTTCCACAGGCAACTTGAGGGCAGCATGTTTCAACAAGTCGTCGGCGATGCTGTTCTTCGCTCGGGGAACATGCTCTGCTTGTAGACCGTCGAAACACTCCTCTAACCTCCTCACTTCATCCACATAGGCCTCCATCAACGGGCTCTGGTAATCCTTGTTAACTTGTTTGATGACAAGCTGCGAATCACCCCTGACGATGAGCTTCCTGATTCGGAGGTCTGCCGCGATCCTGAGACCAGCAAGCAATCCCTCGTACTCCGCAGTGTTGTTCATTGATTTTTCCCGGGGAAAGTGCATCTGGACTACGTACTTCAGGTGCTCTCCGGTGGGTGCGACGAGTAGCACGCCGGCACCAGCACCTTGCAGTGAGAAAGCTCCATCAAAGTACATAATCCAATCACGGCTCATCTCCTTGCCGGGAAGGGTGGTTTCTTGAATTTCTTCGTCGGGCGTTGAGGTACATTCTGCTATGAACTCTGCCAAGGCTCAGCTCTTGATTGTTGAAGTACTTTCAAACTTGAGGCCAAAGCTCGACAGCTCCAACGCCCACTCCACAATCCTCCCAGTTGCATCCGGGTTGTGCAAGATTCGTTGCAAAGGGAGGCGGGTGACGACGGTGATCTCATGCGCTTGGAAATAGTGACGCAGCTTTCTCGAGGCCATAAGGAGGCCGAAAAGTAGCTTCTGTATACCAGAATATCTTGATCTAGCCCCCTGCAAGAGGGAACTAACAAAATAAACCGGGTGCTGCATCACCTTCTTCTTCTGTTTGACTTCGCCCACTTGTGCAGACTCTGTCTTGCCGGGATTGGGCTTTGCCGGGGGTTCCGCCTTGCCGGCATCAGGCCTTGCCGGGGGGAGCTCTGGCCCATCATCCGACGGCTTCGCCGCTGCCGCTGCTTCTTACTCAACTTCTCTCTGTGCTACTAGCGCGGCGCTGACCACTTGATTCGTCGCCGCTAGATATAGCAGCAACGGCTCTTGCGGTTTAGGCGCGACTAGTATTGGCGTGGAGGAGAGGTACCTCTTCAAATCTTGCAGCGCTGCCTCTGCCTCCGGAGTCCATTTCACTGGACCCGCCTTTTTCAAAACTTTGAAAAAGGGGAGGGCGCGCTCAGCAGATTTGGAGATGAACCTACTCAGAGCAGCAACGCAGCCGGCGAGCCTACGGACGTCCTTGACTCGTCTTGGCGCCACAATCTGCTCAATCGCTTTGATCTTGTCGGGATTTGCTTCGATTCCGCGTTGAGACACAAAGAACCCAAGAAGTTTGCTGGATGGGATGCCGAACACGCACTTCTCTGGGTTGAGCTTGAGGTTGATCTTGCGCAGGTTTGCAAATGTTTCCTCTAAATCCTGCACGAGCGTGGCCTTGTCCTTGGTTTTGACCACTATATCATCCATATATGCTTCCATATTTCTGTGCAGCTGGGGTTCAAAACCAATCTGGACCGCCCTTGCAAATGTCGAACCGGCGCTCTTCAACCCGAAAGGCATTCGTATAAAACAATACGTACCACATGGGGTGATGACCGCGGTTTTCTCTTCATCCTCCTTCGTCATGAAGATTTGGTGGTATCCTGAGTAGGCGTCAAGGAATGACAGCAAGTCACACCCGGCAGTGGAGTCCACGATCTAGTCAATGCGCGGCAAAGGGAAAGGATCCTTTGGACAGGCTTTATTGATGTCTGTATAATCAATACACAGCCTCCATTTCCCATTCGCCTTGCGCACCACAACCGGATTGGCCAACCAGGTTGGGTGGAGCACTCCTCTGACTAAGCCTGCCACCTCCAACTTCCTAATCTCTTCGATGATAAACTCTTGCCGCTCCAAAGCTTGCTTCCTGACCTTCTGCTTGATGGGCCGCGCATGAGGACAGACAACAAGGTGGTGCTCAATCACCTCCCTGGGAACGCCGGGGATGTCAGATGCCTGCCATGCAAACACATCAACATTCTCCCGCAGGAAGGCGACGAGCGCGCTTTCCTATTTGCTGTCGAGGGTGGAGCTTATGGTGAAAGCTCCGCCCGTGCCGTCCTCCTCGACGGGCACCTTCTTGGTCTCTGGTGGCGCTGCCTTGGATTTCTTGCTCTTGCCGGTGGAGCTCTCTGGCACGTCCTCCTCGACGGAAGTGCAACACTCCAAAGAGGCGCGCTTGCCGGAGTGGGTGCAGGAGGTCTTATTGGGGCAAGAGGTCTTGCCGGTCTTCTTCTCCCCGGGAACTCCTGTGGCAGGAGCAAGTGCCTTGGCGGCAGGTGCTATGACCGCCTCCCGGTAGAGTTGATCGGCACAGATGAGCGCGTCTTTCTTGTCAGAGTTGACAGTGATGATGCTCATCGGGCTGGGCATCTTCAGCGTGTTGTAAGCGTAGTGCGATGCTGCCATAAACTTAGCCAATGTTGGACGGCCAAGGATGCCGTTATATGGTAACGGGATCTTGGCAACATCAAAGACGATCTTTTCTGTCCTGTAGTTCAGCTCACCACCAAATGTGACTGATAGTGTAATCTTTCCCTTGGGCTGGCTTCTCCCTGGATTGATCCCTTGAAACGTGCCCGTCTCTTCAAGATCTCCATCAGGGATTTGCAACCTCTTGATCACCTTGGGCGAGATCAAGTTCAGGCCGGCCCCACCGTCCACTAACATTTTTGTCACCTTGAGGTTGCGAATTGTTGGTGAGACCAACAACGGCAAGCACCCGACCGCAGTTGTGCGGTCAGGGTGATCCTCGGCGTAAAAAATGATAGGCGTGTTGGACCATCTCAATGGCTTCTGGGCATCGATCGACGGCTCTATCGCATTGATCTCGCGCTCCCACTGTTTAAGTTGGCGGTGAGAAGAATGCAACGAGGCGCCACCATCGACGCACATGGCTTCTGTGGCTTTTTGGAACTCGTGCTCACTGGACTCGTCGTCCTCTTCATGGTCATCATCTCCCTCTTTCTTGTCGCGGCCTCGAGCAGGCCTCTCTTGTTGCTTATCCTTGCCGCGGCGCCCTCCTTGGGCACCGCGCTTCTTGCCGGGCCTGTCATCACCATCCTGGCCCTTCTCTTTGTCTCGCCTTTCATACTCAGCTTTCTGTCTCTCCACAAGCTGCTCGACCTGCCGGCAGTTCTGGAGGTCATGGCCTTTGGTGTGATGTATCTTGCAGTATTGCTTGTCGGAGCCCTCCGGCTTGTTGGCGGCCGCCAAGTCCTGGTAGGCAGCGCACCCGGCAACCTCCTTGTCGGGGTCGTCAGGCTTGGCCTTCTTGGCGGTGCCGGGGTTGCCGGATTCCTCGACGGCAAGCACGGTCTTGCCCTTGCGCTTCCTGTTGCGTCATCGGCCCTTCTTTGCTGGGGTGACGACATCCTCGTCTTCAGAGTCACTTCCCACACTGGCATCTTCGCCGGGGTACTTCCTTCCCTCTTCAGCTCGAGCACATCTGTCGGCCAGAACATAAAGCTCGGCAACATTCGTGACCTTGTTCATCGCCAGCTCCTCACGCATCTTGCAGTTGCGCACGTTCTGATGGAACGCGCTGACGACAGCAGCAGGATGAACATCCGGGATGTTGTACTGCACATGGCTGAATCTCTGTATGTATTTGCGCAAGGATTCGCTATCCTTCTGTGGGATGAGATGTAAATCACTTGCCTGGCCAGGAGCCGTATGGCCTCCAGTGAAGGCACCAACGAACTCATGGCACAGGTCCGACCAAGAGGAGATGGAATCTACTGGCAGGTGCATCAACCACGACCTGACGTTGGGCTTGAGCACCAACGGGAAGTAGTTAGCAAGCACCTTGCCATCCCGAGCTCCGACAGCTTGCATGGCGATAGTGTAAATGCTCAGGAACTCGAATGGATGAGCTTTGCCGTCGTACTTCTCCGGGACCTCTGGTTTGAACGTGCGGGTAGTGGGCCACTGGAACCGCCGCAGCTCACGGGTAAAGGTTGGACAACCTACCTCGTAAGGCAGGTCACCAGTATCCCCCGGCGCAGGCCTGTACGCAGTGGGCCCTGCGCGCCTATCAGATTGCTGGCGTTCATCCCGTCGCCACTCGATGGTAGTTCGAGCATCCTCCTTGCATCGTTCCCGAAGAACTTGACGTTGGTCACGACGAGTTCATGGGTTTGACGATGCCGTGGATCCATCATCACGGGCATCGACTTGCCGAGCTGGCGACCGTTGCTGGCGTGGTGGAGGGGAGTGCACCATGGTTGCGGCGCCTCTGGCCTTTCCGCCATCGACACGCGTTGGCTCGGTGGACCGACGCCGCGAAGGGACTGCCTCCTGATACCCATCCTTATTGGCATGGCCAATAAGGCTGTGGATAGCAGCCCTCCACTCCTCCTGCTTCTCCGCAGCAGGAGGAAAATCGAGGAGCAACGATGCTCGTGCTAGCGCCTCTGCTGGCGTGGGTGCAGCGACAAGCGCGAGGAACGGGAGGTGCTCGGACTTCCAACCATGTTGGAAGGAGCCCCCTCACGGTTCCGCGGCTGCGCGCCGTTTCCACCAGTATCATGCCGTGCATGCTAGCCCTGCGCATCTTGAGGATGACGCTGAGGGATCTTTCCGTGGGAACGCCCGTGGTCTCCAACATCGTGGCGCCGTTCCTCGCGCACGACCTGGGAAGGCCGTGGTGCGGGCGCCGGCCAGGGTGCCTTGGAGGTCACCGCGCCGCCCAGAGGCAGCACGGGTCCGTCCTTGGACCCAGCGGCGCGCGGCTCATCGTAGTGGACGCGAACAACGCCGCTTGCCTGGCTTCGGTTGCCAGAATGTCGTGGATGCTCATGATCCGCACCTTCGCCGCCATCCGCGACTGCACCGCCGCCCGTCCGCGCTGGCTCGGGCGGACCGGCTCCACATGAACCAATCCCCGCGATCGCCTTCTTCTTGGAAGCCATGGTGATCCAGGAAAATAACGCGCTGACTACTAGATCAGGTTTGCACAACCTAACACCCCCTGCCTGGCACGCCAAAGATGTCGGTGGAAACGACACCTATGGGATCGCGTGGACCCCTTTATGGTTCGGCAGGGATGAGGAGTGCGCAAAGAGCAGATCTAATGATCAACACGATGGATTTTTACCCAGGTTCGGGCCGCTGAGCAGCATAAAACCCTAGTCCTGCTTGTCTGTGTTTATATTGTGTTCTTCTGCTCTTGGACTAGCTACTATGTGTGTCCAGTCCAAAAAGTTCGAATCCTTCCACAGTACGCCTCGGGCCTCCTTTTATATGTCAAAGGGGTCGCCATAGTGGCACACAGGAGGTGGAAAGTATCTACAGTGTACAAGTTTATCGCCTGACATCATAGGACAAACGCATTTAATGTGCTGCCTACATGCCCTCTTGCTTTATCGGGGACGGCAACAGAGCCCGTCCCGTCCGTCGCCGCCTCGCCTTGCTTCGACGTGCGTCCAAGCTGACGAGGCATGCAGCGCCATGCTGGCTGGCTGGCTACTATGCTGGTGCGGTGACAGGGCCTTCACGAAGATCTGCCCGCCACCACGCAGGTGCTTGGCTCGTTGGCTTTAGAAGTTGCATGCTGCCACGCAGGTGCTCGCCTAGTTGGCGGGCTGGTCGTCGCATTGGAATGGCCGTGGGGCAGCGAAACATTGGCAGGTGCGGGCCTGGCCGCGGCCCCGCTGATGCTCCCGGCAAGGGTCTTGCTGGGGTCTCGCCTCCGTCCCCGGCAAGGATCTTGCCGGGGGTCTCGTGGCCGTCCCCGGCAAGGATTTTGCCGGGTGTCTTCGTCCTCTGGTCCTTATCTAGACTCGCAGGCCTTTGGTCTTCACAAAGATCTGCATGCCACCACGTAGGCACCCCTGGATCTTGGTTTCGGCGTTGTCGATGGTGTCAGAACTCTCAGGCTCATGGGTGGCGGCCTTGCTAGTGTGGTGCAGGCCGTCCCGGCAAGGCTCTTGCCGGGGCTATGTAGCCCCCCCCCCCCCCCCCGCAAGGGTGTTCCCCCGGGGGGAGAAGTCCATCCTGCCCCTTCGCTCTTCATGCCTCTGGCTTGAGTGCTGCCTTGGCAGTCTCGTACCTTTCCTTCCTCTGCCCCGCCGAGCATGGCCGCAGGTGTGGCTACGACTGCCCGTGCACAAGTAAAGGGGTACAAAAAGCCCCTACTTTTGTACACCGACAAAATACTTCATAAATTATAGATACATTGGAGACGTATCAGCATCGCCAAGCTTAATTCCTGCTCGTCCTCGATTAGGTAAATGATAAAAGAAATAATTTATGAAGTGTGAATGCTAGCATAGTGCATAAATTTGATCAATGATAGTTTCAATCACTTTTTCTAGCATCATTATATATCATAAATAGTAGCTCATCTCATAAAACTTCTCATGATCAAGTAACAAGCTATTCACATGTTAAAGCATAGACCATAAACTTTCTTGAAAACTAACAAACTATATTCTCAGTCATCAAACAATTGCAATTCATCTTATTTCCAGGAACGGTCTATGTAAGAGCTTTGATTTAGCAAATTCCACCTACTCAACTATCATATAGTCTTCCATGATTGCTGACACTCAAAGCATATTTTTAGAACAAATAGCATCCATCGAACACAGAGAAAGATAGGGGCTTAATGTTTCGCCTCCCAACTTATTTATCATATAGATAATTGTCAACAATAATAATTCATGATCAAATATATTTGAATGGCCATATATTCTTGGATGTCTCCCCACCACATGATACTGGCCAACTAGAGAATAATTGGGGTTGAAATGAGAAGGAATACTACCGACTCTTGCATAAAAGTAACAGATAGGCCCTTCGCAGAGGGAAGCAGGGATTTGCAGAGGTGCCAGAGCTCGAAGCTTTTAAAACAGAGATGAATATAATTTTGAGAGGTATGCTTTCATTGTCAATGTAACGACGGAGAGTTCCTAATATCTTCCATGCTAGACACATTATAAATGGTTCCCATACATAAAGGTAAAGTTTTACTCCCCCTCCACCAACAAACACAAGCCATGGCTAGCCGAATCCTTGGGTGCCCTCCATACCAACAACAATCCGGGGGAGTTTTGTTTTATTATTATATTTTGATTTTGATCATAGGACTGGGCATCCCAATTACCAGCCACTTTCTCATGAATGACAAGCGAATAAAAACACTCATCGTGAGAATAACCCAACTAGCATGGAAGATACTGACCGCCCCCTGTCACTTCATGAGTGATTTGGGCATACAAAACAGATTATTATTTGAAGATTTATAGTTTGGCACATGCAAATTTACTTGGAACGGTAGGTAAATACCGCATATAAGTAGGTATGGTGGACACTCATGGAAGAAACTTGGTTCAAGGATTTTGTATGCACAAGCAGTATTCCCGCTTAGTACATAAATTTTGGCTAGCAAAAGATTCTAAATAGCAAGCACCACATGTTGGAGGGTCCATAACAATATAACTTCTATACAAATATACCCAAACATAACTCACTACGTTGTCTTCCTTGTCCAACTTCAACTAATTTGCTCAAGTTTGAAAATAATTAATGGGGCTCACAATCATAGAAGATGTCCAAGATAGTATATTTATATGTGAAATCTCTCTTCCTTCAATATTCTTTCATGAATTGTTCAAGTGACCAATGTTGTGTTTGCTATCTTTCAAATAAATTTTACCACCTATACTTATTATATGTGAAGTCATTACTCCCCATGGGATAAGCATATGAAACATATATAATTTCAGATTTATGATATTCAATTCATTCAACCATTTACTCATAGAATATAAGTGAAGCACGAGAGTAAATGACAAACTACTCCAAAAAGATATAAGTGAAGATCAATGAGTAGTCAAATAATTAAGTGGTTATGTGAAGACTTTCTCTCATCTAAGAATTTCAGATCTAAGTATTTTATTAAAACAGCAAGAAAAACAAAATAAAATGATATTCCAAGAATAGCACACATCATGTGAAGAAGCAAAAACTTAGGCTCAACCGAGGCTAACCGATAATTGTTGATGAAGAAAGGTGGGATGCCTACCGGGGCATCCCCAAGCTTAGATGCTTGAGACTTCTTGAAATGTTATATTGGAATGCCTTGGGCATCCCCAAGCTTGAGATTTTGTGTCTCCTTAATTTCTTTTATATCACGTTTTCCCTAATTCTTAAAAACTTCATCCACACAAAACTCAACAAGAACTCGTGAGATAAGTTAGTATAAATCAAATGCAAAACCTTATCATTCTCTACTGTAGAAAATCACTAAAATTATAATTTAACATTGCATACTAAATGCCTCTGCATATTTAATACTCATATCCTCAAATAGAATCATTAAACAAGCAAACATATGCAAACAATGCAAACATAACAGCAATCTGTCTAAACAGAACAGTCTGTAAAGAGTGCAATATTAGTCATACTTCCCTAATGCCAAAAATTCTGAAAATTTTACTATACGGTAGAAAATTTGTTATATCTCAACGTGTAAAAATTTCAAGATTTTATCATATTCTTACTATTCACAAATATTCAAAATATTACAACAAACTTTCTGTTTTCAAACATCAACATATAGACTTGCAGAATAAGCATGGTAAAGGCTATACTTGAAATTTTTATTGAAATAAAAGATACAAAACATTACTATAAATAATAGAAATCAAATCCTAATAAAATAAAATGACACTCCAAGCAAAACTCATATCATGTGACGAATAAAAATATAGCTCCAAGTGAGGTTACTGATAATGTTGGAGACAAAAGAGGGGATGCCTTCCGTGGCATCTCCAAGCTTAGTTGCTTGGGTATTCCTTGAATATTACCTTGGGGTGCCTTGGGAATCCCTAAGCTTAGGTTCTTCCTACTCTTTCTTCTCATATCGATATCTCACCCAAAACTTGAAAACTTCAATCACACAAAACTTAACGGAACTTCGTGAGATGGGTTAGTACAGTAAAACAAATCATTCACTTGGGTACTGTCAAAGACAAGATTCATAATTGTTTCCATATAATACCTACTGTATTCTATAATTTTCACAATTTATATTAAGCAATATAAGCCATAGAAACTAGAAAACAAGCAAACTATGCATCGAAAGCAGAATCTGTCAAAAACAGAACAGTCCGTAAAGATATGAAATACGTTCATACTTCTGTTGCTCCAAAAATTCCGAAAATTAGAAAAAAATATAAAATTTGTATATTAATCTTGTGTAAAAAATTCAGAGTTTTTCAATGTTCCAGTGAATTTTAACAATTCTGTTACTGGACACAAAAGTTTATGTTTTTGCACAGAATCAAATCAACTATCAACCACACTATCCCAAAGGCTTTACTTGGCACTTTATTCAAACAAAAGCTATAAAACATGATTAATACAGTAGCTTAATCATGTTAACACACAAAAACAGTAGGGGTAAATTTTGGGTTGTCTCCCAACAAGCGCTTTTCTTTAATGCCTTTTTAGCTAGGCATGATGATTTCAATGATGCTCACGTAAAAGATAACAATTGAAACATAATGGGAGCATCATGAAGCATATGACTAGCACATTTAAGTCTAAACCACTTCCTATGCATAGGGATTTTGTGAGCAAACAAATTATGGGAACAAGAATCAACTAGCATAAGAAGGCAAGACAAGCATAACTTCAAGATTTTCAACACATAGAGAAGAAACATGATATTGTTGCAATATGTAGAAGCATATGTTCCTCTCTCATAATAATTTTCAGTAGCATCATGAATGAATTCAATAATATAACTGTCACATAAAGCATTCTTTTCATGATCCATGAGCATAGAAATTTTATTACTCTCCACATAAGCAAATTTATTCTCATGAATAGTAGTGGGAGCAAACTCAACAAAATAACTATAATGTGAGGCATAATCCAATTGAAAATTAAAATCATGATAACAAGTTTCATGGTTATCATTATTCTTTATAGCATACATGTCATCACAATAATCATCATAGATAGCAACTTTGTTCTCATAATCAATTGGAACCTCTTTCAAAATAGTGGATTCATCACTAAATAAAGTCGCGACCTCTCCAAATCCACTTTTATCAATATTATGAAAAGATTCAACACCCTCAAAAATAGTGGGATCATTATTACCTAGAGGTGACACTCTTCCAAACCCATTTTCATCAATATAATCATCATAAATAGGAGGCATGTTATCATCATAATAAATTTGCTCATCAAAACTTGGGGGGCTAAAAATATCATATTCGTCAAACATAGCATCCCCAAGCTTATGGCTTTGCATATCATTAGCATCATGGATATTCAAAGAATTCATACCAAAAATATTGCAATCATCCTCATCATTCAAAGATTTTATGCCAAACATTTTATTAAATTCTTCTTGAATCAATTGAGCACAATTTTCCTTTCCATCATTTTCACAAAAGGCATTAAAAAGATGAAGCATATGAGGCAACCTAAATTCCATTTTTTTGTAGTTTTGTTTTATAAACCAAACTAGTGATAAAACAAGAAACTAAAAGATTCAATTGAAAGATATAAAGATATACCTTCAAGCACTCACCTTCCCGGCAACGGCGCCAGAAAAGAGCTTGCTGCCTACTACGCAGCCTTCTTCTTGTAGACTCTTGTTGGGCCTCCAAGCGCAGAGTTTTGTAGGACAGTAGCAATTTTCCCTCAAGTGGATGAGCTAAGGTTTATCAATCCGTGGGAGGCGTAGGATGAAGATGGTCTCTCTCAAACAACCCTGCAACCAAATACAAGAAATCTCTTGTGTCCCCAACACACCCAATACAATGGCAAATTGTATAGGTGCACTAGCTCGGTGAAGAGATGGTGATATAAGTGTAGTATGGATAGTAGATATAGGTTTTTGTAATATGAAAATATAAAAACAGCAATGTAGCAAGTAACGAAAGTGAGCAAAAACGGTATTGCAATGCTTGAAAACAAGGCCCTTGGGTTCATACTTTCACTAGTGCAAAATCTCTCAACAAAGATAACATAATTGGATCATATAACAATCCCTCAACATGCGACAAAGAGTCACTCCAAAGTTCCTATCGCGGAGAACATAAGATGAAATTGCTTGTAGGGTACGAAACCACCTCAAAGTTATTCTTTCTGATCAATCTTTTGAGCTATTCCTATAAGTGTCACAAACAGCCCTAGAGTTCGTACTAAAATAACACCATATGATACCCATCAATCAACCCTAATGTCACCTAAATACTCCAATGTCACCACAAGTATTGTGGGTCAATTATACGATATGCATCAAACAACTTCAGATTCATAATATTCAATCCAACACAAAGAACCTCAAAGAGTGCCCCAAGATTTCTACCAAAGAAACAAGCATGAAAAAGTGCATCAACCCCTATGCATAGATTACCCCAATGTCACCTCAGGAATCCGCAAGTTGAGTGCCAAAACATACATCAAGTGAATCAATAGAACACCCCATTGTCACCATGGGTATCCCACACAAGACATACATCAAGTGTTCTCAAATCCATAAAAGTATTCAATCCGATAATAGTGAAACCTCAAAGGTAAAACTCAATTCATCACAAGAAGATAGAGAGGGAGAAACACCATATGATCCAACTATAGTAACAATGCTCACGGTACATCAAGATCGTGCCAAATCAAGAACATGAGAGAGAGAGAGAGATCAAACACATAGCTACTGGTACATACCCTCAGCCACGAGGGTGAACTACTCCCTCCTCATCATGGTGGCCGCCGGGATGATGAAGATGGCCTCCGATGATGATTTCCCCCTCCGGCAAGGTGCCGGAATAGGGCCCCGATTGGTTTTTTGTGGCTACAGAGGCTTGCGGCGGCGGAACTTCTCATCTAGTATTCTTTCTGGAGGTTACAGAATATATAGGAATTTTTGGCGTCGGTCTCACGACAAGGGGGTTCACGAGGGGCCCACAATGCAAGGGGGGCGCGCCCCCTAGGCTTGTGGCCTCCTCGGTCACTTCCTGGCCCAGCTCCGGTGCTTCGGGGGTCTCTTTTGGTCCATAAAAAATCACCATAAATTTTCAGCCCATTCCGAGAACTTTTATTTCTGCACAAAAAACGACGCCATGGTAGTTCTGCTGAAAACAGCATCAGTCTGAGTTAGTTCTAATCAAATCATTCCAAAACCATATAAAATTGTTGTAAACATGGCATGAATACTCCATAAATTATAGATACGTTGGAGACGTATCACATTTGCAGATGCACTTCTCTCAACGCCATCGACACATACTGAAGCTGCCAGCCAGAGGTCTTCACCGCCAGGAGCTGCCGGAGATCGTACCCAGAGCGACGTTTAGCTCTATACCTATTCGATCTTTTTGGTACTAGTTGCCAAAGGGGGAGAATTTGTATAGATCATTAGGGCTGAGAGAGAAAGAGAGAGAGAGAGAGAGAGAGAGTCTTGCTTTTGCTCGTTTGATTTTCCTTGAGATTTTGCTATAGTTTGGCTTGTGCTACCGTTTGTGCTTCTTTGTTCATTATGCTTGCGAGATACTTCCTTTGGTTGTGTGCTTGATCGTATGATGCTTCATGCTATGCACATTGTTTATCATCATTATCTATGGATGATCATTCACTTGTTTTTTTTTTGGTGATGAGTGCTTACTACATTCCAATCATATCATTTTATGCGCTCCACCAAGTTGTATGTGACATGGAAGAGTGACCCGTGATCCTAATCGATTGTGCATTTGCATTCAAATGCAAATTCTAAATAATGCACAAATTTAGGGGGAGCTCTTGCTTATCACATACTTCTCAAAGTGACGATACTATTAATTGATTATATCCATTGTCGAAGCTTTGATCTATATGTTGTCATCAATTACCAAAAAGGGGGAGATTGAAAGTGCACCTAATCCCCGGGTGGTTTTGTTAATTAATAATAACATATATGTCATTGAACTAATGCATATTCAACTTAAGATTTCAGGAAGTTCAATGATTGGCATGGCAAGGACTAGTGAACGTGGACCCCACCAAATGCTAAGGACATGGATTGGCAAAAGCTCAAAACTTACAATTTTCATTAAGTGATCCAAAATCACATTGAGTCCATAGGAAAGCCAATACTATTAAAAGGAGATGAGGTTTTGATGATGATCTGGTTGCTCAAGTGGTCAGTGATATTGCTCCAAAACACTCAGCCACTTCCTCTATTTAAATATGTCCGAAACCTAATTTTCCAACTTGGTCCCACCAAAACCTTTCGACCCGCACCCACTGAGTTCATATGGACAGTGCCAAAGCCAAACCCTAACAAATCGGATCCACCAAAATGGATCTCGGTCCCACCAAGTTGGCGTTGCCAACTCTCTGTCTCCTATTGTAATTATTTCAGTCAAACTGAGTTTTTGCAATCGGAGCCACACAGATGGCTTGCCAACTTTCTTTTGCCTTATTGCGTTATTTTAGTCCCACCGAGATGATGCAATCGGTGCCACCGAAACAAAGTTCTGCCTTACCATTGCACTTCATTTGCTTCGAGTTGTTTCCATTCGGTCCCACCGAGACCTCCAACGTTCATATCTTTCACACAGACCGGTTTGACCGAGAATTCTAATCGGTGCTACCGAGATGGGTCAAAAGTGTGTAACAGTCGGATTTCATTTGGAGGCTATATATGCCCCTCCACCCCTCTTACTTAGTAAGAGAGTCATCAGAATGAAACTATACCTCCACCATACATTTTCTCGGAAGCGAACCACCTACTCATGTGTTGAGATTAAGAGATTCCAATCCTACCATTTGAACCTTGATTTCTAGCCTTTCCCAAGTTGCTTTCCACTCAAATCCTTCTTCCACCATAGCCAAATCTATGAGAGAGAGATTGAGGGTTGGGGAGACTATCACTTGAAGCATAAGAGCAAGGAGTTCATCATCAACAACACAATCTATTACCTTTTGGTGAGTGGGGTCTCCAAGATTGGTTAGGTGTCGCTTGGGAGCCCTCAAGATGATGTGGAGTTGAACCAAGAAGTTTGTAAGGGCAAGTAGATCGCCTACTATGTGAAGATCTACCCGAGTGAGGCTAGTCCTTCATGGACGGAGCCCATGGTGGAATAGGCAAGGTTGCTTCTTCGTGGACCCTTTGTGGGTGGAGCCCTTCATGGAATCGCGTAGCCGTTACCCTCCGTGGGTTGAAGTCTCTGAAAGTGCATTTGGCACTTAAACTTTATTTTGGTGTGATGACAATGTGGTTAGTGGAACTAATATCGGGTGCTATAGTTTATCTCAGGATATTGGTTCCATATTGCGTTTGAGGGAGATGTGCGACCCCCCCCCCCCCAATTCAAAAAGATCAAAGGCGTGGTCTTCCGGTGATTCGAAGGTTTTATTTTTGGTTTACTTCGAGTCGTAGGAAAGACCACACTATTAAGAGGGGTCGGTGTGGATTAGTGTTGTGTGGGAATGCCATCGTCGAAACATATACACCAGCCTACCCATTCCTACCACTTAAATACAAAGTGTGCGTGCATGTGCTACTCAGAGAGCTTACAACAGAAAGTTACTGGGTACCCCGTGCGCACGGGGTCTTTTGACCCTCGTGCGCACGGGGTACTGCGTAACTCTCTGTGTACCCCATGTGCACGGGGTACTGCGTAACTCTCTGCGTACCCCGTGCGCACGGGGTCTTTGGACCCCCGTGCGCACGGGGTACTGCATAAACTCCCTGGGTACCCCGTGCGCATGGGGTCTTTTGACCCCCGTGCGCATGGGGTGGTGTGAAAGTCTCTGAGTACCCCGTGCACACGGGGCTGACTTAGCCCGTGCGCACGGGGTCCAACGGGCAGAAACGGCCACCCGGGCAAGAACACTATAAAAGCCCCCCTTCTTCCTCCTCCATCCCTAACCCTAATGTCTTGTTGAGCTCCACCATTGGTACACTCCATTTTGCTCAATACTCTCAATCCCTCCACCCAAACTTGTTGAAACTTTGGGGATTGGGAGAGCAAGACCCGATCTACATCTTGACAAAACCAAATCCCGTTTCCCGCAACATTTCTTCCCCATTGACTTGTTACTCTTGGATCTTGGGCTCCTAGGCAGTTAGGGGTTCCTCCGGAAGCTTCCTTGCTTGTGGTGTGCTCCAGAGAAGTTTGTAAAGGTATGGTGGTCGCCTTCAAGACCAACCCCGAGTGATTCAAGGCTCATTCATTGGGGGTGACTCGAAAGAGACTATGGTGAGCCTTCATGGCATTCCGCAAGCTTTGGCTCCGGCACCGCTCTAAACAGAGAGTAGCTCTTCCCCAAGGAAGAGTGAACTTCGGGATATAATCCGCGTCCTCGCCTCACTTGTGGTTAATCCTTTCCCGCACTTTACTTTGCCTTGTATGCTTGTTGGCTTGCTAATTAGATTGTTGCCTAGCATACTTTGCTTTAAGCTTGCTTGTCATATAGGTTGTGTTCACCTAGTTGCATATCTAGTGAACCCTATTTATCCGCTAAACCTTAAAATTGACAAGAAAGATTAAAATTTTGTAGTCTCCTATTCACCCCCCCCCCTCTAGTCGACCGTATCGATCCTTTCAATTGGTATCAGAGCCTCATGCTCTAATATAAGGTTTTACAACCTTAGAGGATATGGTCAATCTAGAGAAAGAGGGAGTTGGCGCACCCATTGCGGAGGATGGTCAAAACCTACCCCCCCCCCCCCCCCCCCCGCCGCCGCACCCGAGGCACTTGGTGCCCCGGTCGTTGCTCTCGCCGCTCCTATTAACCCTGGTGCCCCTTTGACCGCGGTCGATATTCTTTCAATGTTTGCGGACCTCAAAGCCTCTATGTTGAAAGAAGTCCGTTCCTCGGTTAAGGAGGAAATTGATGCTCTCTTAAAGCCCTCGACATCCGCATCAAACTCATTTGATCCAAATGCCATTCATGATGCGGATGACTCCAGAGAACCTCTTGCATCTCCGGCTCGCACTCAAGTTCCCAAGTACAATGCCATGGAACCCCTTTACTCTCCACAACCCTTGCAACATCCTCGCATTAATCCTATTGGGCCTTCGCCCCCTTTGAAAGCTAATGCATTTGCTAAATGGAAGCTAGATATGAAGTCTCATATTCGCAGTGCTTCAACACAACTTTGGTGGATTGTGGTCAATGGATTCAACCCCAAGGACCCAATGAATCCCAATCCAAGAGAAGCAGTTGATGATCAACTCAATGCAACCGCCCACAACATGTTGCGCACCACGGTGACTGAAGACTATAGTGACTCCATTGCTCTCCTTAAGACCGCCAAGGAAATCTAGGATTGCCTTGAGGAGGCTCTCAAAGGAGATGAAGCAATTCGAAGATCTCGATTGGCTTTGCTCAAGCAAGAAGTCAATCTCTTTGTGAGGAATGAGGGTGAGTCCGTGGAAGAGGTTTACCGAAGGTTAAAGTCCCTTGTGCTCAACTTGAGAACCTTTGGGTGCACTTGGGCAAATGATGACTTCATCAAGGACAAGTTCATAGATGCTATGGTTCTCACGGAACATACCATGGTTATGATGATACATCAACGTCCGGATTATCACAAGTTGACCGCTGCTCAAGTTGTTTCCACCTTCTCCACTCATGTTCATTTGGAGGCCAAGTCCAAGAAGACCTTTGCAATTGCTCAAGCAAGCAAGAACTCCAATCTTTCCTTGAAGGCCAAGAAAGTGATGAGCCAACCATCAAGGGATGAAGAAGTGAGTGAAGAGATATGTTAGGAAGATGTTGATACCTCATGCCCGCCAAATGACTTTGCGGAAGACTTGTCTCTTTTAGTCAAAAAGTACTCCGGGACCATGGCAAACAAAGGGAAGAATCTTCAAGGAAGATCATCTGGACGAAGGAAATGCTATAATTGTGATAGCCCAAGACACTTTGTGCATGATTGCCCGTATGAGAGACGTGAAGACAAATCCGAGAAGCTTGTGCTCAAGAAGAAGAAGTTCACCAAGTTTGCAAAGAGGAAGGATGACAAGGCTTTTGTTCATGAAGAATACATGTCCAAAGATGAAGATGACGGTGATGATGATCAAGTGGGCATGGCCGCCATTGCCATGCATGCCACTACCTCCTCCACCACCACGGGCCTCTTTGACTCTCCAAACGAGGACAAGCCTTTCACTCATTGGTGCCTTAAGGCCGAAGAGGTAAAAGCTAAGTGCAAATCTAAAAAACCCGCCATCTACACTCCCAATGTCTCATGTGAGATAGTGGAGGATGAGTGTGATGAGGGCATGGATAATGATGAGGAATCCTTGATGGCTTTCATGAAAACTCTTCATGGTGAAGCTCATGCTCATTTTAGCGATCTCCTTAAGTCACTCGCCGAACGTGATGACTTTATTGAGAACATTGAAAACCTCCTCATAGAGGAAAAAGGGAGAGTCGAACTCCTCGAGCACGAACTAAATGAAGAGAGTGCCATGAGAGCATCACTTGAGGAAGCCTTGTCGACTCATCAAATTGACTTTGTTAAAACCAATGATGCTTTGCAACTTGCTCTTGAGAACAAAGATGCTCTTAATGTTAGGGTTGAAAAACTTCTAGTTGATCACACGAGACTTGTTGAGGAACATGAGTTCCTTGTGACTAGTTCCAAGGTTGTCAAAGGTGACCTCATTGCCCTCACCGAGTCTTATGCTCAACTTAAAGCTACAACCATTAAGGCACTCACTTCCATACCTCATATGGATTTAAATGATGATTCTTGTAGGGCTAACTTTGTTCATGATTGCGCCTCTCTCCAAGTGGAGAATAAGAAGTTGAAGGCCCAATTTGAGAAAGGGCTTGTATCATGCATTCAAGGGGAGAAAAACCTTAATGACCTCTTGAGTAACCAAAAGGAGTGTGTTGCCAAGGAGGGAATTGGGTTTGATCCCGCATCCAAGAATGGTAAGAACAAGAAGAAGAGCAACAAGAAGATTGGTCCGACTCCTCCTCCTCCCCAAAAGGTAGTATTTGTGCAAGAAGGGCACAAGGAGAAGGAGAAGGAAAAAGGGGTTGTTGGGAGTGGCAAGGTCACTAGGGAAAAGGTCATCCCCAAGGAGTTTGCCGCCAAGAACAATCCATCTTATGTCCTCATGAGAGGAGATGATGGCTATACATTTGCAAAATTTGTTGGCACTAACTATGATGATTATGCTTGGACTATTTGGGTTCCTAAGACCCTTGTTGCTAATTCTCCAGGACCCATTGCAAAATGGGTACCTATAACCAAATCTTGATTCTTGTAGGACTATACCTCCGGTGGAAAACAATGGGTGATCGATAGTGGATGCACCAATCATATGACCGGAGAAAGGGAGATGCTTGTGAAGTTCGTTGATTCACTCAAGGCCTCTTCGAACATCTCTTTTGGTGACAATAGCAAGGGCAAGGTATTGGGTTTGGGCAAGGTGGTAATCTCTAATGATTCCTCACTTTCAAATGTCATGCTTGTCCAATCCCTTCACTACAATTTACTTTCAACTATTCAATTGGCACGTGTCGGTTATGATTCTCATTTCGGTGAATTACATGTGACCGTATTTAAGAGAAGCAATCTCAAAGTGGTCTTTGTTGGGCATGTTGAAGACAACCTTTACGTGGTTGATTTCTCAAAAGAGAAAACTCATCTTGCAACATGCCTAATGGCCAAGGCCGACATGGGGTGGCTATGGCACCGACAGCTAGCCCACATTGGCATGAGAAATTTACAAGCTCTCTTAAAGGGGGAGCACATCCTTGGACTAACCAATGTGTCTTTTGCCAAAGATCGTCCTTGTAGTGCTTGCATTGCCGAAAAACTAAATGAAAAAGCTCATAAAGTGAACACTATCATGACGACCTTGAGGCCCCTTGAGCTTATCCATTTGGATCTTTTTGGGCCTTCAACTTATGATAGTCTGGGAGGGAGGAGGTATTGCCTTGTCATTGTCGATGACTTCATAAGATATACTTGGGTGTTCTTTCTCAAGACCAAAGATGAAACTCAAGAAACCTTCATCAACTTTGCCAAAGAAGCTCAACATCAACATAATTGTGAGATCAAGGCAATTCGAAGTGACAATGGCACCGAGTTCAAGAACTACACGATGGATGAATTCTTGAGTGAAGAGGGATAAAGCATCAATATGCCGCGCCATATACTCCCCAACAAAATGGTGTTGCGAAGAGGAAGAATCGGACTCTTATTGAGATGGCTAGGACCATTCTTAACGAGTACAAGTCTCCATACAAGCTTTGGGCCGAAGCCATCAACACTGCATGTCATGCTTCAAACCGGCTTTATCTTCGCAAGCTCAAGAACAAGACCCCATATGAACTCCTAATCGGGAGAAAGCCTAACGTCAAATACTTTCGGGTATTCGGTTGTAAGTGTTTCATTCTAAACAAGAAATCCCGGTTAGCTAAGTTTGAGCCTAGAACTTATGAGGGCATATTTGTTGGATATGCACCAAACTCTCATGCTTACCGAGTTATCAATAAATCCACCGGATGCATTAAGGAAACGGTAAATGTGGAGTTTGATGAAGATAATGGCTCCCGTGTCGAGCAAATTGTTCCTAGTGTTGTAGGTGATGAGGCTCCTTCACAAGCTATAAGGACGATGGGGATAGGCCACATTCTTCCACAAGAAACACCCCAAGTCCAAGTAGAAGAAGGAGTAAGAGCCCCTCTTGTGGAATCTCCACAAGGGAAGTCATCACCGGCACCACTTGTACAAGATGCTACGGGAGATCATGAACCTATCCAAGAACAAGACCAAGACCCTCATATTCCCGAGTAAGATCAAGGGCAAGCTCATTCAAATGATGAAGAACCAATTATTGAGGCTCAAGGTCAAGGTCAAGTTCGTGATCAAGATCAAGATCAAACCCAATCACAAGATTCTTCATCATCGTCACTTCCCAATGAACAAGAACTTGTGGTTGCAAAGAGAAGGGTGTCTCCAAGGCTAAAACAATCTCAAGGACAAGCTTCTTCATCAAGTCCAAAGCCAAGTGAAGAAGAGCTTGCAATCAAAGAGCAAAAAGTGGCCGCCAAGCTAAAGCATCTTCAACATCTCACTGAGAACATCTATGGAAGCATAAAAAAGGGGGTAACTACTCGTAGACGTTTGGCAAACTTTTGTGAGCATCACTCGTTTTTCTCTTGTGTTGAGCCCCTTAAGGTAGAAGATGCACTTGACAACCCGGATTGGATAGATGCCATGCATGAAGAACTCAACAACTTCACCTGCAACTAAGTATGGACCCTTGTGGAAAGACCCAAAGAGCATCATAATGTCATTGGAACAAAGTGGATCTTCAAGAGCAAATAAGATGAACATGGACAAGTAATAAGGAACAAGGCAAGGTTAGTGGCACAAGATTTCACCCAAGTTGAAGGTTTGGAATTTGGTGAAACTTTTGCCCCGTTGCCCGTCCTGAATCCATTCGCATCTTGATTGCATATGTCTCTCATCATGATTTTAAATTATATCAAATGGATGTGAAGAGTGCATTTCTTAATGGTCCTCTTAAGGAGTTGGTGTATGTCAAGCAACCTCCTGGTTTCGAAGACCCCGATCACCCCTCTCACATTTATGAACTCCATAAGGCGCTCTATGGACTCAAACAAGCACCTCGTGCTTGGTATGATCACCTTACGACGTTCCTAAGCGAGAAGGGGTTCCAGATTGGGGTAATAGATTCCACTCTCTTCACAAAGAGGGTAAAAGGAGAATTGTTTGTGTGCCAAATATATGTTGATGATATTATCTTTGGGTCCACCAACCATGCTATTAACGTTGAGTTTGAGAATCTTATGACTAAGGAATTTGCTATGATAATGATGGGAGAGTTGAAGTTCTTCCTCGATTTTCAAGTGAAGCAATTGAGAGGAGGAACCTTCATCAACCAATCTCTTTATATTCAAGACATGCTCAAGAGGTTAAAAATGCAAGATGTCAAGCCCATGAAGACACCCATGCCCACAAATGGCCAACTTCATCTTGATCCCAATGGTAAAGAAGTGGATCAAAAGGTATATCGCTCCATGATCAGTTCCTTGCTTTACCTTTGTGCATCTAGAGCGGATATTATGTTGAGTGTGTGTATGTGTGCAAGATTTCAATCCGCTCCTAAGGAGAGCCACTATTCGTCAGTGAAAAGGATCCTTCTATATTTGGTTCACACCCCAAACTTGGGCCTTTGGTATCCCAAAGGATCATCTTTTGAGTTAATGGGATACTCGGATTCGGATTGGGCCGGAGACAAGGTTGACCGCAAGTCCACTTTCGGTTCATGTCAATTCCTAGGGAGATCTTTGGTAAGTTGGTCTTCAAAGAAACAAAATTGTATATCTCTCTCAACAGCCGAAGCTGAGTACATTGCCGCCGGAAGTTGTTGTGCTCAGTTATTATGGATGAGGCAAACTTTGATGGATTATGGTGTCAAATGTGACAAAGTGCCTCTTTGGTTCGACAATGAAAGTGCAATCAAGATCGCCGAGAATCCAGTACAACACAGCAAGACCAAGCATATTGAGATTCATCATCATTTCATTAGTGATCATGTGGCCAAGGGAAACATTGAACTACTACATGTCAACACAGAGAATCAACTAGCCGATATTTTCACCAAGCACTTGATGAAGCAAGATTCCGCGAGTTAAGGCATGAGCTAAATATCGAGGATATAAGTAACTTGGGTTGAGATTCCTGCTCATGCACACATACTCATATAATATCTTGCTTAGATGTAGGCACATGTCTAGGGGGAGCTAGCTCAACTCATGAGTTATCTTATCCTAGAAGTGCATAAATCGAACAAAATCTTTCACATTAGAGCATCTCCAATAGCCGCGCTATATAAGGGCCGCACCGCAAATTTGTGGTTTTTAGCACGCGCGCAATCGCTAACCGAGCTCCAGCGGAGGCGCAATAACCACGCGCGCGGCATAAAGAGTTCAGCGCCCGGTCCGAAACGCCATCGCGCGCCGTTTATTTGGTGCGCCCGCTTCTGCGCGCTGCACACTCGAGCGCTCGCGCCGCACTCTCTCCGCCGCGCCACTTTCGCCCCGCCCGCACCGCCGCCGGCGAATTGACCCGATGGACGGCCGTGCCGGCACCCCCCTCACCCCTTCCTACACCCGCGACCCCTCCGCCGCCGCCGCCGCAAACCCTAGTGCGGGGAGCTTTGGCTTCGCCTCCACCGGTGCTCCTCCAAGCACCGGTATCGCGCGCGGCCTTTACATGCCGCCACGGACGACCTCCGCGGCGGGTGGCATCGCGTCGGCGCCCGCCGTGAAGCCACGTGCCCCCCTCTCGAAGCTCCAAAATGCCGCACGAGCGAAAAAGGGCAAGGTATCCGCGAAGAAGAACAAGGCGGCGGACGGCTCCTCTAAGCCGTCGAGGAAGAAGCTTGCAGGGCATGCGATGGACGCGGTGGCTACCGAAGCGCCGGCGAGCTCACTTGATGAGCCAGCGACCGACGCGCAACATATGGCAAGCGCCGGCTGCTTGCGCGCGCTGCAGTTTAGCGCGTCTGCTGGAGCGGCTCGCGCGCGCTAAACTTTGCAGCGGCCGCTGGAGCAAGCGCACCGCACCGCGCAAAAACTCGCGAACAGCGCGCTGCAAAAGCTTTTTTAGCGCGCCGCGCGTAGCGCGGCTGTTGGAGATGCTCTTAGCCACTTGTAGGTGGCACTTGGGCTTCAAAGATGAGTGTTGGTCTTGGGACTAAGGTTCATATCTTCGCGGTGCCATACCAAACAAACTCAAACATGGTGGCCTCGGCCACCGCCCTCCTTTGAGGGTTGTGTCCGTTTTCTTGTGTGTGGTGTTTTTGGCCTTCTTCTGTTTTTCTCTGTGTTTTGTTTTGCTTTGTGTCCTTTCTCTTCTTGTACAAGTACTCCATATATTCCCTTCTCGTAGTGATAGGTATTCTCTCGCGACGTATTCAGAAACGTAGACCGAGATGCTTTGAAAAGGCTTGGTAAGAGTTGACACTCATCCATACCTTCAGGAAGTACTTCTGGTCAAAATTCCTGAGTACCCCGTGTCCACGGGCTTGTACCATGCGCACGGGGCCCTCATGCCCACGGGCTCTGTACCGTGCGCACGGGCTCCGATGAGTCAGAGGAAGAGTATGACTCTTAGGATGATGCTCACTATGTCAACCCAGAAGATGATGCTGAGATAGAGGCTGAGGATGATCTTGTTGATGGAAGTGATGAGGATGAAGATGAAGAAGAGATGTCTAGTCCCGAGCAAGCCATCCCCGGTGGGTGAGATCTTAGGAACCTTCCCCTTGCCAAATGGACCAAGCCAGAGCTTTGGCCTGAGAGATAGAGCCATCCATGTGCTGCTGCCACAGGTTTGGGAGTGGATCCCTGGTTCAAGAATGATTTTCAGCAAAGAGTGTACCATGAGCTGCTCATGACCAAGGCGAAGAAGTTTGCTCCGCACAAGCAGGTTAATACTGAGAGTCTGTGCGACAATGATCATCTGTATCCTGGTGTTTATTCAGCTCTTGGGAGGTTGGGCCTCATTCCTTTTGTCACATTCAACCATCCCTACAATGAGGATCTGGTGATGCGGTTCTTTGCAACCTTGTTCTTCTCCAATGACTCTGCTCGCACCCTCACATGGATGTCAGGGACGCATCGGTGCCCCGCTCCTATGGTCAAGTTTTCTGAGATCATTCCTTATCCGTTCATTGATGAGGAAGAGGCATCTGATGAGTTTGGCAGGGTTCGTGAAAGTGGGCAGCGCACTAAGGATGACATTGCATTCACATACAAGCAAGAGAAGTCCTTTGTCACTGGGTCCATCAAAGACCTTGTGCCCCTCTATGATACTATGCGCCATATCTTGAGGTATACTCTCACTCCAAAGGCCGGCGATTCCCACAACATACGGAGTTCCATGTTAGATGTCTTTGTGTACCTGCATAGGAAGAAGAGAGTGGATGTACTGGACTTCATGTTCTATGAGCTCCGTCAGTGTGTGCAAGAGAACAAGTCCTTGATCTATGCTCCGTTCATCCAGGCGTTGATTGAGACCTTCTGCCCAGCTAAGTATATCTCTCAGTACAAGACTTCTATTCCCAAGTGCAACTCCAACTGGACCCCAGCTGCTCCTGCTCCATATGTGCCTACCAAGAAGGGGCGCAACCCTAGGCCCGAGGATCATGCCACATACACTCCTGGTATGTCCTCCACTGCACGGATCCCTCATGGTAAGGCCAAGAAGATAGGTTCTGAGGCTGTTTTCGCCAAAGGGGAGAAGAAGTCTTTGTTCAAGACTATGAGCAACATGTTCAAGATGTGCCAGTCTATCCAGCACTGTCAGATTAAGGAGATCAACAAGGAGAAGCTTGTGAGGCATCAGCAAAAGGCAGCGAGGGCCGCAGCTGATGAGGAGGTCGGCCCAGGGTCAGAGGACAATGACAGTGAGGCCACAACTCGTTCCTTTCCGATGGCAGGATGGCGCTTTGATGATGATGATGATGCTTCGAGCGCTCCTCCTCTTGTCAAGTGGGTCTGTGTGTCGCCATTTGTCTCCTTTTTGTTGTCTTGATGACAAAGGGGGAGAAGTGGTGGTGTTGGTGCTCTTTAGTGTGTGTTGAGATCTCAAGCCTCGTGTTTCTCTGCTTTGTTGGTTGTTTGTTAGCTGTCTTGAGATACTCTTATTTGCTTTCTGCGTGTGTGGTTGTGAGCTACTCGCATATGCTCGTGAGACTCTAGCATTTATCTTGAACCTTATGCAATGGTTGTATCGTGCTTATTATGTTGTTTGTTATGCTTATTATGTTGTTTGTTATGTGTCTCATGATTTTTGCTCACCACACCATTTCATGAGATCTAGGCACTGTTATAGGTTTATTATGTTGATCTCATGTCTTGGCAATATTGATCTTGGGGGAGCCTCCTATGTGTGTACTTGATGCCTTTTCATGAATATATTTTATCCGGGCACACATATAGGGGGAGCTTCTATGATCAATCATTGTTACATGGCTATTTCATATCTTCATATCCTTTATGCCATGTTCTAACCACGTTGTCATCAATGCACCAAAAAGGGGGAGATTGAAAGTGCATTTGTCACTTAAACTTTTTTTTTGGTGTGATGACAATGTGGTTAGTGGAACTAATATCGGGTGCTATAGTTTATCTCAGGATATTGGTTCCATATTGCGTTTGATGGAGATGTGCGACCCCCCCCCCCCAATTCAAAAAGATCAAAGGCGTGGTCTTCTGGTGATTCGAAGGTTTTATTTTTGGTTTACTTCGAGTCGTAGGAAAGACCACACTATTAAGAGGGGTCGGTGTGGATTACTGTTGTGTGGGAACGCCATCGTCGAAACATATACACCAACCTACCCATTCCTACCACTTAAATCCATAGTGTACGTGCATGTGGTACTTAGAGAGCTTACAACAGAAAGTTACTGGGTACCCCATGCGCACGGGGTACTACGTAACTCTTTGGGTACCCCGTGCGCACGGGGTCTTTGGACCCCCGTGCGCACAGGGTACTGCGTAAACTCCCTGGGTACCCCATGCGCAGGGGGTCTTTTGACCCCCGGGCGCACGGGGTGGTGTGAAAGTCTCTGAGTACCCCGTGCGCACGGGGCTGACTTAGCCCGTGCGCACGGGGTCCAACGGGCAGAAACGGCCACCGGGGCAAGAACACTATAAAAGCCCCCCTTCTTCCTCCTCCATCCCTAACCCTAATGTCTTGTTGAGCTCAACCATTGCTACACTCCATTTTGCTCAATACTCTCAATCCCTCCACCCAAACTTGTTGAAACTTTGGGGATTGGGAGAGCAAGACCCGATCTACATCTTGACCAAACCAAATCGCGTTCCCCGGAACATTTCTTCCCCATTGACTTGTTACTCTTGGATCTTGGGCTCCTAGGCGGTTAGGGGTTCCTCCGGAAGCTTCCTTGCTTGTGGTGTGCTCCGGAGAAGTTTGTAAAGGTGTGGTGGTCGCCTTCAAGACCAACCCGAGTGATTCGAGGCTCATCCATTGGGGGTGACTCGAAAGAGACACGGTGAGCCTTCGTGGCGTTCCGCAAGCTTTGGCTTTGGCACCGCTCTAAACGGAGAGTAGCTCTTCCCCAAGGAAGAGTGAAGTTCGGGATAAAATCCGCGTCCTCGCCTCACTTGTGGTTAATCCTTTCCCGCACTTTACTTTGCATTGTATGCTTGTTGGCTTGCTAATTAGATTGTTGCCTAGCATACTTTGCTTTAAGCTTACTTGTCATATAGGTTGTGTTCACCTAGTTGCATATCTAGTGAACCCTATTTATCCGCTAAACCTTAAAATTGACAAGAAAGATTAAAATTTTGTAGTCTCCTATTCACACCCCCCCCTCTAGTCGACCGTATCGATCCTTTCAGTCTCCATCAACGTGGACGTATGATAGCACCACCTATCGGAACCACGCCAAAAATTTCCGTGTCTCCATTGTATTTGCTATCTACAAACCCCTCCTTTACTTACATGTGCAATGTTTTACTTTCCGCTGTTATACTCTTAGAATTGCATGTGTAGGGTGATACTAGACTTGGTACAATTGCTAAAATCTGCCCACGACTAAAATTGGGAAAAGGATAGATTGTTATTTGGTCAAGTAGTCTAATCACCCCCAAGACATACTTTCGATACTACACATTTCTTTAGCAGTTTGCACTCCCGAGTGGTGTGCTTTGGCAAGATCAAATTACCGTCCTCGTCCCTCTTATTGTGAACCTGACAAGGTTGGTCAAGTATGTCACCTTCCGAGTGATTTTTCTTCTTTGGGACCCATTCTTTTTTCTGTTTCTGTGACCCCTTGCGTTTCCCTTGTCCGGCTAGGGCCGCCGCTTCGGTGTTGTCAATCGCATCAGCCTTGCGGTTCTGCTTTCGATCGGAGTGGTTGCCAGACTGATTGGCATCCCCAGCTTGCCCTTTGCCTCTTTGCAGTTGGTCTTCTTCACCATTTGCGTACCGGCTGGCTATCTCCATCACTCGGCTCAGAGTCGGAGTCTCCGTTCGGCCAAATTTCAGGATGAGCTCTCGGTACTCTATACCTGCCTTGAAGGCGCAAATGGCTACGTGCTCGCTGACGTTCTCCAACGTGTTGTGCAAAGTGGTCCACCGCTGGATGTACTCTCGGAGAGTCTCTTTGTTCTTCTGTATGTAGTGCTGCAGTTCTACCAATCCACCTGACCTCTTGTACATGCCCTCAAAGGTCTTCATGAACACTCGGACGAGATCGTCCCAACAGTAAATGCTGTGGGAAGGCAGTTGGTTGAGCCAGGCTCTCACGGACCCTTCGAGCATCAACAGCAGATGCTTCATAGCCATGTTGTCATTGCCGCCGCCTATCTGGACGGCCACTAGGCAATCCTCCAACCAAGTTTCTGGCTTTGACTCGCCAGTGAACTTGCCGACTCCAGTCGCCAACCTGAAGTTGACCAGAATATCTATGGCGCGGATGTACCTACTAAAACACACTAGACCCGAGGAAACGGATCCACTCGGATAATTCCTGTCGAGGCTGTCTCTGTGGGTTGGCCCCTATCAACCAAGTTCTAGGCAAGAACAGATCTTGCATTGAACTGCGGATCCCAGTAACCCATTCCCTCTTGGTCCTACGGATGGTAACCACCCGGCAGGTGCAAAGGGCTGGGCCTTCGGTCATTCTCAGACGGCCACCTGTCATCATTCGGCCGGAACCCGTATGTCACGTTCACGGTGGGCGTTCAGGTTTACCCGAAATTTCGGGTCGGGTTATTTGAGTTTTTTCAAATTCGGGTTTTTTTAGAACGAAGGCTCAAGGGGAGCCCGGCTTTGAATTAACGAAGCCATCAACTGGACAGGATTACACAAGGACACCAAGCAAGAGCGACCGAAAGATACAATGGAGCTGTGTGATCAGCTAAAAATGCAACACACACTACAGCGGAAAGAAAAATACATGAAGAGCCCTGCTAGTAATGTCGAAGCCTACTGCACATAGTCAACAGAGAAGCCTCAGTGATCAGCCGATAGCCAGAGAAAGTTGTGAACAGTCAGAACCCAGGCACAAGGGAAGAACATCGCTCCCAACGCCGAAGAGGAACCCTTTCCTCTCGCCTAGGCTCGAAGGCGCCGCACCATCAGATCGTTGGCGCTCACCCGAGAACTAGAGCAGCTGCCAATCGGATTCCCATCGCAGACAAGTTGCACTACCCTCGCCACGCCGCTGGCACACACCATAGCTACACTGCCACCTCCCCTGAACAACCAAGAGCAGAAGGATAGCCGTTGGGAGGTCGCCGAAGAAGAAAGCTGCAGAGGCCAAGAGGCAAAGCAGGGGAGCACCAGGCCCCGTTCCAATGTCCGCAAAAGAAGGCCCATGCTTCTGTGGCGCTCGACGTGAATCAGGGACAGGGGAACCATATCCCCTTCCGTCCTGGCTCGCCGGCGCAGAACCGCCGGGACACAGCCACGCCTAAGTCGCCGTAGAAGCCATTCTACGGGGAAGGACACTTGCAAGAACGAGCACCCTCCACAGAAAAAACGCGAACTTGGCCTCGCAGCCGACGGACGCCCACCAACCACATCGCCCCTCTCCCGAAGAACCAGACACCCCAGACGGCGCCTCCAACGAGGATGCGACGCGCTAGGCGCCGCCGCCGGCCAACCCGAGACGGGTTTTGGGTTTTCACCCGGGGACCGGGACGGGGGTGAAGAGGAGAGCCCTCAACGGCGCCTCCAGGGAAGTACACGACGCGCACACGCGCCGCCACCGTCGTGGCCGGAGGACCGGCCAAGGGTTTCCCCCGGGCTCAACCTGAGCACCTGCACCCCGCCAGCACCGGATCCGGCAACCAAAGTCGCAGAAGGGCACGGCCGGAGGGGAGGAGAGAGCAGGGGAGGAGGACGCCTGACCTTCAGATCTGGGGCAGAGGGAAATCCGCGCCGCGATCGCCCGCCGTATCCTCGCTGCCCGGGCAGCCGAGGATGCCGGCCACCACTTCCTGCGCGCGCCGCCAGTCGCGGAGGTAGCGCCGCCTCGCCGTCCGGGGCCGCCGCCCCGGCTTTCGGGTCCTTCGCGGGGGCACGAAGCGACGCAGCACCCCACTGCCACCTTCATCGACGACCGACCAGGCTTGCCCGTCGATCCCCTCAGGTGGCGGCGAGGATGGGGAGGGATTGAAGGGGTGGTGGCGCTGGGGGAAACCCTAGTCGCCCTCGGGAGGACGACGCGAGGGCCGGGAGGGGGGGGGGGGGGGGGGAATTCGGGTTTTCAGATCTCACACCCGAAATTCTCTCAAAAAATAAATAAAACCCGACATTTCGGGTACCAAAAAAATGGGTTCCGGTTCGAGTTTACCCGATTTACCCGAACAGGAGCATCGCATCGAAAATTTCCAGCCATTGATGCACATATGCAGAGAAGGTGGAGCGCACTGTTGTTTGCCGGCCGGCAGGAAATGATGAAGACCGGCACGCCGCTGCCCACTACGTGTTGAGGAGGAGGGAGGAAGGAATCCGACAGGAAACGAGGGCTACCCGCTGCATACTGCGGAGGAAGGAGGAAGGCAGATGGCGCCGCACTGCCCACGCGTGTTGTCGAGGAAGACAGACGGCGAGGCGTTGCCCTGTGTGCTGCGGTGTGTGGAGGAAGGCAGACGGCGTGGCGCTTCTCCTTGCGCTCCGAGGAAAGGACGACAAGATGCAAGAGAGCCACGTTGCAAGGCGACGGCTAGGTCGGGACTTGGGAAGTTGGGAGGACGGCGTCAGGGATTGGGAGCGCGTGAGGTTGTGCCTGTGTGCTAGCCAGTGCATGTGCGCTGGAACAGTGGGCTTTAGGGCTGTTGGGCTGGGACAGTGCAGACACGTTCTGGGTTGGGCTAATATTTCTAGTCTAATTCGGGTAATTTGGTCTGTTCGGGTGGTGGATCCTATATGACGCGCGTGAGCGTCCAGCAGCTGCACCTTCGCTGAAGCGACTCCCCATTTGGGCCGGCCCACGTACGGATTTCCTGTGCCGTTTGCCTTCGCTGTTGTTTCCTTCGCTGCTTCTGCAGGGTTTTTTTTTTCGATTTTCTTCTGCGGTTTTTTGCTTCCAGTTTTTCACTGTTTTGTCCGGTTTTCCGTTGTTTTGTTCCGGGTTTTTTTATTTTTCTGTTTTGATTCCTTTTTCCTTTCATTTTCTTTTATGTTATTTTTATTTTTCTGTTCTGTTTCTTTTTCTGTTTTCTTCTTTTTTTTGCGTATTATATAAAATGTTCACCGTGTATTACAAGAAATTTCATTGTATTAAGAAAAATGTTCATTGTATATTATGAAAATTGTTCACCTTTGCATATAAAAATGTTCATCGTGTATTACAAAAATGTTCATCGTATATTATGAAATTGTTCAATGTTTTTTATTAAATGTTCAATGCGTATTCAAAAATTGTTCAACACATATATTCATATTGTTTCAAAAATGTTCATCGTGTATTATTTAAAATGTTCAATGAATAAAAAAATGTTCAGTATATATATTTTGGAATTTTTCTATTTTGGTTTTGGTTTTTCAACGAATATACAAATGTTCACTACGTTGCTTAATTTTGTTCAATGTATATTACACAATGTTCAGTGTGTATTCGTAAATTGTTCAACGTATTTTCACAAATGTTCAGTACGTGTCCGAAAATTGTTCAGTGCGTATATTCATATATTTTTTTAAATGTTCATCGTGTATTATTTAAAATATTCAGCTTATTTTAAGAAAATGTTCAACGGATATTACAAAATACTTTATGTGTACTTTAAAAAAAGATTCAACAGACTATGGTACTTAAACATTCGCGCCTCGAATTACCAAAACAGCTCACCGGTTCCATCGGTTAGCAACGATAGCTCTAGAGAGGGAGGTCGTGAGTTCGAAGTCTGGCGGGCTGATCACGGTTCCGGTCTACGTACTGATCTCTACATCGGGGTGAGTCACATCCCTCGAAGGGGTTGATGGTATGCGTCTCCCAGGCACAATCGGGCTGTAAGCCAACTGGACCGTATCGGCCTGGACCGATCTGTTGTGGATGCGGTTGTGAGACGACACAGTTGAGTTCTGCGCCAGAGATGTCTTCAGCAAAGCTTGTATCTGTCAAATACCTTCACCTGTCACCGAACCGGGCGGCTGGATCGAGTCAGCGATTTGGGTCGCCGCCGCTAAGTTTTGTAGTGGAGTGCGAAGCACTCAGTAATTCCGGAACAGTTGCCTTCGGCTCCGACTGGTGCTAGGTTGTTGACGAGCATGATCATCAAGTGTCTTCTATAGCCGCTCGAGGCTTTCGCGCTCGGCTATAGTGGCCAAACGAGTCGACTCCAGTGCCTTAGCTTCTGGAGTTGTCTCTGTGATAGGGGTGAGCAAAGCCTGCTCATTCCTTTGCCTGAGTTCTTCCCTCTGCTCCCGAGTGAAAGGCTGGGGAACATACTGCTTATTGTCATCCACGAGGCCAACATTGGTGTGCACACGTGATGCACCCTCGAGGACATCATGAGCACCTATGTATCCGGGAGGTCCGTTATCCGTACCTGCCATCAAGACCTCCGCAGAGGACTCGATGCTCTCGTGATCGGACTCATCCTCGGGCCTCTCAGTCGCGGCTTGAAGATCCATGACGTGCTTGACCCAACGCTGGAGCCGTGAGCGGCCAGAACGCTCACGATGGCGTCCAGCGGAGAGAAGGGGCGCCACTTGGTAGTGGATTGATGGCTACCAGAGGAGGACTCCATACTCACGCGGAAGTGCATCGCGCCGTGGACGGGCAGCGACTCCGCGTCCAGCGGGGCATCCTGAAGCCACGCTGAATCGTCGGCGATGAAGCTGAGTGCGCCAAAACGGATCTCGCCGCCGAACACCATCTCGCCACCGAAAATCTTGCTGATGAAGGAAAATTCCACCCGCGCTGGAATTCGCTAGATGCGCGGCCCCACGGTGGGCACCAACTGTCGAGGCAACAAACCTGACAATGAGTACTAGGGGTACGAATAAGGGCTGATCCTACCTACGGCACAGGTGTGACACTCAGATTTTACGAGTTCGGGCCCCTCGCGGAGAGGTAAAAGCCCTACGTCTCGAGCCCCGGGGCTGTTTTTCTCTGGTGTCTGGATTGCAGTAGGATTGCGAACCCTTGTCTCACGCTAGGGGGTGGCTTATATAGAGTGCGCCGCCCCTCATTATGGCTACGTTACAAGGGAGATGGAGGGGATTGATTACATGTGTTACTAGTAACTGACGTAATAACTACACTTGAAACCTAGCGTTGGGCTCCTCAGACATTCCAGGTCCTGCATGCTCCCTTCGCCTCCCATGTCCGAGTGCTGGTGAACATGGGCGAGTGGTGGTGAGGCGTCCGAGTGAGCTGTCTCCATCCGAGTGGATGGATCGCTTCCGAGTGCATGTTCGAAGGTTGGCATATGAATGCACTTATGGTTCAGGAACCTTACAATGATGGTGTGGGGTCCTAGGTGGGCCGAGGATGTCAGGTGCTTGCCCCTACCCTTGGTAGGTGACCCCATCAGCCGTCATGCTTGGTGCTGATGGACAGCTGGCCTGCTTCGGCATACGGCTTAGCTTGGTCGGGGCTCGCACGGTCATGGGCAGTCAAACGGAAGCGGCCACAAGGCTCTGCGCCAGCCTAGCGCGTCGCCATGCTGCTAGGGTCACCGCCAATGGCTAGAGTTTTGGCCGTGATCGGGAGATGGGGCCTGGCCACGGTGAGGTTTGGCTGCTTGCTGGGAGGGTCTTGGGCGCACTAGGAGGAGGCTGCGCGTGGCAATGGCGCCGGGGACACTGGGTTGCGCTTAGGGCGCGTGGCCAAGGTGGCGGGCGCTGCGCAGAGCACACGCTCTGGCATGCCAAGCCCTAGGTCACCCTACCTAGCTGGCGCCTGGGTGGCCTTGGCTGGTTCTGGCTATGTCCGGTAGCTAGAGGGTAGTGCGCTAGGGGGGTGTGGCTACAGTTGGGCCCAAGGTGGAGTGTGCCGTCGACTGGATCTTCTAGAGGGTCCTGCACACAAGGTGCTTGATACTTGCAAAATGCAAATAGGTCAGGGTCTGGTTGTGAGTTTTGGTGTGGTTGATTTAGGTACTAGGGTTAGTGTGTATGCAAATTTTTAGTGCAGTTGGGTCCTTCTACCTAGTACTTGTTGTACAACTTAGAAATGAACCAGAATGCAAAAGGTGGATGAGTGGCTCAAATACAAAAGTTCCTGGTGGGGCCAGGAACTTTTCTGAAGTATATTTGACTCGAAGTATTTATGAGAATTATTTGGGAATTTATCTATACATGGAAGTGTTAGTTGCTTCATAACCTAAGTGCTTTAGGGCACATATTCTTTTGAGAAAAATAATATACTTCTAGGGTTTGGGTTATGAGCAAATGTGAGGCTGTTAGAGAGAGAGAGGAGTAGCTAGTGTGAGAGAATTCTAGTTGGTTTTAGGTTTGCTAAGTCCAGAGGAGTTGACTAAATAAAACTAGGGCAAGAAACCAGCAAATCCAACTAAAGCAGAAGAAAAAGAGGTAGGGGCAAAAACCAGGGTGTTACAAAATGTATGCGGGCATGATTGGATGGCTGGCTCCCACATCAGTGTATGTGATTGATCCACCCCGGTTCGCAGATGGATACACTATCCGGTCAAAGGTCAGCGATGGAGATTCCCTTATGTTCCAATGAGGTTCAACATAGTATACTCCTGTAAGGGCATCTCCAACGGCAACCCGCAAATTTCCTCCCGCATCCGTTCATGGACAGGGGGACCAGTCCACGGACACGAATGCGGGAGGCCGCCATCCAACCGTATCGCATACATTTCAAACTCCTTTTCAACAAACCGGATGAAATTCATGCAAACATGGTCGGATTTCACATAAACATGACGGATTTCATACAAACTAGACGAAAATGTTTACATTTTTGACATATTTTTACTAAAAGGTAAAACTATGTGCATGTATGGTCATGCAGAGCTCCGCTCTCACGACATGGATACACTACACTAGTCTACACCCAGCCACGGCGGATCCATTTGTCTTCCCCATGTCCGGCAACCCCGGAGGTATATGCTTCAGCGCAAAGGGCGACTTGCTTCCCCACTGCTCATCGGAGTGGAACTGCCAGCTGATGCTTCAGCCGGAGGGGAAGGGGGTGCCTCCGCTTCCGTGGAGCCTAGACGGTGGTCAACGATGGTCTGCGATGAAGAACTGGGCAAGACACTGGCTATGTACGCTGGCGTCGCCTCGACGATGGCCTTCCTGGGATCCAAGTGGCGGCATGATGACCCACAAGTATAGGGGATCAATCGTAGTCCTTTCGATAAGTAAGAGTGTCGAACCCAACGAGGAGTAGAAGGAAATGACAAGCGGTTTTCAGCAAGGTATTTTCTGCAAGCACTGAAATTATCAGTAACAGATAGTTTGGTAGTAAGATAATTCGTAACGGGTAACAAGTAGCAAGTGTAACTTAGGTGCAACAAGGTGGCCCAATCCTTTTTATAGCAAAGGACAAGCCTAGACTAACTCTTATATAAAGCAAAGAGCTCCCAAGGACACATGGGAATTACCGTCAAGTTAGTTTTCATCATGCTCATATGATTCATGTTCGCTACTTTGATAATTTCATATGTCGGTGGACCGGTGCTTGGTTGCTGCCCTTACTTGGACAAGCCTCCCACTTATGATTAACCCCTCTCGCAAGCATCCGCAACTACGAAAGAAGAATTAAGATAAATCTAACCATGGCATTAAACATGTGGATCCAAATCAGCCCCTTACGAAAGAACACATAAACTAGGGTTTAAGCTTCTGTCACTCTAGCAACCCATCAGCTACTTGTTGCTTCCCAATGCCTTCCCCTAGGCCCAAATCATGGTGAACTGTCATGTAGTCGACGTTCACATAACACCACTAGAGTAAAGACAACATACATCTCATCAAAATAACGAACGAATACCAAATTCACATGATTACTTATAACAGGACTTCTCCCATGTCCTCAGGAACAAAAGTAACTACTCACAAAGCATGTTCATGTTCATGATCAGAGGGGTAATAAATATCATTAAGGATCTGAACATATGATCTTCCACCAAGTAAACCAACACTACTAGCAACCTACAAGTACCAATCTGAGGTTTTGAGGCAAAGATTGAATACAAGAGATGAACTAGGGTTTGAGAGGAGATGGTGCTGTTGAACATGTTGATGAAGATTGATCCTCCCATGATGAGAGGATTGTTGGTGATGACGATGGCTTCGATTTCCCCCTCCCGGAGGGAAGTTTCCTCAGCAGAATCACTCCGCTGGAGCCCTAGATTGCTCCTGCCCAGATTCCGCCTCGAGACGGCGGCGCTTCGTCCCGAAAGCCTTTCTCCGATTTTTTCTAGGTCAAAATGCTTCATATAGCAGAAGATGGGCACCGGGGGCTGCACAAGAGGCCCACAAGCTCAGGGGGCGTGCCCTGGGGGGTAGGGCGTACCCCCCAGGCTTGTGGCCACCTGGTGGGTCCCCTTCCGGTCTTTCTTCGCCCAATATTTTTTATATATTCCAAAACATATCTCCATAAAGTTTTAGGACATTTGGGGTTGTGCAGAATAGGTATCTCAGATTTGCTCCGTTCCGGTCCAGAATTCCAGCTGCCGACATTCTCCCTCTTCATGTGAATCTTGTAAAATAAGAGAGAAAAGGCATAAGTGCATCATAAAGTGTAATAACAGTCCACTATGCAATAAATATCAACATAAAAACATGATGCAAAATGGACGTATCAACTCCCCCAAGCTTAGACCTCGCTTGTCCACAAGCGAAAGCTGAAATCGATAATCATGACCACATGTTTAGAGATAGAGGTGTTGATAAAACAAAATACGGACATGAGGGCATCATGATCATCATTAGAACAACAGTATATTGTCATATAAATTCTCATTCTAAAGTGATAATTCATCACAAGGTAAAGTATGAATCATAAACTTCATTGAAAACTAGCAAACTACATGGTCTGAACAGCCATTGATGCAATTGCAATTTATCATAATATGAGAAAGAGTCAATGTAAGAGCTTTTGTTGGGAAAGTTCACATACTCAACCATCATTTAGTCTTTCACAATTGCTAACACTCACGTGATACTTATGGTCAAAGCTTCAGTCAAACACATAGAAAGATAGGGGCTTATAATTTCGCCTCCCAACCATTTACCTCGAGGGTAATGTCAACAATAATAACTCATGATCACCTACATCCGAGTGGATATGTGTGTCTAGATCTTTCGCCAACACATGATGCTTACCAGAAAGAGAAAAATAAAAGGAATGGTGCAGATCACCATGACTCTTGAATAAAGCTATGTACTCAAAATAAAAGATAGGCCCTTCGCAGAGGGAAGCAGTGGTTGCCATGCGCTTTTTGTTTGGATGCACAAAATCTTAACGCAAAGGAACACCACTTTATATTGTCGCTTGTGATAGAAAACTTTATTATGCAGTCCGTCGCTTTTATTTCTTCCCTATCACAAATTCGTATAAAGTTTATTTTCCTCACACTAAAAGATCATACATATTTAGAGATCAATTTTTATTGCTTGCACCGATGACAGCTTACTTGAAGGATCTTACTCAATCCATAGGTAGATATAGTGGACTCTCATGGCATGAAACTGGGTTTAAGGATTTTTGGATGCACAAGTAGTATTTCTACTTGGTGCGAAATTTTTGTCTCGCATGAGGTAGAGGCAAGCTTCACATGTTGGATGATCCATGACAATATAACTTCTATTCGGATATAAGAAAACATAACTCATTATGTTGTCTTCGTTGTCTAACATCAACTTATTAGCATATAATATTTTAATGAGTGCTCACAATCATAAAAGATGTCCAAGATAGCGTATTCATATGTGAAACCTCTCTTTCTTTATTACTTCTTATTAATTGCAACAATGACCAAAGCTATGTTTGTCAACCTTCAATGAGTTTCATGCATTATACTTCTTATATGTGAACTCATCACTCCCCATGAGATTATTATATACTCTTTTATTTCTTTTACTCTTTCTTTCTTTCTTTCTTTTTCTATGATCAAGAAAGCAAAACACTCAACCCAAAACTAATCTTTATTATATAACTCTCACACTCGATTACATAGATAGATCACAAAGCAAAAAACTCAAAGACTAAATCATACTAAAACTCTTATTCTACTAAATCACGATATAACCAAAAGGATCGAACTAAGATAAATGATAATGATAAAGATGTGATGGTGATACGATACTGGGGCACCTCCCCCAAGCTTGGCACAAGCCAAGGGGAGTGCCCATACCCGTGTATTCAAGTCTCTTTCTTTGGAGGTGGTGGTGATGAAGTGGATGAGGCGGAAGTAAGCTTCTCCAGCTTACGTTTGAGGATGAAATTTTCCTCCCTTAGATCATCATTTTATAG
Organism: Thinopyrum elongatum; assembly: GCA_011799875.1. Taxonomy (NCBI): domain Eukaryota; kingdom Viridiplantae; phylum Streptophyta; class Magnoliopsida; order Poales; family Poaceae; genus Thinopyrum; species Thinopyrum elongatum. Next base: position 298,655,500 of record CM022297.1, on the reverse strand, counting down.
CTCGAGCTTCAATATGTTTTTGCATAATGCCTCCTTGCTTTCCTGCAGAAAATGGGATGGGATAAATTGGACCTTAGGTTTGTTTGCTATGTTTGGAAGGCTCGACTTCTTGAACTCCACATGCATATCCCCTGGTTGAGGTAGAGGGATATGGTCTTCGCCTGGGCCCGCATCTTCTGCCTCCTCCGAGTTGGAATCTTGCTTCTCATCTGTAGACCATAAGTAGGTATATATATCCCCAAAGATCTTTGGATCTGCAACATAGTGGGAGACATAGGTCTCTCCATCTGAATCTTGTGACAACATATTGCTCTAAATCTGCCAGGAAAATAGCTCGAAACAAGAACAGAGGATATTGTCATAATACGGAGGTCAAAGCCTTCGGGAGATTATATAATGAATTTTTACCATGCAAAACAAGTAATCTGGGAGAAAACAAAGTCCGGATGGCACACGAGGTGACCACAAGCTCGGGAGGCGTGCCCTGGGGGTAGGGCGCACCCCCCAGGCTTGTCGCCTGCTCGTGCACTTTCCGGACTACTTATTATTTTCCTGATTTTTAAATATTCCAAAATGGAGTAAAATTACTTTTATGGAACTTTTGGAGTCGATTTATTTACCGTATCACATACCTATTCCTTTTCAGGGTTCGGGAGTGTTCTAGAAGTTTTCCTTTATGTACTCCTCCGGTGTTATGGAATGAATAATGTTAGTCTCAACATTTATGGGCATACCTGTGATATAATGTTTGATTCTTTGCCCATTCACCACCTTCGGGTTGGTGCCTTCGGCGTTGTTGATCTTGATAGCGTCGGAACGATAAACTTCTTCGATAATGTAAGGTCCTTCCCATTTGGAGAGAAGTTTCCCTGCAAAAAATCTTAAACGAGAATTGTATAGCAAGACTTGGTCACCTACATTAAATTCCCGCTTTTGTATTCTTTTGTCATGCCATCTTTTAACTTTTTCTTTGAATAATTTAGCATTCTCATAGGCTTGGGGTTCTCCATTCATCAAGTGAGCTAATATCAAATAACCTCTTTTCACCGGCAAGTTTAAAATCATAGTGGAGTTCTTTGATTACCCAATAAGCTTTATGTTCTAATTCAAGAGGCAAGTGGCATGCTTTTCCATAAACCATTTTGTATGGAGACATACCCATAGGATTTTTATAAGCAGTTCTATAAGCCCAAAGTGCATCATCAAGTTTCTTAGACCAATTCTTCCTAGATCTATTGACAGTCTTTTGCAAAATCAACTTTATTTCCCTATTGCATAATTCTACTTGACCACTAGATTGAGGATGATAGGGTGATGCAATTCTATGGTTAACATCATATTTAACAAGCAATTTTTGGAAAGCACCATGAATAAAATGTGAACCACCGTCTGTCATTAAATATCTAGGGACTCCAAACCTCAGGAAAATAACTTCTTTAAGCATTTTAATAGAAGTGTTGTGATCAGCACTACTAGTTGGGATAGCTTATACCCACTTAGTAACATAATCAATAGCATCTAAGATATGAGTATACCCATTGGAGGAAGGAAAATGCCCCATATAATAAAATCCCCAAACATCAAATGGTTCAATAACAAGTGAATAGTTCATAGGCATTTCCTGACGTCTACCAATATTACAAATTCTTTGACATTCATCACAAGATAGAACAAACTTACGTGCATCTTTGAAAAGAGCAGGCCAATAAAAACCGGATTGTAATACCTTATGTGCCGTTCGGTCTCCCGCATGGTGTCCTCCGTATGGCTCGGAGTGACACTTACGTACGATTTGTTCCTATTCATGCTCAGGTATTTGTAACATCCGTAGCCTCACACCACAGTGATCACCCTCTGATCATGCCATGTCACCATGATTAACAGAGCTTGATCATCATTTGGATCATAGCCCATTATCAAATATCAATTCAAATTGAGAATTCAAATTAAAGTGAAAATAAAAGTTGTTCAAATTGAAAACTAAAATGTGCATTAAATAGTAAATAATTCATAACTGATTATGTTCAGGAGAACAACATCACCAAAATTCACCAAGTAACTCTAAAAACCTTAAAGAGCAGCAAACAACAACATTTAATATCATTTTTATTTAATAAAATCAGCAAATGAATTCATATTTTCACCAAAACAATTTCTGGCAGTACTAAATATTTCACTGCTTTTAAATGGGCCAGTCCCATTTTTTACAAAAGTAGTTTAGAGTCTAAACAATTTCCAAATTGAAATAAAATAGAAAAACAGAAAAGAAATGAGGAAAAAGAAAAAGGCCCCTGCGATTTAAACCGGATGGGCCTGAGTGCACAGTGCGCTCAGCCCAGCCCAACTGGCCCATCCCACCAGCCGGTCATCTCCCTCCTACCGCGCTATCGCACGCGCACGCCGACACGGCGGCGCCTGCCTCACTGCCGACCATCCGACGACGTCGTTAAGTACACCCCCGTGCTCCTCTTTCCTTCCCCGAAACCCTAGCTACCTCATTCACCCCCTTTCGCCTCACCTCTTCTTTTCCCCCACATCGCCCGAAAGCCTCCATCGCCCGCCGAGATCCCACGGCCACCGAGCTCCTCCTGCCTCGCCGGCCTGTCCATTTTCCTGGCCATGCTCGACTACGTCTTCTACGCCCAGCCAACCGAGACGGGGAGCACCGATGTGAGCGCCACGAGGTCGTCTTCTACCTCGGGACCCACCGCCGTTCGCCGTCGTCCCCGTCGCCTCTGCTGCTCCTAAGCTACCACCGGGCCCCCGTGCGCCTCCCCGGTGAGCAGTCTCCCCATTCCCCTCTCTCAGCGCTGCTTGTAGGCGCCCGTAGTCGCCACCGCCATTGCCGCCCAAGTTTTGCTCCACCGCGGTGCTCGTCGCCGTCGCTACCAGCGATAACGTGCTCAACCGAGCTCGTAGCCGTGCTCCGGGTACCTCTAGGACCCCGTAGGACCCCTCCTTTGGGCGTGCCGCAGCCTCGGTCGCCGTTCGCGACGACGCTAGATCTCCGGCATCCGCCGCGGTCAACGCCGCCGTCGATATAGCCCTCCCCAGCTCCGGCCGACTACACCATTGGACGCCCCCCCACGGCCGATCGAACACAGTTGACCGCGTCGCAAATGAACCCCTGTAGCCGTTTTCCGCCGTTGGCCGAGGCTCACCGCCGCGCCGCGAGCTCGATGGAGCTCCTCCGACGATGCTGCTGGCGTGGCACTGCTTGGGGCCCACCCTGGGACACTGACGGTGGGCCCCCTGCGTTAGTTTGACCATGTTGACTTCGGTCAACGTGGGTTACTGTTCACCTAGTCTCTGACGTGTGGGGCCCCACTGACCTAATTAGCGCTAACAGTTAATTAGTAATTTTGTTAATTAGTACAGACACTGACAGTAGGCCCCACCCCACTATTTAAACTAATTTAACTCTCTGTTAAGAAATGACCCACAGACACCTGGGCCCCACTAGCCCACGTTGACCAGTCAACTAGGATTGTTGACTGCTGACTCAACAATCAACAGGGGCCCACTGGTCAGCCTCTATGCTGAACCCTCTGGGTACACCCACTGGGTACCCATAGCATTTTAGATTATTTGTTTTTCGAATTAAAACAAATCTGTGATTTTCAGAATATTATTTAAACTTCAAAAATTCATATAAAATAAACCGTGAGTCGGATGGAAATAATTTATATATGGAAAACGATCAGAAAAACGAGACGATTCCGGATACGCTAACCACATACCTATCAGGTGCTCCTAACTACCTAAACATGGAACCGCCGCTCCAGTTCATCTGTCTGACAGACGTCCGAAACCGGGAAAACTTTCCCGGTAAATTCCCGCTTCGTCTGTAGCACTCAACATTTCACTAAGTCACCCCTGCATTGCGTAATACCATGTCTTAACCTATGTTGCATTCCTTTGCCGTGTATTTATTTGTTTCCTCCCCCTCTTCTCTCCGGTACACCCTGAGACCGATGACGACCTGATGATCGTCTACCTCGTCGAAGACCCGTTGATGTCTGCAAAGAAACCAGGCAAGCACCCCCCCTTTGAACATGCCTATATCGCCTATTCTTTCTCCCTCCTGCTTGCATTAGAATTTGCTACTGCTTTGAGTTATCCTATTCTGATGCATAGCCTGTTTATTGTAACCTGCTATTGATACCTTACCTGCTTATCCTAAACTGCTTAGTATAGGCTGGATAGAGACCCACCAGAGACACCACTTTGACCCAGTTGCCCCCGCTGGATAATCAGATGACTCGATCAACGTGATCGACAGCCAGGCCCCGGCACCGCACATCACCCCCCTTAGTTGTACGACACTGCAGCGTTAGCATCGAGTGCCGAGGGTGATACCTCGTTTAGCACTTCTGATGTTAACTCTGTAGAGTAGCTATTCGGTCGTGGTCATCGAGGGTGATTCCTCCTTCACCACTTCCAATAACGACGCCGTCGTGCAACACCTCAAGTGTGAACCTCGAGGGTGATTCCTCTTCGGTTCACCTTGATGATTACATCGGGTGGAATTCCATCGAGGGTGATTCCTCAGGTTTCCCCCTGATGTTACGGACACACGGATACTTGGACTTTACAACTGTTACTTGGAAAGGCGGGTCGACCCTGAGGGGTACCCGCGAATGATGTGGAGATGGGTTTACCTGGAGGGTGTCCGAGAGATAAATATGAGGCATGGTCGGGCATTCTTAGCCCTTGCCGCAAGTCCTCGAGATGGGGCGACGGGGTCACATCGATCGTGAGTCTCTGCTTGTTACCGCATGATACCAATACACTAACGATTTGGATATGTGATCTGAGTGGGCCTCTGGCCCGATAGCACTAACCATCACGCGGGAATAGTTATGGGCACTCTGCATCGTGGTATCAGCCGAAAGTTCTGTCAGACGTCCATTTCAGCATTATGGCATGGTCGGATCATGCCGGCCATCCGAGGCGGTGCGGGTATCCACCCTGCACACAACGACCCGGAGTGCAACGGGCGATGGGCCCAAGACCCCGGAGTGCTTAGGATGTAGACCGGCGGGGACCTCTCTGCTGAGCTCTAGGTAGGGTTGCGGTGTGTCGTTTGGCCGAGGCCGGGCATGACTAAGAAAAGTGTGTCCGGCCAGAGTTAAGCGAGCGTGGTGGGTAAGTTGGTGCACCCCTACAGGGAAGAACTAATCTATGCATAGCCGGATCCTCGGTAACGGACGCTCGGAGTTGTATCCCGATCGATACAACTAGAAATGGATAGTTGTGATAAGAAATGGATAGTAGGGCTCTGGGATTGCTTTCTCGCAGGTAGTCAAGAAAGGATCTCTGGCCGAGGTTGATACTTATTACTACTGCTACTTTATTCTGTGCTAATCTACACTCTTCTAATGCTGCAAGACCACTGAAGATGCTAGTCTTCGATAGGACTAGGCCTTCCCTCTATTCTGGCATTTCTACAGCCCAGTCCACAAATACAGCATTTCTTTGATAATGTTGCATATGTAGTGTAGATCCTTGCTTGTTGAGTACTTCGGATGAGTACTCACGGTTGCTTTGCTTTCTTTTTCCCCATATATCTTTGATGCAACCAGATGACGGAGCCCAGGAGCCAGATGCCCCTGTCGACGATCACTACTACTATGAGCTTGCCGACGACCAGGAGTAGGATCGGAGGGTCCCAGGCAGGAGGCCTGCGCCTTTCGATCATAGTGTTTTGTTTTGCCCCGCCTTTTCAAGGCCTTTCTGTCTTTCTTTTATATCTGTACTCAATATCTGATGCTTCCGCTGACGCTTGTATGCGAGCCTATGTATTCGAGCCCTCGAGGCCCCTGGCTTGTAATATAAAGCTTGTATGACTTTATTTATGTTTTAGAGTTGTGTTGTGGTATCTTCAAGTGAGTCCTTAGGCTTGATCGTGCGCATTTGTGTGTATGGTTAGTGCACCATTAAGCCGGGGGCGTCACAGGTTGGTATCAGAGCCGACTACCTATAGGATTCCCCTTTCCAACTCCTTGGCCGAAGTTGAGTCTAGTATCCGAAAACCATTTTACTAACTTGGCTGTGTGGTTTACGGGCCCACGTCGCCAATTGGGAAGTATTAGGATCTTTTATTTCTCGTCTATACTCTGGGACTCTGATCTCTCTTCTATTCGGGTTAAATGAATTTACTAACTACATTAGGTTCTCGTAACAACTTTCCCCGGAGAACCCCTTCATTCTGGATGGTTGCCTGCTTCACCAGAAGACTTCGAAGATACTCTTTGATCTTCTCCCGAGAACTTGTGTTCATTCCTTTTGCAATCTCTTAACACCATTGAATCCTTATGGATAACTGCGTACCCTCACCATTCATACTTCCATCCCTAGTTGTTCTTGTTATTACAAGATACTCGAAAGTATTCTTTGACTTTCGAGAATCCTTTTCTGACTGCCTTGCAGCTCTTTTCCGCCTGAATACCCCTACGAATAATTCCTCGCACTTATCGAGGATTTGTTCATCCCCAGTTGTTCATATGTCTCACAAAATTCTTCGAATGCAATTCGATCTCCTGAAGATCCTCTGCAGCCTAGTGATCCCGAAAGTCTTGTCTGCCTGCATTATGGTTAAATCCATATGTCCGGCAATATTCATTAACATCCTTTTTCACTATCTTTCTGATCCTATTGATTCAACATGTGTGCGAATACTCGCAATCATCAGTTGTTTCCTACTAATTCATCCTTCCCGCACAGACGTCATTCTGGATATGAGCTGGTTCTCAGTAAATCAATCCTTGATTGATTGGCCATCTAATTCTATTCAACATACTCATCTTTTTATCAGAGCCTCTGCCTCTGATCCCCCGATTTTGGAGTCGTAAACCCTTCGTATTCAAGCTTCAGCTTATTCAGATGTTTCCATAAACCGATTCCTTTGCATCCCTTCTTCTTCTGGTTGAGTACCGATACTCACAACAGATCCTTTGAGGACCACCTGATCTTTTGGTGGATTACCATCCGGCAACTCCTTCGTATTTTAAATCATTGACGACTTTCCCCTGATACAAAATGCCTCTAGCGAATTGTATCATCTACTCCGTATCGCCAGCTCTTTGCTTTCAAGCGTGTACCCATCGCTCCTGTTATTGTGTTGTATAGCTTCATAAAAATGTCCCGATGGGTTGCACCTATGCTTTCCCTAATTCGTGTGAACTCGAAAGTTATGCGAGTCATACTCTTCTGGTGCTTCACCAGATAAATCTTCAGCACTACCATTTCTTCGAAAACAAGGAGTGAATGAAAGGTTATGCATTGAAGAAGTTGGAGTCGACCATGAACCTTTGTGTTCATGCCCATGGACCCGATGTAGAACTTATCATGGAAGCTGCTCGTAAAAATAATTATTTCCTTGGTACAAATTCATCTTGTATCTGTGAATTGATCCTTTGCAATCGTGGTTCCGACCATATGTTCCCCTTGATTCCATTTCCCGGACAAGTTAAAATACTTGTCTTCTGCAGATCATTTCATCTATCCAACCTCTATTCTGATCTACCTTGAGTATTGCCCCTGTTATCTCGAGGATACTTTGCCATTGCACTATCTCTTGTAAATTCTTATGGGATGATACTCCATCACATCATTCCTAGCCTGATTGGCTATATCAATATCATGCTAAATTTTAACCGTGCTACCAGGTCCTTCACGGAGCACAATTTTCGACGATGAGCTAAGCTTGCGTCGATCTTCCTCATCTCATCATTTCACCTCGAACGGCAAGCTTGATTTCGAGCCTGTGTCATATCCATGGTTCCAATAACCTTTCGTTTCATCATTCCTTTTGCTTGAAGTCGTCGCAGTTCGATGGCATCCTTATAGCGTCTCTCGACAAAATTTGTCATGATCCCCGTCAATATATTGACTTGTTCTAAGATATCAATTGAATTCATGGTGAGAAATACCATCCTTGCCTCGATGACTTGTGTTATCGTCGACAACACTCTTGTCTCCTTTCCAACACATGTTCGATCATGTCTTGGTTATACTTTCAGCTACTTGCTATTCTTGTAATTGTTCCTTTGTATCTCTTGAGATCTTCAGACCCAACCCTTACTTCAAACACCATATTAATGCTACCTCAAAGCATGATTGTGGTATTCCGAATATCAGCCAAAACATTGGAAGCACATTGCTAAATGTTTCTTGATTAATTATCCAAACACCGTGGTGTGGGTAATATCATGATTCTTCCCTCGCCCCTTTATCTAAATACTTTTGAACTTGCTGCCCTGTCATGTATATCATGCTCCGCCTTTCCTTGGGAAGGGTATACTCCCAATTCTTGTGTGTAAACACATTTTCCTTTCCTTTGGTCTGATTAATCCTGATAATCATATTTCCCTTCCCATTGGTTTGATTAATCTTTCCTGAGATCTATATGATATAATAAGAAATAATTCCCTGCTAATAAAACATCCCGATGTACCACCTTGTCAGTGAGACCCTGTTACTATTGTTGATGACATCCCGGTAACCCCCGATGGAGGAGAACTTGGCCTATTGGTCCGCCTCGTTTTAACAAGCAGGAAAATGGTTCTCTTCGTCCCTCGCCCTTGGTACCAATGTTGTCATCGATATAACTGACAGACTATTCTCTGACATACCTTGTTGTCGTGACCGGTAAGATGTCACCGTTCTCCATATTTTTTATCGACACCCCCCCACAGTTCCACAGGATCGGAACCTGACTCTCCTGTATATCTTTGATTGCGAAGTATCCTTTGCTCCTGGCTTTGTGTGTTATCACGAGCCACCCTCTGAGAGATGATCTATTCCCGATGCTCTGAACCCCTTTTCACACTCTGTTCAGGTATCGATCGTTTGTCCATTCGCTTGAGACTTCCTATTGTACCTTCATACTTTGCTCTCGATGATTTCTTAAGTTTCAACTCGAGAGATACTTTTGCCACATTCCCTGAATTATTCACCAGATAATTAACACTATAAGGATCAGTTCTCCCGAAGTTACTCTTTACTTCCCCACTTAAATCTCGGGACGAGATTTCTTGTAGTGGAGGAGATTTGTAACATCCCCAGCCTCACACCACAGTGATCACCCTCTGATCATGCCATGTCACCATTATTAACAAAGCTTGATCATCGTTTGGATCATAGCCCATTATCAAATATCAATTCAAATTAAAGTGAAAATAAAAGTTATTCAAATTGAAAACTAAAATATGCATTAAATAACAAATAATTCATAACTGATTATGTTCAGGAAAACAACATCACCAAAATTCACCAAGTAACTCTAACAACCTCAAATAGCAACATTTAATATCATTTTTATTTAATAAAATCTGCAAATGAATTCATATTTTCACCAAAACAATTTCTGGCAGTACTAAATATTTCACTGCTTTTAAATGGGCCAGTCCCATATTTTACAAAAGTAGTTTAGTGTCTAAACAATTTCCAAAGTGAATATAAAACAGAAAAACAGAAAAGAAATGAGGAAAAAGAAAAAGGCCCCTGCGGTTTAAACCGGCTGGGCCTGAGTGCATAGTGCGCTCAGCCCAGCCCAACTAGCCCATCCCACCAGCCAGTCATCTCCCTCCTACCGCACTCTCGCGCGCGCACGCCGACACGGTGGCGCCTGCCTCGCTGCCGGCAATCCGACGGCTCCGCGGCGTCGTTAAGTACACCCCCGTGCTCCTCTTCCCTCCCCCGAAACCCTAGCTACATCATTCACCCCCTTTCGCCTCGCCTCTTCTTTTTCCCCACATCGCACGAAAGCCTCCGCCGTCGCCCGCCGAGATCCCGCGGCCACCGAGCTCGTCCTGCCTCGCCGGCCTGTCCATTCGCCTCGCCGTGCTCGACTACGTCTTCTACGCCAAGCCAATCGAGACGGGGAGCACCGATGTGAGCGCCACGAGGTCATCTTCTACCTCGGGACCCGCCGCCGTTCGCTGTCGTCCCCGTCGCCTCTGCTGCTCCTAAGCTACCACCGGGCCACCGTGCGCTTCCCCGGTGAGCAGTCTCCCGTTTCCCCTCTCTCAGCGCTGCCTGTAGGCGCCCGTAGTCGCCACCGCCATTGCCGCCCGAGCTTTGCTCCGCCTCGGTGCTCATCGCCGTTGCTACCGGTGATAACGTGCTCAACCGAGCTCGTAGCCGTGCGCCGGGTACCTCTAGGACCCCGTAGGACCCCTCCTTTGGGCGTGCCGCAACCTCTGTCGCCGTTCGCGATGATGCCAGAACTCCGACGTCCGCCGCGGTCAACGCCATCGTCGATATTGCCCTCCCCAGCTTCGGCCGACTACACCATTGGACGCGGCCCCCCACGGCCGATCGAACGCAGTTGATCGCGTCGCAAATGAACCCCTGTAGCCGTTTTCCGCCGTTGGCCGAGGCTCGCCGCCGCGCCGCGAGCTTGCCGGAGCTCCTCCGGCGACGCTGCTGGCGTGGCACTGCATGGGGCCCACCCTGGGACACTGACTGTGGGCCCCCTACATTAGTTTGACCATGTTGACTTCGGTCAACGTGGGTTACTGTTCACCTAGTCTCTCACGTGTGGAGCCCCACTGACCTAATTAGCGCTAACAGTTAATTAGTAATTCTGTTAATTAGTACAGACACTGACAGTAGGCCCCACCCCACTATTTAAACTAATTTAACTCTCTGTTAAGAAATGACCCACAGACACCTGGGCCCCACTAGCCCACGTTGACCAGTCAACTAGGATTGTTGACTGCTGACTCAGCAATCAACAGGGGCCCACTGGTCAGCCTTTGTGCTGAACCCTCTGGGTACACCCACTAGGTACCCGTAGCATTTTAGATTATTTGTTTTTCGAAGTAAAACAAATCTGTGATTTTCAGAATATCATTTAAACTTCAAAAATTCATATAAAATAAACCGTGAGTCGGATGGAAATAATTTATATATGAAAAACGATCAGAAAAACGAGACAATTCCGGATACGCTAACCACATACATATCAGGTGCTCCTAACTAGCTGAACATGGAACCGTCCCCTCCGGTTCATCTGTCTGACAAACATCCGGAACCGGGAAAACTTTCCCGGTAAATTCCCGTTTCGTCTGTAGCACTCAACATTTCACTAGGTCACCCCTGCGTTGCGTAATACCATGTCCTAACCTGTGTTGCATTCCTTTGCTGTGTATTTTTTTCCTCCCCCTCTTCTCCCCGGTAGACCGTGAGACCGATGATGACCCGATGATCGTCTACCTCATCGAAGACCCGTTGATGTCTGCAAAGCAACCAGGCAAGCACCCCCCTTTGAACATGCCTATATCGCCTATTCTTTCTCCCTCCTGCTTGCATTAGAATTTGCTACTGCTTTGAGTTATCCTATTCTGATGCATAGCCTGTTTATTATAACCTGCTATTAATACCTTACCTGCTTATCCTAAACTGCTTAGTATAGGCTGGATAGAAACCCACCAGAGACAACACTTTGACCCAGTTACCCCGGTGGATAATCAGATGACTCGATCAACGTGATCGACAGCCAGGCCCCGGCACCGCACATCACCCCCCTTAGTTGTACGACACTGCAGCATTACCATCGAGAGCCGAGGGTGATACCTCGTTTATCACTTCTGATGTTAACTCTGTAGAGTAGCTATTCGGTTGTGGCCATCGAGGGTGATTCCTCCTTCACCACTTCCGATAACGATGCCGTCGTGCAACACCTCAAGTGTGAACCTCGAGGGTGATTCCTCCTAGGTTCACCTTGATGATTACATCGGGTGGAATTCCATCGAGGGTGATTCCCAAGGTTTCCCCCTGATGTTACGGACACACGGATACTTGGACTTTACAACTGTTACTTGGAAAGGCGGGTCGACCCTGAGGGGTACCCGCGAATGATGTGGAGACCGGTTGACCTGGAGGGTGTCTGAGAGATAAATACGAGGCGTGGCCGGGCATTCTTAGCCCTTGCCGCAAGTCCTCGAGACGGGGCGACGGGTGACAAGGACATGTATTGAGGGTAGGGTAACAGGCCTGACCTAAAGACCCTGCCCTAGGACACCACACACCTTATACTAGGCCCCAGGGCCAGATTAGCAGTCAGATTTTCTGCAGAGTGACATTCACTCGGAAGGCAACAGACCACTCGGAGCATAGCACTCCACTCAACGAACTCATTCCACTCGGACAAGCAGCATACTATCCACTCGGACAAGCAACGTACCATCCACTTAGATGACAGTTCACCACTCGACCGTACGACTCACTCGGGTATACGAAGACCAGCAGGCAGCAAAGCAGTCAAAGCATCATTCTCATAGTGAAGGCTTGGTAGTGAGCTGGCATTATGGCATTCATGCCCCACTTTGTAACATAGGAGGTGGGGGGGTGGCGCACTCTATATAAGCCACCCCCCACCACTAGACTTGGGGGGCTCATTCTTCTCCTCCTAGCTCTCGCCATTAGTCTCAGGACTTGTCCAGGCATGAAGATCCGTTCTTCTCTCTCCCACACATACATTGTAATCTCTGGATACATACTCAGATAAAGCAAAGCCTCTCCGGAGCACGAGACGTAGGGTTGTTATCTCCACCGTGAGAGGCCCGAACTCGATAAAACAACCGTGTCACCCATTTGCATCTCGATAGATCATGCTCCTTTACCCTACCCCCTTTGTATTGTCGGAATCGTTCCCACGACAGTTGGCGCCCACCATGGGGCCTGGCGTCTATTGAGCCATGATGCAGATGGTTATTTCTTCAACCACCGGCGTCGTCTGTCTCATGGTCGTCACGCGTGGCCACCGGCGTCGTTGGCCTCGTCGCCGTCACGCGCGGCTACCGGCATCGTCCGCCTCATCGTCGTCACGCGCGGCCACCGGCGTCTACAACGGTAGAGCACGACAACTGGCCCATCGTCCTGGTACCTGGAGCAGCGAGGCCCAGATACTTGCGCTTCGCCAGGCTCCGCGGGCGTCGAAGCGCTACTTCGACCGGCACGCAGCTCCGGCTCCCTGAGCGGCGAAACGCAGCCACCAGTGCTTGCGTTGGCCTCGCCCTTGGCTGCGCAGTCTGCATCTCTCGCGCCTGGGCTATGGCCAGCTACTCGTCCACCTCGTCGGCACCTCTTGGCTGCCGTCCGATTCCGGCCAGACCGGCAATTTTGGACGCAGCATGCCCTCCTCCGAGCTGCCTCTACAACTCCGCCTCTCGTTTCAACTCACATCGCATGCAGACGCTGTCTTTAATTCTTGCTTAATTAGCACTTACACCTCTGCATGCAGATTCTGGTGCGTTGGATGTGGAGACAACTCCTTCAATGAGTCGTTGCAGCGGTCAGCACAAAGGTCGGGGGAGAACCACGCCTCCGCGCGCGCAGCGGTTTCTGTCCCCGGTCGCCGGCTACTGGCCATGGCCCTTTTTCCCCTAACCATGCAAGGTGCGTGGACCAGCTCCTCCTGAATTAAGTGCATGCACGTAAATGCATTCAAGCACAAGAAACGGAAGGACGTGGCCCTCATAATACTTCGTGGGATGGGTTGACCGTTTGCTTAAGGTAATTGCCTCATTTAAGCGCCTCATCAGGTGAGCGTTTCCCACGCCAGGTAATCCTGCATGCATGCATAACCATCAGTGGTCTTTAATTGTTGCAAAATAGCATCCGTGCATGGACGCTTTGTCCATCAAAGTATATTCGTAGCTATGCTTGCTACTAACTTGCAGGTCACACGTCCGTCATCGTCTTCGGACAGTGGTTCATTCGGACAGACATTCCGTTTGAGCTATATACAGACGACCAACATGTAGTCACTCGGCAGCTCCGCGCATCGCCACTCGGCGAGACACGCCTTCGTCACTCGACCGCCCCGCGCCGTCACTCTGCTGGACGCGTCGTTATCACTCGGCAGCTCCGCGCGTCGCCACTCGGTGAGACACGCCTTCGTCACTCGGCCGCATCGTGCTTCGTCACTCAGTGAGACGTATCTTCCTCACTCGGCAGCCCCGCATGTCGCCACTCCGCGGGACGCGTCTGCTTCACTCGGACGGATTCACTCGGCCGTTCAATTGGTCGGGGGATTTACTCGGACAACATGCGCTCCAGTCAACATCCACTCGGACAGTCCGCCAGCACTCGGCCGCCGCGTGTTGTCGTCACTCGGATGTCACACAGTCGGACGCATCTACACCACTCGGCCGTCCCGTGCATAGCCACTCGGCTGGGCATGTCCTCATCGCTCGGACGCCCCGCGCGCCTCCGCTCAGTTGTGCGCGTCTTCATCAACTTGCCCGCTCGGCCGCCCCGCGCGTCGCCGCTCAGTTGGGCGCGTCTTCATCTACTTGCCCGCTCGGCCGCCCGCGTGTCGCCGCTCAGTTGGACACGTCTTCATCGACTTGCCCGCTCGGCCGCCCCGCGCGTCGACGCTTAGTTGGGCGCGTCTTCATCGACTTGCCCGCTCGGCCGCCCCGCGCGTCGCCGCTCAGTTGGACACGTCTTCATCGACTTGCCCGCCTCGGCCTCCCCGCGCGTCGATGCGTCAGTGGTCGCGGTCTTATCATCGACTGCCCGCTCGCGGCCGTCCCCTCTCGTCGCGCAGATCTCATTTTTGTTCTCTTGCGTTCATCAACAGGCAGGGAGGCATTTTCGGTCTCGGCCCCCCTCGTAATTGCATTTGAGCGCAGTCGTGAGGGAGAGATGTGTGGGATTAAGAGCCGGGTGATCGGGAGGTGGAGTGAGGTGAGAGATCGGGGTGACGGTGTAGGGGAAGGTGAGGGGGGGGGGGGGGGGAGAGGAAGGGGGGCGCGTGGAAAAGAGAGGTTGGGGAGTTGAGGAAAGCGAGAGGTGGGTCTGGGGTTAAGAGGACATAGGGAGTGGGGGACTTATTGCTGGCTGTGTTGCGTCGATGTGTGGGGTGAGCTCTCTGGTTGTTCCCGCAGTCTCTCTACGTTTTCTCCGGCGGGGTAACTGGGCCGGTTTTGACGTTGTCAGGAGTGATGGTTGCCTGGTGAGTGGGCGGGTAAAAGGTGCTGTGAGCGGGTATTTGAGTGCAGCCGCTGTTGAAGAAGAAAGGGTTAGGAATGGTGGAATGATTAGCGGGGAGGGGGCAGGTACAAGTGAGAGAGTAACGAAGGGGGGGGGAGAAGGGGGCAAGTAGGGGATACGGCGCGGAGTGCGGTGCTGGGGGTCTGTGCGTTGGACGCGAAGCGGGGGGATAGCGGCGTGGGTTGCGACGAGGCAAGGGGGACGGTGGGTGATGGGAGTGTCAACTAGTGTCAGGGAGATAAGGGAAGGATTAGATGAGCGCGGGTAGAAATGGAGGGGCAGACGGCTAGCAGAAGGGGGGGGGGGAGGGCTCGTTGGCCGCGTCTTCATCTACTTGCCTGCTCGGCCGCCCCGCGCGTAGCCATTCGGTTGGTCACCTCATCACCACTCGGCCGCCCCCGCCATCGCCTCTCGGTTGGTCACCTCATCACCACTGCCGCCCCGCGCGTCGCCACTCGTTGGTCGCCTCATCACCACTCGGCCGCTCCGCGCTCGCCTCTTGTTGGTCACCTCATCACCACCGCCGCTCCGCGCGTCGCCTCTTGGTTGGTCACCTCATCACCACTCGGCCGCCCCGCGCGTCGCCACTGGTTGGTCACCTCATCACCACTCACCGCCCCGCGCGTCGCCTCTCGGTTGGTCACCTCATCACCACTCGGTCGCCCAGTGCGTCGCCACTCGGTTGGTCACCTCAGCACCAGTCGGCCGCCCCGCGCGTCGCCACTCGGTTGGTCACCTCATCACCACTCGGCCGCTCCGCGCGTCGCCTCTTGGTTGGTCACCACTCATCACCACTCGGCCGCCCCCGCTCGTCGCACTCGGTTGGTCAACTCATCACCATTCGGCCGCTCCCGCGCGCGCCTCTGGTTGGTCCCTCATCACCACTCCCGCTCCGCGCGTCGCCTCTTGTTGGTCACCTCATCACCATACTCGGCCGCCCCGCGCGTCGCCACTCGGTTGGTCACCCCATCACCACTCGGCCGCCCGCGCGTCGTCGCCTCTTGGTTGGTCACCTCATACCACTCGGCCGCCCCGCTCGTCCCAATCGGTTGGTCACCTCATACACCACTCGGCCGCTCCGCGGTCGCCTCTCGTGGTCACCTCATCACCACGGCCGCCCCGCTCCCCACTTGGTTGGTCACTCATCACCACTCGCCGCCTCGCGTCGCCACTCTATTGGTCACCTCATCACCACTCGGCCGCCCCGCGCGTCGCCTCTCGGTTGGTCACCTCATCACCACTCGGCCGCCCCGCGCGTCGCCATCCGGTTGGTCCCTCATCCATCCACCTCGCCGCCCCGCGCGTCCCACTCGTTGGTCCCTCATCACCACTCGGCCCCCCGCCGTCGCCACTCGGTTGGTCACCTCATCCCCACTCGCCGCGCCGCGCGTCGCCTCTTGGTTGGTCAACTCTCACACACACCCTCGGCCGCCCGCGCTCGCCTCTTGGTTGGTCAACCTCATAACCACTCGGCCGCCGCGCGCTGTCGCACTACGGTTGGTCACCTCATCACCACTCAGCCGCTCCGCGCGTCGCCACTCGGTTGGTCACCTCATCACCACTCGGCTCTTGGTTGGTCACCTCATAACCACTCGGCCGCCCCGCGCGTCCCCGCGCGTTGCCCATCGGTTGGGCACCTCATAACCACTCGGCCGCCCCGCGCGTCGCCTCTCGCTTGGTCACCTCATCACCACTCGGCCGCTCAGTTGGGCACGTCTTCATCTACTTGCCCGCTCGGCCGCCCGCGTGTCGCCGCTCAGTTGGCACGTCTTCATCGACTTGCCCGCCGGCCGCCCCGCGCGTCGACGCTCAGTTGGGCGCTCTTCATCACTTGCCCGCTCAGCCGCCCCGCGCGTCGCCGCTCAGTTGGACCGGTCTTCATCGACTTGCCCGCTCGGCCGCCCCGCGCGTCGATGCTTAGTTGGGCGCGTCTTCATCGACTTGCCCGCTCGGCCGCCCCGCGCGTCGCCGCTCAGTTGGGCGCGTCTTCATCAACTTGCCTGCTCGGCCGCCCCGCGCGTCACCGCTCAGTTGGGCCCGTCTTCATCTACTTGCCTGCTCGGCCGCCCCGCGCGTAGCCATTCGGTTGGTCACCTCATCACCACTCGGCCGCCCCGCGCATCGCCTCTCGGTTGGTCACCTCATCACCACTCGGCCGCCCCGCGCGTCGCCACTCGGTTGGTCACCTCATCACCACTCGGCCGCTCCGCGCGTCGCCTCTTGGTTGGTCACCTCATCACCACTCGGCCGCTCCGCGCGTCGCCTCTTGGTTGGTCACCCTCATCACACTCGGCCGCCCGCGCGTCGCCACTTCGGTTGTCACCTCTCATCACCACTCGGCCGCCCCCCGCGTCGCCTCTCTTGGTCACCTCATCACCACTCTCGGCCGCCCGCGCGTCGCCACTCGGTTGGTCACCTCATCACCACTCGGCCCGCCCCGCGCTTCCCACTCTGTTGTCACCTCATCACCACTCGCCCGCCCGCTCGTCCGCCCTGGTTGGTTCACCTCATCACACTCGGCCGCCCCGCGCGTCGCCACTCGGTTGGTCACCTCATCACCACTCGGCCGCCCCGCGCGTCGCCACTCGGTTGGTCCACCTCATCACCACGCGGCCTCCCGCTCGCCCCTCTTGGTTGGTCAACTCATCACCACTCGGCCGCGCCGCGCGTCGTCGCCTCTTGGTTGGTCACCTCATAACCACTCGGCCGCCCCGCGCGTCCCACGTTTGGTCACCTCATCACCACTCAGGCCGCCCCTCGCTCCCACTCGTGGGTCAACCTCATCACCACTCGGCGCTCCCGCGCGTCGCCACTGTTGGTCACCTCATCACCACACTCGGCCGCTCACGCTCGCCCTCTTTGGTCACCTCATCACCACTCTGCCCCCGCCGCCCCGCGCGTCGCCACTTGGTTGTCACCTCATCACCACTCGCCGCCCCGCTCGTCTCCACTCTCGGTTGGCCACCTCATCACCACTCGGCCGCTCCGCCGTCGCCTCTTGTTGGTCACCTCATCACCACTCTCGGCCGCTCCGCGTCGCCCTCTTGGTTGGTCACCTCATCACCACTCGGCCGCCCGCGCGTGCCACTCTTGGTTGTCCCCTCATCACCACTCGGCCGCCCCGCGGTCGCCACTCGGTTGTTGTCACCTCATAACCACTCCCCGGCCGCCCCGCGGTCCCACTTTTTGGTTCACCTCATAATCACTCGTCCCTCCGCGCGTCGCCTCTCGGTTGGTCACCTCATCACCACTCGCCGCCCCGCGCGTCGCCTCTCGGTTGGTCACCTCATCACCATCTGGCCCCGCGCTCCCCGCGTTCACCACTCGTTGGTCACCTCATCACCACTCGGCCGCTCCGCGCGTCACCACCGTGTTGGTCACCTCATCACCACTCGGCCGCCCCCGCGTCGCCTCTGCTTGGTCACCCTCATCACCACTGCGCCGCCCTGCGCGTCGCCACTTGGTTGTTCAGCTCATCACACTTGCCGCCCCGCGCGTCGCCCTCGGTTGGTCACCTCTCACCACTCGCCGCCCCGCGCGTCGCCACTCGGTTGGTCACCTCATACCACTCCGGCCCCCCGCGCGTCCCACGCGGTTGGTCACCTCATCACCACTCGGCCGCTCCGCGCCTCGCCTCTTGGTTTGTCACCTCATCACCACTCGGCCGCCCCGCGCGTCGCCACTCGTTGGTCACCTCATCACCACTCGGCCTCTCTGTGCGTCGCCTCTTGGTTGGTCACCTCATAACCACTGGCCGCCCACGCGTCGGAATCGGTGGTCACCTTATACCACTCGGCAGCTCCGCGCGTCGCCTCTCGGTTGGTCACCTCATCACCACTCGGCCTCCCGCGCGTCACCACTTGGTTGGTCACCTCATCACCACTCGGCCGCCCCGCGCGTCGCCACTCGGTTGGTCTCCTCACCATCACTCGGCCGCCCCGCGCGCTCGCCTGTTGGTTGGTCACCTCATAAACACTCGGCCGCCCCCGCGTCCCAATCGGTTGGTCACCTCATAACCACTCAGCCGCTCGCCGCGTCGCCCTCGGTTGGTCACCTCATCACCACTCGGCCGCCCCGCGTCACCACTTGGTTGGTCACCTCATCACCACTCGGCCGCCCCGCGCGTCGCCACTCGGTTGGTTCACCATCATCACCATCGGCCCCCCGCGCGTCGCCACTTGTTGGTCACCTCATCACCACTCGGCCGCCGCCGCCGCTCGTCGCCACTTGGTTGGTCCACCTCATCAGCACCCTCGCCGCCCGCGCGTCGGCTCCCTCGGTTGGTCACTCATCACCACTCGGCCGCCCCGCGCGTTGCCACTCGGTTTTGTCACCTCATCACCACTCGGACGTCCTGCGCGTCGCTCTTGGTTGGTCACCTCATCACCACTCGGCCGCCCCGCGCGTCGCCACTCGGTTGGTCACCTCATCACCACTCGGCCGCCCGCGCGTCGCCTCTTGGTTGGTCACCTCATCACCTCGGCCGCTCCGCGCGTCCTCTTGGTTGGTCACCTCATCACCACTCGGCCGCCCCGCGCGTCGCCACTCGGTTGGTCACCTCTCCCCACTCAGCCGCTCTGTGCGTCGCCTCTTGGTTGGTCACTCATAACCACTTGGCCGCCCCCGCTTCGCCATCGGTTGGTCACCTTATAACCACTCGGCCGCTCCGCGTGTCGCCTCTCGGTTGGTCACCTCATCACCACTCGGCCGCCCCGCGCGTCACCCTCTTGGTTGGTCACCTCATCACCACTCGGCCGCCCACCGCGCCTCCCAGCTCGGTTGTCACCTCATCACCACTCAGCGCTCCGCCGTCGCCACTCTGTTGGTCACCTCATCACCACTCGGCTGCTCCGCGGCGTCGCCTCTTGGTTGGTCACCTCATCACCACTCGGCCCGCCCCGCGAGTCGCGCTCGGTTGGTCACCTCATCACCACTCGGCCCGCTCCCGCGTCGCCTCTTGGTTGGTCACCTCATCACCACTCGGCCGCCCCTCGTCCGCACTCGGTGGTCACCTCATCACCACTCGGCCGCTCCGCGCTCGCCTCTGTGGGTCACCTCACCATCGACCCACAGTCGCCGCCTCCGCGCGTCGCCAATCGGTTGGTCACCTCATAACCACTCGGCCGCTCCGCGCGTCGCCTCTCTTGGTCACCCACTCATCACCACACGGGCGCTCCGCGCGTCGCCTCTTGTTGGTCACTCATCACCACTCGGGCCTCCCCGCGCTCGCCATCGTTGGTCACCTCATAACCATCGCCGCCCCACCGCGTCGCCAATCGGTTGGTCACCTCATCACCACCCGGCCGCCCCTCGCGTCGCCACTCGGTTGGCCACCTCATCACCACTCGGCCGCCCCGCGTCAGCCACTTGGTTGGTCACCTCATCACCACTCGGCCGCTCCGCGCGTCGCCTCTTGGTTGGTCACCTCATCACACCACGGCCACTCCGCGCGTCGCCACTCGGTTGGTCACCTCATCACCACTCGGCCGCCCCGCGCGTCACCACTTGGTTGGTCACCTCATCACCACTCGGCTGCCCCGCACGTCGCCACTTGGTTGGTCACCTCATCACCACTCGGCTGCTCCGCGCGTCGCCTCTTGGTTGGTCACCTCATCACCACTCGGCCGCTCCGCGCGTCGCCACTTGGTTGGTCACCTCATCACCACTCGGCCGCCCCGCGCGTCGCCATTCGGTTGGTCACCTCATCATCAATCGGCCGCCCCGTGCTTCGCCATCGGTTGAACACATCTTCACCACTCGGCCACTCGCGCGCCTTCAGACAGCTAAGTCATTCTACATGCACTACATTCTGTTGTTTCCGCGTTCCCGAGTATCCTGTAATTCACACATCACATTCATTCGGAGGCCGCGCCACCGAGTGTATCTCTACACTCGGCTGCTTATTTTCACATACTTGCTTAGTACTGGTTATGTGACTCCCGAGTCAAACTTCCATTTTTTCGCATACATCATTCACAAACACCATGTGTTCTTCATTTCGAGTTTGCATCGGTCCTCCGGGGCTGCAAATCAGTCCAAACACTACACTTCCGTTTTATTTGAGCCAGTACTCCAACGAGTTCAGTCGGATCCTTCACTTCGACAAGTTTGAACAGATCCTTTGCTCTTCCATACTCTTGCTGGTTAACCAGTAAGCCCCTTGCACTCCCAGCGGGTGTCTATGGGTGTTATTCACACAAATTATTTCAGCACACATCAAATTTCCTCGAGAAATTGTTACGTTGGCTTGTGCTATTTTTCTTACACAAGTTACGCGACCACTCGACGGCCCTATGCGCCAACCTCATCGCTACTCAGACTCGATCACCATACTGGTCTTAGCGCACCACAACACCGACCTTGTCGCTCTGTTGACTTCAAACACATCCGGCCGACCCCTCTGTGGGATCCTCTTCATCGTATCAATGATATAGACCTCGTCAGGCATGAGACAGACAAGTCACTTTTGTAATCAAACTGCACACTTCACTCCTTTGCGAGTTTGCCTGTTTCGAGCATCACTCGGAAGCTCCTCCTCATCTTTACCCGAGTCCGACTCGATGAGTTACAATTTATCCATTCAAAACTATATTTCTCATATTCCGACAATTCCATCGTTAAAGTCTGTAGTACGCTCAGGGGCTACGCCGCACTCGGGGGCTGTAGCTCATTCAGAATCACATTCTCCTGAGTGGTCGAGTACTTCATCACCAGTCAGATCCTTCACTTCAACGAGTGCAGTCAGTTCCGCTACTTCGACAAGTTTCATAATCACTCAGACACTCTGCGCACCATCTTCATTCCTACTGAAACTCAGTTGTCACGCCGGTCTTGTTGCGTCGCAACCACACTACACCGACCTCGTCGCTTCATCAACTTCGAAAGCATATGGCTAACTCCTTCGAGGACCATTTTTTGCCACTCGACTGCCTTACACATCATCACTCAGCCTCTCCGCGCGTCGCCACTCGGTTGTGCACGTCTTCATCACTCGGCCGCCCCGCACGTCATCACTCGGCCGCCCCGCGCGTCACCACTCGGCCGCTCCGCGCGTCGCCACTCGGTTGTGCACGTCTTCACCACTACACCCCCAGCACGGGAACGACTAAGTTACTTATATGAACAAACCTCATACCGCACTCTGTAGCGAGCTTACCTCTTTCGAGCATCACTCGGGGGCTATGCCACAACCGTGGGCCATGCCGCCCTCAGGGGTTAAACCCATTTAATCAACCTGTTGATCACATCAGGATCATTTTTCTAACCATACACGCTCGGTCCGCCGAAGATCTATAAGGGTCGCACTGTCCACTCGGACTATCGCCCAAATCATTACCTGGAGTCATCTTCGGGGCTGTAAAAGGGTGAAAACGATGCTCCTCTACGGATATACTTGGCCCTTCTTCTAGGCTCCAAGGCGTCAGTTTCACAAACTTGGACTCGGAGATGGCAGGTGCTGGTGTTCCCCCGGGATAATGAGTGGCCTCTCTCTGGAGAGTCAGTCCACGCGCTAGCCTCGCCACTCGGGTTTCATGGCACGTCCACATCGGACCACTAGTCTATCTCCTCCGGGAGACATACAAGTGCCACCAAGTTTTTCTTGTAGTTAACATACCCCGATCAGTCGGGAAGCACGTCCACTCGGACAAATACCCCTTTCATGCAAAAGGGTGAAAACAACAAGCTAACGGTCAATGTAAGAAGTACTACTGGAACAAGTACTCCTTGCAGTGTCCAACTTTTCTCTCCAGTCGGCAGTTTCAAGACCGAAGTTATTTACCGTGCTGAGTGCACGAAGGTTCACCTGCTTGACCCAGTTCAAGGATGAATTTTCTTACCATGCCAAGTGCATGAAGATCAGTCCGACTGATTCAGCTCCAGGCTAAACTTATTTACCATGCCGAGTGCATGATGACCCATTCTGAATGCATGATGACCCGCCACAGTTCTAGGCTGAAGTCATTTACTGTGCCGAGCGCACGAGGGTTCACCTGTTTAATTCAGTTCTAGACCAAAAGACAGGCTCTAAGACCACCGCCGACTGCCCGTAGTCGACGGCGGTCTCGGGAACTATACCCAGTGGGTGCACTCAGCGTGCCCCCACTGGAATGGTACCCACTCGGAACGGTCCGCCCGGTCCGAGTGACGGCAAACAACAACAAAAAAGACAGGCTCTAAGACTCCCGTCGACTGCCCGCAGTCGACGGCAGTCTCGTGGACAACACCCAGTGGGTGCACTCAGCGTGCCCCCACTAGAATGGTATCCACTCGGAACGGTCCGCCCGGTCCGAGTGACGGCCAAACAACAAAAAAAAAGACACGTTCGAGGCATGAAGAAATTCCGAGTAATCAGTTACTCGATGCGGGACCAGCTCCAAATCACTTCAATAAAAAATATTGCTATAAGGTGAGTTTAACGCTCCTCCGCGGACCTGTTTGAGCTCATTTCACTCGGACACCATGTAGTCCGGAATCCGTCAAGGCAACACGCGGAGATGAGACCGCCGGGTGACCAGAAGGAGTTCATGAGCGCCCCCGTAGCACTCGACTCATCTGGGAATTCACCTCGACTCGACCCGCTCAACCTCGACCGATTCGGGGGCTAATGACGAGGACATGTATTGAGGGTAGGGTAACAGGCCTGACCTAAAGACCCTGCCCTAGGACACCACACACCTTATACTAGGCCCCAGGGCCAGATCAGCAGTCAGATTTTCTGCAGAGTGACATTCACTCGGAAGGCAACAGACCACTCGGAGCATAGCACTCCACTCGACGAACTCATTCCACTCGGACAAGCAGCATACTATCCACTCGGACAAGCAACATACCATCCACTCAGATGACAGTTCACCACTCGACCGTACGACTCACTCGGGTATACGAAGACCAGCAGGCAGCAAAGCAGTCAAAGCATCATTCTCATAGTGAAGGCTTGGTAGTGAGCTGGCATTATGGCATTCATGCCCCACTTTGTAACATAGGAGGTGGGGGGGTGGCGCACTCTATATAAGCCACCCCCCACCACTAGACTTGGGGGGCTCATTCTTCTCCTCCTAGCTCTCGCCATTAGTCTCAGGACTTGTCCTTGCATGAAGATCCGTTCTTCTCTCTCCCACACATACATTGTAATCTCCGGATACATACTCAGATAAAGCAAAGCCTCTCCGGAGCACGAGACGTAGGGTTGTTATCTCCAACGTGAGAGGCCCGAACTCGATAAAACCACCGTGTCACCCATTTGCATCTCGATAGATCATGCTCCTTTACCCTACCCCCTTCATACTGTCGGAATCGTTCCCACGACAACGGGGTCACATCGATCGTGAGTCTCTGCTCGTTACCGCACGCTACCAATACACTAACAATTTGGATATGTGATCTGAGTGGGCCTCTGGCCTGATAGCACTAACCATCACGCGGGAATAGTTACGGGCACTCTGCATCGTGGTATCAGCTGAAAGCTCTGTCAGACATCCAGTTCAGCATTGTGGCACGGTCGGATCGTGCCGGCCATCCGAGGCGGTGCTGGCATCCACCCTGCACACAACGACCCAGAGTGCAATGGGCGATGGGCCCAAAACCCCGGAGTGCTTAGGATGTAGACCGGCGGGGACCTCTCTGCTGAGTTCTAGGTAGGGCTGCGGTGTGTCGTTTGGCCGAGGCCGGGCATGACCCAGAAAAGTGTGTCCGGCCAGAGTTAAGCGAGCGTGGTGGGTAAGTTGGTGCACCCCTGCAGGGAAGAACTAATCTATGCATAGTCGGATCCTCGGTAACGGACGCTCGGAGTTGTATCCCGATCGATACAACTAGAAATGGATAATTGTGATAAGAAATGGATAGTAGGGCTCTGGGATTGCTTTCTTGCAGGTAGTTGAGAAAGGATCTCTGGCCGAGGTTGATACTTATTACTACTGCTACTTTATTCTGTGCTAATCTACGCTCTTCTAATGCTGCAAGACCACTGAAGATGCTAGTCTTCGATAGGACTAGGCCTTCCCTCTATTCTGGCATTTCTGTAGCCCAGTCCACATATACAACATTTCTTTGATAATGTTGCATATGTAGTGTAGATCCTTGCTTGCTGAGTACTTCGGATGAGTACTCACGGTTGCTTTGCTTTCTTTTTCCCCATATCCGTTTGATGCAACCAGATGACGAAGTCCAGGAGCCAAATGCCCCTGTCGACGATCACTACTACTACGAGCTTGCCGACGACCAGGAGTAGGATCGGAGGGTCCCAGGTAGGAGGCTTGCGCCTTTCGATCATAGTGTTTTGTTTTGCCCCGCCTTTTCAAGGCCTTTCTGTCTTTCTTTTATATCCGTACTCAGATATCTGATGCTTTCGCTAACGCTTGTATGCGAGCCTATGTATTCGAGCCCTCGAGGTCCCTGGCTTGTAATATAAAGCTTGTATGACTTTATTTATGTTTTAGAGTTGTGTTGTGATATCTTCAAGTGAGTCCTTAGGCTTGATCATGTGCATTTGCGTGTATGGTTAGAGCACGATTAAGCCAGGGGCGTCACATATACAACGTCTAATAACACTGTCTACTCCTTTATAAATATGTGGTTCATCCCAAAAGTAATGTCTTAAATAAAAGAAGATTTTTTTTTTGTTGGTAAGTGAAACTAGGTGATATAAATTTTGCAACAATGTAATTAGCATAATCTGCATACCAAGGAGTATTACGAGTAGTGTTTATGACAACTAGTTGTTCATCAGGAAAGCTATCATCAATAGGTAGTGGGTCATCAAGAATATTTTCTAACCTAGACAAGTTGTCAGCTACTGGGTTCTCAGCTCCCTTCGTATCAATTATATGTAAATCAAATTCTTATAGCAAAATCACCCACCTAATGAGTCTAGGTTTAGCATCTTTCTTTTCCATAAGGTACTTAATAGCAGCATGATCGGTGTGAACAATTACTTTGGAATCAACAATGTAAGATCTGAATTTATCAAAAGCAAACACAACTGCTAGGAATTCCTTTTCAGTAGTGGCATAATTTCTTTGAGCACTGTCTAGAGTTTTGCTAGCATAATGGATAACATTCAATTTCTTATCAACTCTTTGCCTAAAACAGCACCAACAGCATAATCACTAGCGTCACACATAATTTGAAAGGGTAGGTTCCAATTAGGTGGTTGAACAACAGGTGCAGAGATTAAGGCTTTCTTAAGTATTTCAAATACTTCTACATAATCATCATAAAAAACGAATGCAACATCTTTTTGCTAGAGATTAGTAAGAGGCCTAGAAATTTTAGAGAAGTCTTTAATAAATCTCCTATAGAAACCAGCATGGCCAAGGAAACTTCTTATACATTTGATATTTGTTGGCCATGGCATTTTCTCAATTGCATCAAATTTAGCTTTATCAACTTCAATACCTCTTTTGGAGACTTTATGCCCCAAGACAATACCTTTGTTAACCATAAAGTGGCACTTCTCCCAATTCAAGACAAGATTAGTTTATTCACACCTCTGCAAAACTCGATCAAGGTTGCTTAAGCAATCATCAAAAGAAAATTCCGTAAATGGAGAAATCATCCATGAAAACCTCAACAATCTTTTCACAAAAGTCAGAGAATATAGCAGTCATACATCTTTGAAAGGTAGCCGATGCATTACATAAACCAAAAGGCATACGTCTATAAGCAAAAGTACCAAAAGGGCATGTAAATGTAGTTTTTTCTTGATCCTCTTGTAACACAGGTATTTGGGAAAAACCAGAGTATCCATCTAGAAAGCAAAAATATGTATGTTTTGATAATCTTTCTAGCATTTGATCAATGAAAGGTAGGGGGTAATGATCTTTCCTAGTAGCTTTGTTTAATTTTCTAAAATCAGTTGCCATCCTATAACTTGTTATAATTCTCTGTGGGATAAGTTCATTTTTATCATTAGGGACAACAGTAATATCTCCCTTCTTAGGGACACAATGAACAGGACTTACCCATCTACTATCATTATGGGATAGATTATACCTACTTCTAGAAGCTTTAATATTTCATTACCACTTCCTTCATCTTAGGATTTAATCACCGTTGGTGATCAACAACTGGCTTAGCATCTGGCTCCATATTAATGTTATGCTGACATAGAGTGGAGCTAATGCCCTTAAGGTCATCAAGAGTATATCCAATAGCGGAAAGACGTTTCCTCAGAGTTTTCAACAATCTCTTTTCTTCATGCTCTGAAAGGTTAGCACTAATAATAACAGGATATATCTTCTTTTCATCAAGATAAGAATATTTCAAAGGATCGGGTAATTGTTTAAGCTCAAACACATGATCACCCTTGGGTGGAAGAGGATGTCCAAGAGTCTCAACAGGCAAAATGTGTTTCAAAACAGGCATTTCTTTAAAGAATATCTCATCTATTTCATTTCTTTCATTCATATCCATATCATTTTCATGGTCTAGCAAATATTGTTCTAACGGATCAGTAGGAGGCACAACAATAGAAGCAAGACCAATAATTTCATCCTTACTAGGTAATTCTTTATCACAAGGTTGTCTACTGAATTTGGAGAAAATAAAATCATGAGACACATCACCAAAATTTACACTAACCGTTTCCTTAGTGCAATAAATCTTAGCATTAACCGTATTCAGGAAAGGTCTACCAAATATATTGGGACAAAAATCATCTTGTGGAGAACCAAGAACTAGAAAATCAGTAGGGTATTTTATTTTCCCACACAAGACTTCAACATCTCTAACAATCCCAAGTGGTGTGATAGTCTCTCCATTGGCTAGCTTAATCGCAACATCAATATCTTCTATTTCAGCAGGAGCACACTGGTGCAGCGAGGTGCTATACAAACGGTTTTTAACCCCTTTCCGCGATGGCGTTTTGAACCGTCGCCAAGTGAGTGTGTGCGATTCGGGGGTCCTTCCCACACGACCCAGAAACCGTCGGGGATAGGGAGCCTTGATGCATACAGTTGTCCCTATAAAACTGTTTCTCATATCTCGAATATCCCAAACGTTTCAACCTTGCTACTCGTTTGTGCTTGCATTGCCATCGCAGTCGGTATTCTGTGGTGCTACATTTACGATGCGCGGCCCATGACAAATGGTTCACGATTATAGAACGTGTATGATAAGCAGACAATCACACACATTCACTTTTCCTGAACCGTATGCGATAACTAATTAAGAAGATTAGCTAATCATCGTATGAGTGTCGGATAGGATTACGAAACGTCGGACCGTCGTAACATCATCGTACATGATAACTATCGCACATGCTATTCTGTGGTGCAACGTTTACGATGCGTACCTGTGATGCCCCCGACTCAATCGTGCACTAATCATACACGCAAACATGCACGATCAAGCACAGGGACTCACGGGAAGATATCACAACACAACTCTAACACAAATAAACGGAGATCCACGAATATTATAGACCAGGGATCATGAGGATCCGAATACATAGGTCAGTCATACAAATAATATCCGGGTACAGACATAGTTAGCCAAGGTTTGCCTTAAGAAGGCTAGCATAAATAACGACTCTAGATCGAAAGGCGAAGGCCTCCTGCCTAGGGCCTCCGGTCCTACTCCTGGTTGGCTGGCTCGATCCAGTAGTACGTGTCGTCTGGACCCTCCTGGTAGTAAGCTCCTGCGGTGGCATCTGGCTCCTGGGCTCCATCGTCTGATGTAACATCAAAAGGGGTATGGGGGAAAAAGAGGTAGCCAAGAAACCATGAGTACTCATCCGAAGTACTCAGCAAGCAAGGATCTACACTACATATGCAACATTATCAAAGAAAGGCTGTATATGTGGACTGGGCTGCAGAAATGCCAGAATAGAGAGAAGACCTAGTCCTATCGAAGACTAGCATCTTCACGAAGTCACCATCTTGCAGCAATTAGAAGAGTACAGAAAAGCATTTTATTAATCAAGCATGTTGAGGCCAAGCCTAGAGATCCTTCCTCGACTCCCTGTGAGAAAGCGATCCCAGAGCTTCAATTAATTAAACAAGTATCCAGTTCAAGTAATAGATCGGGATACTAGACTGAGCGTCCTGTTACCATGGACACGGCTATTCGAATAGATCACTTCCCTACAGGGGTGGACTACTGTTACCCAACATGCTCAATCACCTCTGGCCGGACACACTTGCTGGGTAATGCCCGGCCTCGGGATATCAACAAGAAGCACCGCCCTACCTAGGCTCAGCAGAGAGGTCAACACGCGCGGACTAACCTATGCACCCAGGGGTCTTGGGCCATCGCCCCGGGCGCTCCTGCGCAATTTGAGACTGGCCGGGGAGCAGGAGCGACACTGAACTCGTCAGTGAAGTATCCAGCCCAACCCCAACAATCAGCCCGCACGGTGAACTGTGATGTTTGATGAGCTTTCAGGAGAAACGTACGACGTAGAGGGCCCCATAACCATTATCCCGCGTGGTGGTAGTGCGTATAGGGCACGACGACCCACTCAGATCAAATACCCAAATCCGTTAGGCGTATTCAATAATTCGCGGAGACGATCAGAGTTTCTGATGCTCCGCCACAATATCTCTCTCGGGTGCCCTCCTGGCAAACCCGACTGCATAATTTCCCCGCGGGTACCCGTTAGGGTCGACCCGCCTGTGACAAAGGTCAAAGTAATCATGTGGTCATAACATCAAGGGGGAAACCCTGAGGAATCACCCTCGGTGGATTCCACTCGATGAAATTATCAAGGTGAGCGTAGGAAGAATCACCCTCGAGGTTCACACTTGAGGGGTCGCACGACAGAGTCGTATCGGGAGTGGTTAAGGAGGAATCACCATCGATGACCACGACCGAACAGCTATACTACAGAGTTATCATCAGGAGTGCGTTACGAGGTATCACCCTCGACACTCGATAGTAACTATGCAGAGTCGTACAACAAAGGTGGGTGAAGTGAGGTGTCGGTCTCTGGTCCACGATCATGTTGATCGAGTCATCGATGATGAAGCAGAGGCAACAAGGACAAAGTGGGGTCACTGATGGATCACTAACCAGCCTTTACTAGGCAGTTTGAAATAGGCAGGTAAGGTAGCAATAAGCAGGTTACAAAAGCAGGTCATGCATCAGAATAGGAGCAATCATTTACAGTAGCAAAATCTAATGCAAGCATGAGAGAATAGAATGGGCGATATCGGAATGTTCAAGGGGGGGCTTGCCAAGAAGCTTTGCTGAGAGGGGCTGGTCGTCAGAAGGCTGCTCGTCCGAAGCGTAGTTGTACTCTGTTGCGTCGGCGTCGTTCTCGGTGTCTATCGAGAGAGTAGGAGGGGGAAGAAACAATAAATTCACGGCAAAAATGCAAACAATATGCCTGACATGCCTAAATGATATGCGGAGGTGTTCTACTGCCTAACTAAATGATTTAGTTAATTTAGGAATTTATTTGGATTTATTTAATTAAAGTTGAGCACTATTCATTTATCAAAATCAGTCTAAAATTTCCATGTTCAGGTAGTTAGGGGCATCTGACAGCAATACGAAGGGCGTATTTGGATTTGTCTCGTCGTTCTGAGCAACTTTCATGTACAAAGTATTTTCATCGGAGTTACAGATTATTTTATATTAATTTTTAAAGTTTTAATCATTTTAAATTAACAGAATTTATTTAAATCAAATAGCATTTATGACGTCAGCATGACATCAGCGGTCAAAGTTGATCGTTGACCAGTCAACTGACTGATGGGTCCCATTTGTCAATGACTGTTAACTAATTAACCAAGTTAATTAGTTTAATTAACAGATTAATTAGGTTAAGTTAATTAATTAATTTAATTATTAATTATATTTTTATTATTTTCGTTTCTGGGGCTGGGCCCACCTGTCATAGGCCCATCGGGGCCTAGCGGGCGACGGGTGAAGCGGGCAGTGGTGCGGGCGCCCGAACGGGCGCATGCCCGAGGGGGAGCTGCGGCCAGTGGGCGAAGGGGCGGGCGCACGGCGGCCGGCGCAGCTGCAGCGCAGCAGCAGATCGGCGGCAGAGGCGGGGATCAGGGGCAGAGCCGAGCTCCGGGGAGCGTGGACGTCGGTGTCAAGACGAGCATGGGGCGCGCTGGGGAGCAGCAGAGGCGTCGCGGGGAGGCAGAGCGCGGGCAGCAGGCGGCCGTGGACGCGTGCGGGGTATCGTTGTTCGGCGGTGGCCGCGAGCAGGCGGTGGTGCGGACGGCGACGGTGAGCGGCGTGGCGAGGCAGTGGCTGGAGCAGAGCGGGCCAGGGTTTGCTAGAGCACGGCCAGGAACATGGCGCGGCTCGGCGGGGCGACGCGGTGACCGTGGGCACGGTCGGACGGGGCGGTGCGCGGCCAGGGCGTGGCCTGGCGACGGTGAGCACAGGATGAGCGTGGCGGGCGTGAGCGAGGGGCGCGGCTCGGGCGCGAACGGCGCGAGGCCAACGCGGCTGTGGCGGGACAGGGGAGAAGGGGGGAGGGCGGCGCCTCACCTGCGGTGTAGAGGTTCAGGGGCGGCGAGGCGCGATGAAGCGGCCTGGGGAAGTGGACGAGGAGGCGAGGTGGCGATGGTGGGGAGAAGATCCGGCGACGGGGCTCGACGTCGGCGACGGGGAGGACGGCGGGCAGCGGCGTCGGCGTTGGGGTCGACCCAGATCCAGATCGGATCGGGGGGGAGGAGAGCGTAGTCGGGGGGCGAGTGGGGGTTACAGGTTAGGGTTTTGGGGTAGTGGGGGGGTATAGGCACTGCTGGTGGGCCGGCTTGGCAGTCTGGTGGCCTGCTGGGCCATGGCCGAGTGGGCCAGGGGGGTTTGTTTTTCTTTTTTACTTTGTTTTATTTCCTTTTTTTATTTTCCTTTTACTGCTTTACTAATTGTTTAGCCACTAAACTACTTTTACAAAATAAGTGACCTAGCTCATAAATTGCAGTGCATTAGTACCTCTCACCAAAAACTAGTTTGGGTAAAATACAATTTCGTATTTAACTTAGATTAAATAAAAGGTTATTAGTTGTTGCTGTTAGCCACTGTTTGAGGTTGTTAGGGGCACTTAACTAATCCCATTGATGTTGGTTACAATTTTATAATTTCCACTGAATTATTTGCTATTTAGTGAACATTTTAGTTTCTAATTTGAAACAACTTTTATTTTCACTTTAAATTAATTTGAAGTTTGAATTAGGAGTTTAAAATGCAATATGATGCAAATGATGACTAGGCACTATTAATCTTGCTGACATGGCATTAACTAAGGGTGATCACTATGGTTAATTACATGGGGTGTTACAATTCTCCTCCACTAACAAGAATTCTCGTCCCGAGAATTAAGAGGAAGACTGAAAGAAAGCGGGGTATTCTTCATGAAGACGATCCTCGCGTTCCCAAGCGGCTTCATCTTCAGAATGATTCGACCACTGAACTTTAAGGAATTTGATTGACTTCTGACGAGTTCGACGTTCAGCTTTATCAAGAATACGGATGGGATATTCTGGATAAGACAGATCTTCCCGCAATTCAAGCATTTCATGATCCTTGAAGCAGCGACGAAGTTGGGATACATGAAAGACATCATGCACTTGAGAAAGATTTGGTGGCAATTGCAACTGATATGCCACTTCTCCTCGACGGGCAAGAATACGGAACGGGCCAATGTAGCGAGGAGCTAACTTGCCCTTGATTCCGAACCGATGAGTGCCTTTCAATGGAGTGACGCGAAGGTAAGCTTGCTCGCCAGGTTGATAGACCATTTCCTTGTGCTTTCGGTCATAGTTGCTCTTCTGACGAGACTGAGCAGTTTTCAGATGTTCCCAGACAATGCGGACTTTTTCTCCAGCTTGTTGGATAATGTCCGGTCCGACGAGTGAGCGTTCCCCAGTTTCTGACCAATTCAGAGGGGTTCGACACTTATGTCTGTAAAGAACTTCAAACGGTGCCATCTTCAGACTAGCTTGATAGCTATTGTTGTAAGAGAATTCGGCATACGGGAGAGATTCCTCCCACTTCTTACCGAAGGAGATGACACAAGCTCGAAGCATATCTTCGAGCACTTGATTAACTCGCTCGACTTGACCCTGTGACTGAGGGTGAAAAGAGTTGCTGAAGGACAGATGAGTTCCCATAGCTTCTTGGAAACTTTCCCAGAATCTAGAGGTAAAGAGGCTGCCACGATCCGAACTGATCTCCAACGGAACACCGTGGAGTGACACAATTCGGGAAACATACAAGTCTGCTAACTGACTAGCAGTGATTGTCGCCTTGACTGGCAGAAAGTGAGCAACCTTTGAGAGCCGATCAATGATGACAAAGATAGCATCATGACCCGTCTGAGATCTGGGAAAACCAGTAATGAAATCCATTTGGACCTTGTCCCATTTCCATTCAGGAATATCAAGGGGTTGCAGAGTTCCAGCAGGTCTTTGATGTTCTGCTTTAATGCGGCGGCAAACGTCACACTCAGAAACATAACGAGCAATGTCTCGCTTCATATTAGGCCACCAGTATCTCTGACAAATGTCACGGTACATCTTTGTGCTACCAGGATGAATTGACAGAGGAGTGTTGTGAGCTTCTTTCATAACGTGTTCTCTCTCATCCTTGAATTTGGGTACGAAGAGACGGTGTTGGAAGAATAGGACCCCATCATTATCGAGATGGAATTCCGACGTCTTTCCTTTTTCGAGGTATCGCTTAATCCTTTCAACTTCGGAGTCATACCCTTGCATAATCTTAATGCTGTGCTCAAGATTCGGTTCAACAACCAGGGTATTGAGATAACCCTGTGGAACAATATGGAGGTTCAATTTGTGAAGCTCTTCATAAAGAACAGGTTGTGCTTCCTGAACCATAAGATTGTTGCAATAAGCCTTGCGACTCAAAGCATCGGCCATTATATTAGCCTTGCCAGGGGTGTATGAGATATTCATATCATAATCGGCAATTGTCTCGAGCCATCTTTGTTGGCGAAGGTTCAGATCTGGTTGAGTATATAGATACTTCAAACTCTGATGATCCATGTATATCTCGCAACGGTTACCGAGAAGGTAATGTCGCCATAGCTTCAGAGCATAAATAACCGTAGAAAGTTCGAGATCATGCACTGGATAATTTTCTTCGTGAGGACGCAATTGTCGAGAGCCATAAGCAATCACTTTGCGCTCTTGCATTAGGACACAGCCTAATCCTTGACGAGATGCATCACAGTATATCACGAAATCCTTGCGAGTATCCGGGGGTGCTAGCACTGGGGCAGATGTCAACTTATCTTTTAGCGTCTGAAAGCTTTCTTGACATTTTTCTGTTCACTCAAATTTAACACCTTTGTGGAGCAGGTCAGTCAGTGGCTTTGCAATCTTGGAGAAGTTCTCAACGAACCGACGACAATAACTAGCGAGTCCGAGAAAACTCCTGACTTGCTTAACATTCTTCGGGGGAGTCTAGTCAAGAATAGCCTGTACTCGCTCGGGGTTAACAGCAATGCCATCCTTGGAAATCACATGTCCAAGGTAGGTCACTTCAGATAACCAGAATTCACACTTTGAGTACCTGGCGTAAAGCTGGTGTTCTCGAAGCTTCTCCAATACAAACTGAAGATGTTCAGCATGTTCCTCTTCATTCTTGGAATATATAAGGATATCATCCAAATAAACCACGAGGAATTTGTCGAGGTAATCCATGAAGATATAGTTCATCAACCGGGAGAAGGTTGCTGGAGCATTTGTTAAGCCAAATGACATGACAGTGTAATCATAAGAGCCATATCGAGTAACAAAGGCAGTCTTCGGAATATCCTCTTCGCGAACACGGATCTGATGATAACCCAACCTCAAGTCGAGTTTAGAGAACACAGGGGATCCAGCAAGCTGATCATAAAGATCATTGATCCAGGGCAGTGGGTATTTATTCTGGATTGTGGCTTGGTTAATGGGCCGGTAATCCTGAACCAATCGGTTAGTTCCATCCTTCTTCTTAACGAAGAGTGAAGGTGCTCCCCAAGCAGAGGAACTGGGGCGGATGAAACCCTTCCTAAGTGGCTTGTCGATTTCTTCCTTAAGCTCGAGAAGGTGGTGTAGAGGCATCTTATAAGGACGCTTCGCAATAGGGGTAGTGCCAGGCTTCAAGTCAATGACAAACTCGACAGCTCTAACCAGGGGTATTACTGGAAGTTCTTCCGGAAAGACCGTCAGTGTCAAAACCGGCGGATCTCGGGTAGGGGGTCCCGAACTGTGCGTCTAAGGTCGATGGTAACAGGAGACGGGGGACACGATGTTTACCCAGGTTCGGGCCCTCTCTATGGAGGTAATACCCTACGTCCTGCTTGATTGATCTTGATGAATATGAGTATTACAAGAGTTGATCTACCACGAGATCGTAATGGCTAAACCCTAGAAGTCTAGCCTGTCTGGTTATGATTACCCCTACGGACTAAAACCCTCCGGTTTATATACACACCAGAGGGGGCTAGGGTTGTACAAAGTCGGTTACAGAGAAGGGAATCTTCATATCCGAACGCCAAGGTTGCCATCCACGTCAAGGAGAGTCCCATCCGGACACGGGAGAGAGCCTTCTGTCTTGTATCTTCATGGCCCATCAGTCCGGCCCATGTCACGTAGCCTGGACGCCCGAGGACCCCTTAATCTAGGACTCCCTCAGTAGCCCCCGAACCAGGCTTTCAATGACGATGTGTCCGGAGCGCAGATTGTCTTCGGCATTGCAAGGTGGGTTCCTCCTCCGATTACTTCAAAGTACCTGACTCAAGGAGCTGTATTCGATCTTCCATTTAATGTCGTGCTCATCGGCTTCCACGCCTTCATGACTTCAGTTTCCACGTGTCGAGCGAATACGAGAGGTCGGGGTATATTTGCACATAACTCCCTGACCATGTAAGAAAGGCGTCTATTTAAAGAGATTGGATCTTCAGATCCATTTCACACCAAGCGGGAAATCCTCAAAGCCTGCTAGGAGAAACCATTCCAACATGGCTAGCACTCCCAGTTCTTCCACCTGCCCCCACGGCTCCAAGAAGGGCAACTGGGAAAGATGTTCTGTATCCCACGATCAGCTGGTGAGGCTCCAAACACAGGGATTTCTTCCCCCCCGCGGATCTGGTCCCTGTTCGAGCAGGTTTGACCTCCTTCTCAGGCGAAGTTTTGGCGGAAAATTTTCCCAGTCCAACCAGGGGGGAACGGGTGTGCCTCATTCCTTATTTGCTAAGAGGCGTTGGGCTTCCAATCCACCCTTTCCTCCGAGGACTCCTGGAGTATTATGGCCTCCAACTGCACAACCTCACGCCGGCCTCTATCTTGCACATCGCGGGTTTTGTTGCCCTTTGCGAGCTTTTCCTGGGCTGTGAAGCCCACTTTGATTTATGGAGAAAACTATTCTGCCTTGTCCCTCGTACCCAAGAGGGATCCATATTCGATGTGGGCGGCGCCGAAGTATGGCGCATAGCCGGGACCGAATACCTATCCGGCACTCCGAAGAAGGCATCCGAGGAGTGGCCCTCAGAGTGGTTTTATATTGAGGACGTCGCTCTCCCTGACCCAATCTGAATGGGTCTCCCTGAATTTTCCAGCGCTCCTCTGAAGAAACGCCACATTTGGCGCCCCAGGAGCCTCGAGGAGGAAGATAGTGCGGAAATCCATCAATTAATGAGCAAGATAAAGATGCTCGCCCAGTCCGGATTATCAATTATCGAGGTAATAGCGATCTCCATAGTGCGGGGTGTCCAGCCACTCCAATTCAGAGGGCTCCCCATGTGGCACTACAATGGGGAAGATGACGCCTCAAGCTGCGGCCGGAAAGGTCCGGACACCCCCGCCGCTCTGGCCAAAATATTGGCCGATCTGTACAACGGGGAGACAGAGGAATTTATTCATCTTAAACGTCGAGAGGGATTTTCCATGTATAATCCTCCCAGCTGGGTGAGTTTTAATCCCACCACCATACTCAATTTTTTGCATGAGTCACTTTTGATTGATACTAACCCGTCCGTTTATAACAGGAATGGCGAAAGGTCATCACGGGGATCTACAGCCCTGCTCCACAGCCGAAGGACCATAACCGGGATCTTGACCCTGGATTCGAAGAGGATCCGGACATATTTGTGGAGCTTGAGGGGGGAGTATTTTACCAGGCGAGCTACAATGGCACAGAAGTGGCCATTATAGCCGACTATCCCGGCCTCCTTCCTGCCTCACACGTAAGTAATCAGGAGACCTCTCTTCCGAAAGAGCTTTCTCATTCTACCTCACCCACCGCACTGTCTCGTGTTCCAAAGGGGAGGCGCTTGGTGCACCATGTTACGGCAGAGGCGACTCAAAAGAGAGCGGCGCCTACATCGGGCAAGCCTTCGAAGAGGAAGGCAAACGAAGTCACGACCGAGCCATCATCAAAGAGGTATGGCTTCGCAAATATGCCCCTTGGCAGTCACATCCAACTGTGACATTGTCTGTTTGTGTCTCATCAGGAAGAGCGTTCGCCGGACTATGTCCGGGGGTCCTGTAGATCACGCTCCCAACAGTCAGGCTTCAGAACCTGTCATAAAGACGAGGGCCGATACGGGAGTGACGCCGGAATGTCCTTCGGCGGAGGATTCGGATGATGTATCCGTCACAAACTCAGAAGTGGAGAGCGCCATGAATCATCGGCGCCAGAGGGCTGCTCTTCGCGACCCCGGCTTTACAAAAGAGGCATTTAATGCCTTCAACTCAGCTGATGCATACATCCGAGCTGCTCGAGACGGGCTTACCAGAGCCACAGACCAGCATTTGAAAGATATGCGGGTAAGTTCACATCGTACAAATCTGATAATTATATACCAGTAGCCCCGAGACTTGAAGCAGTTGATACAACTGATTTAAGGATCGTTGTATAACCAGGTGCTTACAGAGAAGAATAACCTGTTGTCTCAAGAGCTGGAAAAGTGTCGGACTCAGCTAACTGCTGCCACCGCCGAATTGGAGAAATCCAAGGAGGCGTCGCCTGGTAATGTTCCCCTCCATCGAGAAAATATAATCATATACCAGCAATGCTAACAGTGTTGCATATCTCATGGCAGGATCGTTAGATCAGCTGAAGGAGGCACTTGAAATCGCGCAAGCGGATAAACAAGAAGCAAAAAGGCTACTGGCCGCGGGCGAACATGTGCTGACACGGGTCAGGGAGGATTAAAACAAGCTGCAGGATTCCAACATCCTGCTGGGCGAAGAACTGAAAGATGTGCGAGCCCAGCTCGCTGACTCCGTGAAGGAAAATAAGAGGCTACGAGGCGGCATATTCAGTATGCTTTTGAACTTACCTCCGTGTAATTCGGCGAGGAAAAGGACTGACAGATTTATGTCTGCAGGTATGCTGACCGGCCGTCCCGAAGAGGAAATGTCTGGATCTTCAGGCGATCTGCTACAAGAGCTGTCGCAAATACACGAGCGAGCTTGGTAGGCAATGCGGAGTGTTGCCAAGGCTTTGTGGCCATCCGCCTCCCCTCCAGGAAGTATGGAGGAACTTGTACAGCTATTCAAAGGAGCGCGGAGACGTTTCCGATTATGTAAGATATCGGCCTGCCGAGAAGGTGCGAGAGAGGCCTGGGCCATGGTGAAAACACGGTATACCAAGCTTGATCGGAATCATATGGCTCGGGTCGGACCTCGAGGATCAGACGGAAAATAAATTCCGGTTAGTTTAGTATATGACCAAGTAAAGGTAGCCGCCGAATTGTCCCAACAGGATTGTAAGCTAGACAACCTGTTGGACGGCATAGAGGAAGAAGTTTTTGAGTCTAAG
Organism: Thinopyrum elongatum; assembly: GCA_011799875.1. Classification (NCBI taxonomy): domain Eukaryota; kingdom Viridiplantae; phylum Streptophyta; class Magnoliopsida; order Poales; family Poaceae; genus Thinopyrum; species Thinopyrum elongatum. The sequence goes on along the minus strand of CM022297.1, from coordinate 298,616,758 downwards.
TGACTATGTGATTGACAAATTTGTCCCTAGCCGGATTGTAAAAACGATTGTCATGGCGGACCTTTTCGCTTCGACCTCCGGACCCGAAGGTGCGGAGTGTTTCCGAATACCCGCACGGTAATATAGACCGGGGTATGCGTGGAAACCAGGCGTAGGGGTCATAGTTGCTTGAACAGACAAGTTGTATCCGGCTAGCTATGTTATATTACATGTGATTGTAAGAAACATCTTCCAGAGAGAATAGTTTCGTTAAGGGTTCCTTTCCCTGGGTGAACATGCGTTAATGTTTCATGTCCGAACTGTGATTAAAAAATCGCAGTGTACATAGCATCTGGGGGTTCATAGTGTAATGAAAAAAAACATCTTTAGTTCGCCGACCGAATATTCCCTTAAGAACGCTAGCTTTCGGCTTCACCCAGTCTGAGGTACACATCCGGTTGACCCAGAAGTAACAATCGCAGAGGTGCTCTCTTTATGCCCTAGCCGAACTAACGGGAACATAGGGCATAAACACAGGAGCCAGGCAACCCAGCTTGGCCAAAACTTAAGTCATAACGATGCATATAATGGCGAAGAAAAGGTACATATGGGGAAAAGACACATATGTGGTGAGCTTGATGCTCGGAAAATAATAATAATAAGCTTCTGTACAAGAAGCCCCCAGGTATTATGGACGTACATATTTAAGGATGTGTACATCATAGGTGCGGGTTTAGTCGCACAAGAGCTTAAAGCTAGGAAAAAAACGAAAGAGAGTAAAAAAACGGTAATGGACAAAAAGGGAGAAGAAGACGAATAAAGAGTCCGGCTCTAGGCGTAGAATCTTCGGAGTCTGGCGGCGTTCCATGGGTTCGGCTCCAAGCGATTGTTTGATGCTTCACGCAGGCGGTACGCTCCTCCAGTGAGAACTTCGTCAATGATGAAGGGACCCTCCCATTTGGGCTTGAGTTTGTCCTTTTTCTTCTCTGGCAAGCGTAGAACAAGTTCGCCAACATTATAAGTCTTGGCCCGGACTTCCCTGCTTTGATATCTGCGAGCCTGTTGTTGATACAATGCGGAACGGGCCTTTGCAACGTCGCGCTCCTCCTCCAGGGCGTCTAAGCTGTCCTACCGATCAAGCTCGGCCTCTCTCTCTTCATACATGCGCACTCGTGGTGAGTCATGCATAATGTCGCAGGGCAACACGGCCTCTGCGCCGTACACCATGAAAAACGGTGTGTATCCGATAGTGCGGTTGGGCGTGGTCCACAGCCCCCAGAGTACGGAGTCGAGCTCCTCCACCCAGTGCTTGTCTGATTCTTTCAAAGACCGCACTAGTCTGGGCTTAATGCCGCTCATAATAAGACCATTGGCCCGTTCGACTTGACCATTTGTTTGCGGGTGATAAACGGAGGCATAATCGAGCTTGATGCCCAGGTTAGCGCACTAGGTTTTCACCTCGTCGGCTGTAAAGTTGGAGCCATTGTCTGTGATAATGCTGTGTGGAACACCATAACGGTGTACGACACCAGATATAAAGTCTATCACTGGTCCGGCTTCGGCCGTTTTAACCGGTTTGGCCTCAATCCACTTAGTGAATTTATCTACCATGACCAGCAGATATTTTTTCTTGTGGCTTCCCCCTTTAAGGGGTCCGACCATATCAAGCCCCCAGACCGCGAAAGGCCATGTAATGGGGATTGTTTGTAGCGCAGTAGGCGGCATATGGCTTTGATTAGCGAAAAGCTGGCATCCGACACAACGTTGGACAAGGTCCTGTGCATCTGCTCGGGCCGTAGGCCAAAAGAAACCTGTACGGAAGGCTTTACTCACAAGGGCCCGAGCCGCGGTGTGGTGACCGCCAAGGCCAGCATGGATTTCGGCCAGGAGCTGCCGCCCCTCTTCTTCGGAGATACATCTTTGAAGGACTCCGGTAGCGCTTTTCTTGTAGAGCTCACCGTCATGGACCTTGTAGGCTTTCGAGCGCCGGACAATGCAGCGAGCCTCATTAGGATCCTCAGGGAGCTCTCGCCTGTTAAGGTAGGCCAAGAAGGGTTTGGTCCATGGGGCAATTACTGCCATTATGAGATGGGCCGATGGTGTTGCTTCGGTGGCTGAGCCCCTGATGATATCGGTATTGTGCTCGGACTCAGAGGGTATGATCGGGTCCGGGCTAGTGTTGCCGCTCTCATCCTGCCACACCACGGATGGCTTGAAGAGCCACTCCAGAAAGATGTTAGGCGGGACGGGGTCGCGCTTGGCTCCCATGCGAGCAAGGACATCCGTCGCTTGATTACTTTCTCGAGCCACATGATGAAACTCGAGTCCCTCGAACCGGGCTGATATTTTGAGTACGGCGTTACGATAGGCCGCCATTTTTGGATCTTTTGCGTCAAAGTCTCCGTTTATTTGGGATATTGCGAGATTTGAATCCCCGCGCACCTCCAAACGTTGTATGCCCATGGAGACGGCCATCCGAAGACCATGCAGTAAAGCCTCGTATTCGGCTGCATTGTTGGAGTCTGTATATAAGATTTGGAGTACGTACTGGACTGTGTCTCCCATTGGGGATGTTAAGACGACGCCCACTCCCAAACCATCCAGCATCTTAGAGCCATCGAAGTACATGACCCAGTTGGAATATGTGCCGTACTCTTTAGGGAGTTCGGCTTCTGTCCATTCGGCGATGAAGTCAGCCAACACTTGGGATTTAATGGCTTGGTGCGGTTTATACATTATGTCGAATGGCAGGAGCTCAATGGCCCATTTGGCAATCCGGCCCGTAGCGTCGTGGTTGTTTATTATGTCATTGAGTGGTACTTCGGAAGCCACCGTGATCGAGCATTCTTGAAAGTAGTGTCGTAGCTTCCGGGATGCCATGAAGACCGCGTATGCTATCTTTTGGTAATGAGGGTACCGGGATTTGCAAGGTGTGAGGACAGTGGATACATAGTATACCGGCTTCTGAAGCGGGAATTTGTGTCCGTCCTCCTCTCGTTCAACGACGAGCACTGCGCTCACCACCTGGTGTGTCGCAGAGATGTATAACAACATTGGTTCACCGACGTTTGGCGCGGCCAGGATTGGGTTGCTTGCTAAAAGAGCCTTTATTTCTTCCAGTCCGGTCGTTGCTGCATCCGTCCACTCGAAGTGGTCGGTGCATCGGAGAAGGCGATAGAGTGGCAATGCTTTTTCTCAAAGTCTGGAGATAAAGCGGCTTAAAGCTGCCATGCATCTGGCTAGTTTTTGGACCTGTTTAAGGTCTGTTGGTGTAGCTAATTGTGACAAAGCTCGAATTTTGGCTGGATTTGCCTCAATTCCTCTACTGGAAACAATGAAGCCCAGCAGCTTTCCAGCGGGAACGCCGAAAATGCACTTTTCTGGATTGAGCTTGATGTCATATGCACGGAGGTTGTCGAATGTGAGACGTAAGTCGTCTATTAATGACTCGACGTGTCTAGTCTTGATGACGACATCATCCACGTATGCTTCAACTGTCTTGCCGATTTGCTTTTCCAGGCATGTTTGAATCATGCGTTGGTAGGTAGCACCGGCGTTTTTAAGCCCAAAGGGCATAGTGTTGAAGCAGAAAGGCCCGTATGGGGTAATGAATGCCGTTGCGGCTTGATCGGACTCCTTCATTTTGATTTGATGGTACCCGGAGTATGCGTCGAGGAAACACAGTGAGTCGTGTCCTGCGGTAGCATCAATGATCTGATCGATGCGGGGGAGGGGGAAGGGATCCTTAGGGCAGGCTTTGTTGAGGTCTTTGAAATCGACGCATAGGCGCTAGGATTTATCCTTCTTTGGTACCATCACCAGGTTTGCTAGCCAGTCCGGATGTTTTATTTCTCTGATGAATCCGGCCTCGATCAACTTGGCCAGCTCCTCCCCCATAGCTTGTCGTTTGGGTTCAGAAAAGCGCCGTAGTGTTTGTTTGACCGGCTTATATCCCTTCAATATATTGAGGCTGTGCTCGGCCAACCTGCGTGGGATTCCTGGCATATCGGAAGGGTGCCAGGCAAATATGTCCCAATTTTCGCGTAGGAATGCTCGTAATGCGGCGTCAACCGTTGGGTCCAGCTGGGCCCCGATAGAGGCTGTCTTCTTGGGGTCCGTTGGGTGAACCTGAAATTTGACGATTTCGTCTGCTGGTTTGAAGGTGGTGGATTTGGGTCGCTTGTCCAGGATTACGTCGTCCCTATCCACCGTGGAGCGTAGTGCGGCTAATTCTTCGGCCGCAAGGGCTCCGGACAATGCCTCGAGGGCCAGGGATGCGGTTTTGTTCTCGGCGCGGAGTGCTATGTCGGGGTCACTTGCAAGAGTGATAATACCATTGGGCCCGGGCATCTTGAGCTTCATGTACCCGTAATGAGGTATAGCTTGGAAGCGTGTAAATGCATCTCGCCCTAATAGGGCGTGATATCCGCTGTTGAAAGGGGCCACTTGGAAGGTCATCTCTTCGGACCGATAATTCTCCGGCGTGCCGAATACCACGTCGAATGTGATTTTTCCCACACACCGCGCCTCCCGACTGGGAATGATTCCTTGGAAGGTCGTGTTACTTTGCTCGATGCGGCTCCTGTCTATTTCCATTTTGTTGAGTGTGTCCTCATAGATGAGGTTTAGTCCGCTGCCGCCGTCCATGAGTACTTTGGTGAGCCGAAAGCCGTCCACGATTGGACTGAGGACCAAGGCAGCTGGTGCCCGGACTGTCCTGGATTTTGGTTCGTCACTGGCATTGAAAGTTATGGCCGTGTCGTTCCAGGGGTTTATTGCTGCGACTTGGCAGACTTCGGCGAGGTCGCGGAGCGCCCTTTTGCGCCTATTGTTTGAAGTGAAGGTCTCAACGACCGTCAATACTCTGAGGTCATCATCTTCCGGGGGTGTTGTTCTGAGGTGTTTTTGGTGAGGATATTCTCGCCGCTCTTGGCCACTTGCCGGAGTATCCAACATGCTCTAAGGCTGTGAGTTGGTACGGTATCCAGTGTTGTATGTATTTTGCATGGCCTCTCGAGCCATCCCTCCAGAACGGTTCCGCGCCCCATAATGGGCCTTGATTTCTTTACTATTGGGTCAGGCACCCCATAGGGGTGCATCTTTCTTGCTCGGACGAGGGGTTGAGTGGAAACCAGAGGTTCTCGAAGAGCTGCCTGAGTTTTCCAGGTGCTTTCCATTGCGCAGTACTTCTGTACTATGGTTGCCAAGTCAGCGAAGTGTGATACGCGACGGCGGTTGATGGCGTTGAGGATTCCTTCGTCCGTGCAATTGTTGTAGAATACTGAGATCGCGTCTTCGTCACGGCAATCTTCAATCTTGTCTTTGACAAGAAGGAATCTGGCCCAAAAGTGATGGACTGTTTCCTGAGACTGCTGTCGTATGTACATGAGATCGCGTATGTCTGGGTGGGTGGGTGGCTTTAAATCCGAACCTTGACCCAATTTAGGATCCGGAGTTTGAGAAACTTCCGAGCTTAATAGTTCGGGCTCCGGGATATCGACTGATTTTTCGGGCCCATCGTCCGATTCTAGGTTCGGAGGACAGGGCGCGCCGTTCCGCAGACAGGTATCCGGCTCTTCGAGCTCGGAAATCTGAACATAGTTCGTCCTCAACACAGGGGAAGAGTTGTTGTTTTGCTCCTCAACCACTGCTATCTGATGGGTGATCGGTGGAGATTTGATTTCTCTCTGATCGGGTCTAAGTCCAATCCGATCATAGTCTGTAGCGACCCCCAAGGCGGCGATGCGATCCAGGAGTTCGTTTAAAGATGACAACTCCGTCGGATCCATCCGTTTGGAGTATTCGGAGTCAATGCGGAGGCGATTTTCGATGACCCGAGAAGTCATCGTCGGCTTAACGTCCGAACGGGCGGCCATCATAAAGCCGCCCAGCCGGAGGGTTTGGCCTGAGGCCAGGGCTCCTCTGGCGGTGATATTGTCCTTGATAACAAGGCGAGCCATCAACCCTCTCTTCGACGTCACAGCGGAACTCTCAATGAAAGCACCAATGTCGGTGTCAAAACCGGCGGATCTCGGGTAGGGGGTCCTGAACTGTGCGTCTAAGGTCGATGGTAACAGGAGACGGGGGACACGATGTTTACCCAGGTTTGGGCCCTCTCTATGGAGGTAATACCCTACGTCCTGCTTGATTGATCTTGATGAATATGAGTATTACAAGAGTTGATCTACCACGAGATCGTAATGGCTAAACCCTAGAAGTCTAGCCTGTCTGGTTATGATTACCCCTACGGACTAAAACCCTCCGGTTTATATAGACACTGGAGGGGGCTAGGGTTGTACAAAGTCGGTTACAGAGAAGGGAATCTTCATATCCGAACGCCAAGCTTGCCATCCACGTCAAGGAGAGTCCTATCCGGACACGGGAGAGAGCCTTCTGTCTTGTATCTTCATGGCCCATCAGTCCGGCCCACGTCACGTAGCCTGGACGCCCGAGGACCCCTTAATCCAGGACTCCCTCAAAGACATCCGGAAAATCTCGAACGACAGGAACGTTCTCGATTCCCTCCAGAGGTGAGGCATTCAAAGCATTCAGAGCATATATCTGAGCTTCAGCATTCCGTGTAATTCGGGCGGTGTAATTTACTATCTCATCGGAGGGGTGAAGAAGTTGTACAACTTTTGTGGCAAAATTGATCGAAGCAATGTGAGCTTTCAACCAATCTATTCCGAGGATGAGGTCTATGGTGGAAGATTTCAAGACGATGGGTGAGGCAAGGAATTCCAACTCTTTAATTTCGATGGTAACGTTAGGTGCCATCATGTCAGCATGACAATGACCTCCGTGAGTTTTAACGACTAACGGAGTTTGCATCTTCTCATAATGAATGCCATGCATGAATGCAAATTTTCCAGAGATGAATGAATGTGATGCTCCTGAATCAAATAAAACAGAAGCAGGTACTGAGTTAACGAGAAGGGTACCCATCACGGTAGCAGGCTGATCCTGGACTTCTTCAACATCAATACTGTAAGCGTGTCCACGACCATGAGTATTATAGTTGCGGGCCTGATTGTTGCAACAACGATTGCCACGGCCAGTACGAGGGAAAGCCAACTGATTCTGAGTCTGGTGGCAGTCCTTAGCAAGGTGACCTGGTTTGCGGCACTTGAAGCACAGGCCATCTTCAGGACGAAGAGGAGCATTATGTGGAACAACTTGAGCTCTTGGCTGCCTCGGTGGTGGAGGAGGCAGACGTGGTGTAGCATAGTTCTTCCTTGGCGCAGGGGCAGCTGGGCAGAACACGTTGTTGGGAATCCAGACTCGACGCTTCTGTGCTGAGCCCGAAGATGAGCCAACATCACGATAGCGCTTCTGTGACTCCTTATGCTTCATCTGAGCGGTCTCAACCAGAATAGCCTTATTCACAAGAGTAGCAAAGTCGTTGAAGTCTTGAGCATTAAGTGCAAGCTCGATGTCTGGGTGGAGACCATTACGAAACTTCTCTTGTCTACGGGCATCCGTGGCAATGTCTTCTTCAGCATAGCAGGACAGGTCAAGGAATTCCCGCTGATAAGCTTCGACAGTCTTGTTGCCCTGAGTGAGGTTGCGGAACTGGGTTTTCATCCGATCCATGATTCCTTGAGGAATATATTGGGCACGAAAAGCAGCCTGGAACTCAGGCCAGGTAACGACTATTCCAGCAGGCAGTGTATGCTTGTGTGTGTCCCACCATTGAGCAGCGGGACCCTTTAAGAAAAAGGACGCGAAGGTGACAAAGTTGGTAGGGGAGACATTTGCAGACTCCATCTCGTGAGTAATGTCGCGAATCCAGTCATCAGCATCCAGTGGCTTATCCGAGTTGCGGAACTGAATGGGGTTAAGACGTACAAATTCCGACAGAGTTATTGCAGCAGGGTTCTGGTTCTGGTTGTTCTGATGCAGAAACTGAGCCATAATCCCAGTCATGAACTGACGGTTGAGCTCGAATTGTTGCATCATAGCTGTCATATAATCTGGCAGGGGTGGGTGTTCAAGGCCACGACCACGACCACCTGGTCTAACCATCCTGCTAAGTATCAACAGGGGTAGTTTAGTAAAAGCAATTGTGAGTGTTTAGCGACAAGCATGATGTAACTCGACAAGAATTAAGCAGTGTAATAGATACTTAATAGTAGTCAATTAAGACATATAGATCCATACACAGAGTCGGGTACATGCGGACAGCATAACGGCGCAATTAAAAAAGCAAGACATGCTAGGCGGCACGCATGAACGCGGTAAGGAAGTACACAACGAGACATAGCAAAGGCTACATCAACGTCGGGGAAAACCACTGAAACGGGGTAACTGCAAGTGCGAACGATGAATGGCCGTCGCAGGAAAATCCTGCTCTCCATGAGCACTCTGATGCAGAATCCAGTCTCAAGCTGGAAGAAGAGGTCCTCGTGCAGGGGTGTGACCTCCAACAGCAGGCCAATCAATACCAGCATACATCTGAGTCCTGCACGGGTAAAGGATGTACTATGGATGTATCCCTGCATGAACAGCTGGTAGCAACTGTGTCATAGCATCGTAGAGACGTGCTCGAGTGGCAAACAACTCGACGGCAAGCGCCCGGACAGTGCGATCCAGAGCCTGAGTGCACTGAATCAGAACCTGCGGGTCGTAACAACGACGCTCGTACGGGGCACAGATAGCTGTGTGGTAACCAGTAGCATCTCCAGTAGGGGCATACAGAATGTATCGGAACTCAGAGGCATCCAAGTTAACGCTGAACTCTCCTCGGAGATGTGCGACAGCAAAATAGGCGGCATCATGGACTGCCATCTCAATCATCACGCCGATACCATGGAAAAGGTGCAGCACAATGTCTGAGTCATCTTGCTGATTATAGATACGAACGTCAGCATGGTACTGCTCCTGGTTGAACTCGCGGTAATCCTCATAGACCATGTACTCGGGGTACCAGCGGTAGCCTAGTCTGGTCAGGAGGGCGATCAGGACTGCTGGAAAACCAGGAGCATCACGAGCCCAAGTGCGAAGCACAAGCTGTGTCGTAGGGCGTGGTGGAAACAAACGATCCATCTGAAACAGAGGAAATTCAGGATTGTCAAATGACAATGAGAAGTATAATACAACTCGGAGAGAAAGGTTAAACAAAACAATGGAAAGGAAAATGATTATCAGACTAATCAGATCAATGGTAAGGAATTAAGCGTAGATATCCAGCTCTCCGGGTAGACAAGATTTACGAGATCCTAAGTGTCGGCGTTAGTAAATTCATTTAACCCGAATAGAAGAGAGGTCAGAGTCCCAGAGTATAGACGAGGAATAAAAGATCCTATTACCACCCAGTTGGCAACGTGGGCCCGTAAGCCACACAACCAAGTTAGTAAATTAGTTTTTCAATGTCCAGACTCAACTTCGACCAAGGAATTGGAAGGGGGCTTCCTACAGGCAGTCGGCTCTGATACCAACTTGTGACGCCCCCGACTCAATCGTGCACTAATCATACACGCAAACATGCACTATCAAGCACAGGGACTCACGGGAAGATATCACAACACAACTCTAACACAAATAAACGAAGATCCACGAATATTACAGACCAGGGATCACGAGGATCCAAATACATAGGTCGGTCATACAAATAATATCTGGGTACAGACATAGTAAGCCAAGATTTGCCTTAAGAAGGCTAGCACAAATAACGACTCTAGATCAAAAGGCGAAGGCCTCCTACCTAGGGCCTCCGGTCCTACTCCTGGTCGGCTGGCTTGATCCAGTAGTACGTGTCGTCTGGACCCTCCTGGTAGTAAGCTCCTGCGATGGCATCTGGCTCCTGGGCTCCATCGTCTGATGTAACATCAAAAGGGGTATGGGGGAAAAAGAGGTAGCCAAGCAACTGTGAGTACTCATCCGAAGTACTCAACAAGCAAGGATCTACACTACATATGCAACATTATCAAAGAAAGGCTGTATATGTGGACTGGGCTGCAGAAATGCCAGAATAGAGAGAAGACCTAGTCCTATCGAAGACTAGCATCTTCACGAAGCCACCATCTTACAGCAATTAGAAGAGTACATAAAGCATTTTATTAATCAAGCATGTAGAGGCAAAGCCTAGAGATCCTTCCTCGACTCCCTGCGAGAAAGCGATCCCGAAGCTTCAATTAATTAAACAAGTATCCAGTTCAAGTAATAGATCGGGGTACCAAACTGAGCGTCCTGTTACCGTGGACACGGCTATTCGAATAGATCACTTCCCTGCAGGGGTGCACTACTATTACCCAACACGCTCGATCACCTCTGGCCGGACACACTTGCTGGGTAATGTCCGACCTCGGGATATCGACACGAAGCAGCGCCCTACCTAGGCTCAGCAGAGAGGTCAACACGCCGGACTAACCTATGCACCCAGGGGTCTTGGGTCATCGCCCCGGGCGCTCCTGCGCGTTGAGAGACTGGCCGGGGAGCAGGCGCGACACTGAACTCGTCAGTGAAGTATCCAGCCCAACCCCAACAATCAGCCCGCACGGTGAACTGTGACGTCTGATGAGGATTCGGGAGAAATGTACGACATAGAGGGCTCCATAACCATTATCCCGCGTGGTGGTAGTGCGTATAGGGCACGATGACCCACTCAGATCAAATACCCAAATCCGTTAGGCATATTCAATAATTCGCGGAGACGATCAGAGTTTCTGATGCTCCGCCACAATATCTCTCTCGGGTGCCCTCCTGGCAAACCCGACTGCATAATTTCCCCGCGGGTACCCCTCAGGGTCGACCCGCCTGTGACAAAGGTCAAAGCAATCGTGTGGTCATAACATCAAGGGGGAAACCCCGAGGAATCACCCTCGGTGGATTCCACTCGATGAAATTATCAAGGTGAGCGTAGGAGGAATCACCCTTGAGGTTCACACTTGAGGGGTCGCACGACAGAGTCGTATCGGGAGTGGTTAAGGAGGAATCACCCTCGATGACCACGACCGAACAGCTATACTACAGAGTTATCATCAGGAGTGTGTTATGAGGTATCACCCTCGACACTCGATAGTAACTATGCAGAGTCGTACAACAAAGGTGGGTGAAGTGAGGTGTCGGTCTCTGGTCGTCGATCACGTTGATCGAGTCGTCGATGATGAAGCAGAGGCAACAAGAACAAAGTGGGGTCACTGATGGATCACTAACCACCCTATACTAAGCAGTTTGAAATAGGCAGGTAAGGTAGCAATAAGCAGGTTACAAAAGCAGGCCATGCATCAGAATAGGAGCAATCATTTACAGTAGTAAAATCTAATGCAAGCATGAGAGAATAGAATGGGCGATATCGGAATGTTCAAGGGGGGGGGCTTGCCTGGAAGCTCTGCTGAGAGGGGCTGGTCGTCAGAAGGCTGCTCGTCCGGAGCGTAGTTGTACTCTGCTGCGTCGGCGTCGGTCTCGGCGTCTATCGAGAGAGAAGGAGGGGGGAAGAAACAATAAATTCACGGCAAAAATGCAAACAATATGCATGACATGCCTAAATGATATGCGGAGGTGTTCTACTGCCTACCTAAATGATTTAGTTAATTTAGGAATTTATTTGGATTTATTTAATTAAAGTTGAGCACTATTCATTTATCGAAATCTTTCCCTAATAATAAAGCGTCTATTGCTTCTGCCCGCTCACCGTCGTC